>JANIHY010000002.1:10207951-10221613 GCA_027479065.1 Erythroxylum brevipes
ATCTTTATATAATTTTATTTATAAATATATATATTATATTTAACATAACTTATAAATTTAATGAGAAAAATATATAAATTTTTATTTTTATATCTCCTGATTAATTTACAAAAACGACAATACCTAATATGAATCTCGCTGATACGTAAGATCTGAAAATGTTTAATAATACGCAACCTTGTTCTTAACTAATAAAAAGGCCGTTTTGAAAAATAATTGATTAATCTATATAATTTTAAAAGAAAAGTTACAATTCTAAATCTCAATTTTTAAAATATGGGTAGGCATCATTTAAAAATTAAAGCTAATTATTCTAATTAACTTTTGAAAGTGCCAAATCCAAATAAAGCGGGGCATCTATACCGAGTTCGAGATCAAGATCTCCTAAACGGTTAGATTTACTTAATACGGTATTGATTATGACTAGTACTTTAGCAATATCAAATCTTCGGCATCTAAGTTTACTTAATACACTAAACAAAAGGATCTCACTGGTCTAAAACATATCTAAACATTACTGCTCCGGAAATTTAAAAGTGGTTTTCTACGATGAATCTTAAAGGGATCGCCGCCGGCAAAACTCAACCATTCAATATGTTTATTTTTCCGGTGGCTCTGACGGCGGACTTTATTGATCATACTGCTGTACTGTGTGTTCCTTTTTTCTCTAGAATTGAAACTCCATTGCTATAGATAACCAAGCAAGTCCTAACCTCATCCACCCACCCAAATTCGGAGTTCTACAAGCACTTTTGTTTGCTTCACAGATAAAGGAAGTTCCTCTGCATTTCTTGAGCTGGGATGTTTTGGCGTCTTAAGAGTATAATTGACGAGTAAGGTATTAGTAACATCGACCATCCATTCTTTGTTGCAGAGGCTATACTTATTAATACAAATTGTAAGGTTCAGTGTGGTTTATTTAGGCACTTGATCGTGATGGGAATGGTCCTCAGCCCTAAGAACTAATTGTTTGGAAGGTCGTCTAGGTTGTGAGGTTGGGATTGATAAAGTTGGTATCATCCCCGCCATTAATCAAGCTGATATTTGGGGTCATTTGCTACTACCTATGGACTTGAAGAAACAAATCCATATTTGACGTCGAGTTCATTTGACTAGAATCTCCCTCTCAAGTTATTTTTGAGTATATCTACTAGATCGTTCAGGCGTCGACATGGCATCACAGAACTCGTTTGAGGCCATCACCCTGCAGGGAATGTCTCTTAGGATGAATCAAATCTCCTAACGGTTGGATTAAATTAAATACAGACGGTACTTGCAAAAGTCTGTCCTCCTTTGCAACAACAAGAGGCCTCCTCCGCGACAGTACAGACATATAGTTCGAAGGGTTTGTTCAGAATATCGACCGATGCTCGCCTAATTTAGCGGAACTATGAGGTATTCTCTCTAGATTACAACTTGTTTGGAACCTAGGATATAGTCGGATTGAGCTCGAGATCGATTCCCTCGAGGCAGCCACAGTCATCTCCTCTCACACTTCACGAACGCTGTCTCCAGACCCCCTTATCAAGAAGATTAATGAGTTGTTTGCACGTAGTTGGATTGTATAGACTCGACATATCTACAGGGAAGATAATTACTATGCGGATTGACTTGCCAATTTAGCTGCCACTTATGACTTAGGATTGTCCATTTTCTACACTACACTTATAGGGTGCCTCTCATTCTTCCTAGAAAATATGACTGAGATTTATTTCCCACAATTTATCTTACAACTATTTCGTTTTTTTCCTTTGTATAAAAAAAAAAAAGAAAATCAAGCTGATATCGAGGGGTGACTGGTTATCCGTTGCCAGAGTCGGGAAAAGGTAGAGGATGTATGTATTTGGCAAATTGTCCGAATCACGTATAGCTCAAACCCCAAAGTATACATAGCGATACGATTATTCATGCTAAAGATAAGATTATGAAATCAAAAGGGGCGATATATGATGATTAAGTGTGGTGCTGCCTAGATTAAAGATAATGGGTGGCCAAATCAGTGCCCTTAAACAATGCTTCCTCCTCGCTTTCCAATGAAAATCTTGAGAAAATAAAAAAAACAAAAACCAACATTCTCTTAAGATGTCCCATTCTCCAAAAACCCACGAGCACCCTTTCATTACAAAGTTCCATGGAACTTAACACTACTCGATACAAGTAAGATTTCATGGTCCCCCACCAAGTTTTATATAGCCATCGGTTTGGGCCTAATGGGAGAGTAAAGCAAGAGTACTTACTTCCATAAGACTATTAAATTTTAATGTAGACCCATTAAAAAAAAATTCAAATTCTGTTTATCAGTCCGCTCTAATCATTGGTAACCTATTTGGTCAAATGCAAAAATTAAAAAAAAAAGGGATACATAGAATATAAAATGAGGAAATAATGGATGAACTAGGTGATGAAATCTTTCTGCCCTTTTGGATTCGCCGTCAGATGGGTCCTGACTGAGCTCTTCTAAAATGAATGGGTTGGATGGAGCAAATTAGTGGAGGATGCACAAAAGGGGCAATGGAAGCTGTAGATGAATCATATCATCCAATTTGTTTTGGAGATAAAAATAAAATTAGGCAAGAACTATGAAGCCTAAAAAGACTATATTTTGGATACAAACTCATCATTACAGGTCACCCATTCCTAAGAAGATGAACAAAACAAGAAAATATGTATCCTATCTAGGAAAAGTAAGACCCCAAACTTCAATAGAAAGGAATGGAAGTAGAGGAGCAGAAGTCAGTTGCTCGAGGAAGAGAATAGGTCAAGGATAGCACTAAAATCCAAAAGGAAGGAGAAGGACTAAATGAAAGGAAAGGATAGATGGAAGAAGGAATTTGAAGCAGAATCTGAGTCAACAACTCAGTCAAACTTCACACAACCCCAATAAACTTCCCCTCCATCATCATGGAAGTTGCCAACTACTATATATTAACAATATTAAGCCCTATCCACTTGTACCTTTCACTCTCTTAAGTCTTAACACAACAAACATGCACATAATTAATCACATACAGTAATTAGGGTAAAGCTTAATAGGGACTAGAAAGGGAACACCAAAGATGAAGAAATGGGAAAGCAAATCATGGAAAATTCATTCTTATAGGGTCTTTGGCCAATCTTTTTCCCCTCCCCTTTCTCTTTGCATCTTTACTTATATTCCTTTTTGGTTACTTAATTTTGCAACTCTTTTTTTGTTTTTCTCTTCGTTTCTGCCCATTAAACAATGAAAATGGCATATTACCAATCATCCTTTCCCCTCTATAGGAAACACCCATCATTGCTCCCAACAATCCTTTTCAACCTTAGAAACCTGAGCTTCTAAGATATTCCTTCTCTTCCATACCTCCTCTCTCCTTCTATGCTTTCACTTTCTCTCGATTTAAATACCCTCTCCATCTTTGCGATCTTTTCTCTACCTCACCCTTCTTCGTTCTTTACATTACCATCTCTTCTCCTTCATTTTCTTTTTACTTTTTACTGGGGCTTTAGTTTTAAGCCTCTGCGGACAGTCCCTCCCTTCACGATGGATCCTTCTTCTACAAACTCTGTCAATGGTTTCTACTCCTTTCTAACCGGAGGAATTGATGATCTTGAAAGAGTTTATCTTTCCAATAATTTCATGTCAATCCAATTCCTCCAAAGGGTACTTTCTTTACTAAGATCTTTCCACTCTCAGTTGACCTTGCTCGTCCAGAAACTCCATTTGCCTGTTGGTGAAAAGTGGCTCGATGAATACATGGACGAAAGTTCCAAGCTTTGGGAGGCATGTCATGTTCTTAAATCGGGCATATCTGGCATGGAGAGTTATTACTCTGCTGGGTTCAATATCACTTCTGCTCTTGACAATCATCGTCATCTTAATCCTCAGCTCTCTCGCCAGGTTCATCTGAAATAATCCCACTCCAAAATCTGTTATTGATTCTACTTCCTATAAAAACAAACTGGTATTTTAAAGTTAAAAGTTTTTCAAATAAAAAGTTTGCATCTTGAAACAGGTAATTCGGGCAATTTCTGGGTGTCGAAGAGAGGCCGTGGGATTGGAAGAGGAGAATAGAGCCTTAATGGAGACGAGAATCCAACCTCTGTCCTTGCGTTTTGATGAGAAGGTTGGGATTGAATCAAAGCTCAACGGATTCAATGGTTTTAGAGGGGTTCTATATGCAATGAGAAATGTTAGCTCTTTGCTTCTAATGATCTTGCTATATGGGCTGGTGTATTGCTGGCCAGAATCCAGTTTTTTACGAGGAGGGTACGAAGGATGCTTGTTCTTCGGATCAGCTTTCATGATCTCAACAGCGAGATTGCAGCAGAGAGTTGCAGCAGAGATAAACCAGATAAATGGGAGACCAGGAATTCTACTTTTTGAGTTTATGAGGTCCAAGATGGCTATGGAGGAGCTTAGATCAGAGTTGGAGAGTAGATGTGGCCAAGGGATGGTGGTGGATTGGGAAATAGAGGAAGAGATAAGAGAAAGAGTAGAGAACTTGAGAGGCTGTTTTGGGGTGTTGAGATCTGGGGTTGAGAATATCGTTGGACAGCTTGATGATTTCTTTGATGAGATAGTTGAAGGAAGGAAGAAGCTTTCAGACTTTTGCAGTCATAGATAAAATATTAAAAAAAGAGAGATGAGTAACAGAAATGGTTGAAATTGGGGGAAAAAAAAAAAGAAAGAAACATAGAAGAAGTAAAGCAGTTGTTGGAATTGTTGTACCCCTAAAACCCTTCTCTCTAAAATTTTCCCTTTAAAAAATTTATTTTTAAATATTTTTACTGTTCCTTTTAGTCCTTTCTTCCCCCTCCTGTGGTTTATCTATTTATACTTTCGTTAAGAACTTTGGGATGAAACAACAGGGAAGGAAGGAGACACCTTGACTGGAAAGAAAAGACCGTAGACAAAGTCATTTGCAATGGAAAGAGCTTAAGAAAATGGTGGATGGGTTGGGATATTGAGGAAAGGCCAAGCTGATACTCTGATTTCCATTAACATGAAACAAACAACAGCTTCTTGTTTGTTAGATCATGATTAGTTATAATGGACTTAAAAAGAAAGGAAGCTTCTTATCATATTTAGCTCAAGGGAAGAAAGGGAACATCAGGGATTTCACTCTCGTTAGTTTGTATTGTTTATTGCGTTTTTTTCAAATTTCCTCTTGTAATGTTTTTCTTTTGTCTGCAGTGGTTGTAGTGAAAATGGCTTAATCATTCTAGTTGGTGAATAATGATGAAAAAGAGGGGAGCTTTTTAAGCTTAGAAGTAGGGGAGAGGCACTGTGAGATTCCTGGGTTTTAACTTTAATGTTGAAAAGCAGCAGCAGAGCAGAGTCTCTGCGGCCTCTGTACTGGACTTGGGAAGAAAGGGTTTTGTCTGATTCGGTTTCACTTGTGAAAGCAATGGGGTTGATGATCATTTAAGAGATAACATCTGTTTCCTTCCTTCCTCAGTCTGATAAAATTATAAAAATGGTTAATGTTGTTGTGGCTATTTCTCTTCCCTTACCTTAGCCTTAGGAAACTATAAAAATACAGGAAATCTGGGAGGGGTCACTTTCTAACCGTATCTCATGCTTTTTGTCCCTTGCCAGATATTCATGCCTTGCCTCCCTTCAAGGGTTCCATATTAAAATTATGATTTCTTTGTCCAAAAGAAAATAATATAAATGTGGACACAAATACAGGAAGAAGACGTACCGACAAAAGTCGAGCAGCAAGGGAAAACATTTTCTTGGCAGTAAAAGGTTAAATGGTTGGCTGAAACAAAAGTAAAGCTGTAGCTGTGGGCTGCTTCCTTCATCCTTCCTGTAAAAATGATGATTGCCCTTTCTTTAAACCGCCATAACCAGCCTTTAATTATTATAACCCGCAATCATGTCCTCCCATTCCCCAACAACAAATTCTAACAACAAAATCAAGACTTTCAAAGTCCCAACCTCATATTGCTCTCAGCAACCAAAGAGGACAAAAAGCTAAACTAATGCAATCGGATTTCGGATGGCAAGCACATAGACCAACACAACAACTCGCGAGCCACAAAACCTGCTTCACTGTCATAATCGTGGAAACACAAACACGGGTATTCTTCCAAGGTAGATTTAACTATCCACACAAATGGGAATGAGCATCACGCCTCATCAAAAGATCGACAGAGAAATTTAACAGAGCCCTCACGCTTATAAATATAGTTCATCTAGTTTTCAAATTTATATACAAGACACGTTTTGAGACTATCAACCTTTGGCAACAAATCCAAACAATTCACACATATACAACATACCAATGATAAGTGAACAAGGGTATGGGGGCAACAAGGCTTACTTCGCAGAAACTTTACTTCATCAAGGAACTGGGGAAGTGAGAAAATAAACCTATAAAAGTATGCAAGTTACTTCTTTTACAAGTTCAAATGTCAAATCCCGGCATAGCAAACTGAGAAGCAAACGTTTCTACCCGCAGCTCAATAATATCTTTATCGCTCTGTAGATACTTGAGATAATCTTTATTGAGTTTTCCATGTTCCCTCTGCACAACACTCGTTATCTGAGCTGCCCTAAGAAGGAAGTCTGCAATTGTCTCGAAATCAGCCTCCAAACAACCTCTTGGTGTCATGGCAGGAGTGCCTGAAAAAGAAAAGAAAAACGAACTAACAGGAAGCTGAAAAAGAATATGTAAACAACACAGAATAGAATTGATTACTACAAACAGAACAACCATAGCTTGGAGTTCGGGAGGAAAGAGATATTCAATAAAAGCGTCAGTCAAGGTACCGTGGCCACAAGCTAAAAATATAGTCCACTTTGAATTAGGTACAAGTTTGTTTCAGGAATCCAAAAATATTTACAACATCCACTTAGTAGACATAAATCGATATGTGCAAGGACTAGTTGTAGAGATGTAAAATTACAGTGTCAGTACTCACCAATTCTGACTCCTCCACGACATATAGCACCATTGTCTCCAAAGACAGTACTTTTATTGATGGTGATGTGGCACATTTCACATACTTTCTCATAGTTTTTCCCTAAAGAGAATAACACAAATGCAATGTTAGAGCAAGCACAAGGAAACTGACCACACAATCGTGCTATTTTCAACTTTTTCAACCACAACTCTAATTGTGAAATCACCATGCGCAATCCCCGATATAAACCATAAAGGTAGATGTTTGCTGCTCCAAAAGTCATCATTTTACAACAGTGAGAATAATATCACATCAAAGGGTTAAAACCCATCTATATAACAACTCAAAAAGTGAAGTAGATGGGAGAAAAGGATTCAATCATCTCTCTCTATAAAACTGTGTCAAAAAAAGATAACTAGGAGTAATTTTTAGGAAGGAACTCCAGAATGTATCCTAATTTTCTTCTCCTTGCATGTAATCCTGCATAGAAGTTTGCTATCATCCTTACTATCCCATCCAGAATTAGGATACATTGAAGCAAAAAGAGAACTTTTTTTCTCAGAGAACCAAAGCTGTCACTGTGCCCATTGAATAGTGTAAAAAGAAGATATAATAAACATTCTTAAAATGGAACTTTAGATAATCACACTAATAATTCAATGTTGACATATGTAACTTTGATGTTCCAAGATTGGGAAAAACAATTTTTCTCACATAAATCCTAACTTACAATCTCATGAACCCTATCAACACAGACAAATGTCATACAAGCAACTTATGGCCAAAACTTAATAGATACAGCAATATTATTTGCACCTTGTATTTCAATACTCATTTAACCAGAAAATGAATTC
Source organism: Erythroxylum brevipes (assembly GCA_027479065.1). Classification (NCBI taxonomy): domain Eukaryota; kingdom Viridiplantae; phylum Streptophyta; class Magnoliopsida; order Malpighiales; family Erythroxylaceae; genus Erythroxylum; species Erythroxylum brevipes. Next base: position 10,215,697 of record JANIHY010000002.1, read on the forward strand.
AAACACAAACGTAGATCAAAAATCAGACTGAATAAGTAGTACATCATTTAAACTGAAAATAAGTGTCGCTAAATAGAACATATTGGCTTTTAGATTTCAGTACCGAGTAAATTGGATAATTTAAATAATCAGCATGTGGTCTGAGCAATTTCCTTGTTTGGACCAATAACATATTATACCAAGTACACTGAATTAAATCTAATACTATAGTAAAGCAGCAAAAATAATCATTTAACTTGGAGAGGTTGGAAGTGCACAACAGGAGAATGTGATTATTGAATTGATTATTTGGTCATTGGAATATATCTTGAATTAGACAATCAAGGTCATTAACACAAGCACCTACAGAAAAGAGCAACTAACCCATCTGTGCAGTTTAAATTGATAGACTCAATGGAAGAAATAAAAAGTGCACTGATGAAATCCAACATTGTGTACCAATTGATTCGCAATAAAATCCAACAACCGAAAAGGAGATCAAAATGTGAGGGTTGCACCATAAATTCAGGTCTTCCGAATTCAGGTAGAGAACTCAGACAGCTGAAATCAAACTTATTTCAATAAGAAAGCTCAAAATACTGCCAAAAAAGCACAGCCACAAACTACTGTAACATCTAACTATACAACCTAGTAATGAAGACTAATGATACGGAGAAAAGCGTCACAAGCTAAAAATACTGCTCCATTAACTTCCAAACCTATGACGTCTCTGAAATTCACAGAGACTTCACACTTCAGAGTGACCATACAAGTATTGTTCCAGCAACTTCGGAACATGTTCCGAAGCCCATCAAGGAAATAGAAATAGAAATAGAAAATGACATGCACATTCATGTCAAAGAAAACAAAATAGCAGACAGCAATGGCAGAAATACTACAGATCCAATAAATATACAATCACTCATTCTCCTATATATTTATTCAGAGATAGAATGTCAAACTGTACCTGTTAACCCTAAAGAAGTTATATCCCAATCTAGCAAATGATTGTCAGTAACACCCGTCACCAATCTGCATCTCCTTCTCAGCAAAGCAGCAGCTAATGCTTGAGCATTTCTCTTTACCTGTTTCATATTTGCTTTGCAATCTGGAGAAGCCAATTGCTTTAAGGTTATGGCAAGAGCAGCAATGTGATTATTGTGAGGACCTCCTTGTAGTAATGGATGGATTGCAAAGTTTATCCTTTCCTCGAAATCATAATGGCCATTACCATCACTGAGACTAGGAAGCATGTCTGGCGGCCTTGACTTTGGGCCTTTCCTGTAGAAAATAATTCCTCCTCTGGGACCCCGAAGACTTTTGTGAGTTGTTGAGGTAACTATATCACAATAGTCAAAAGGATTAGCAGATTCCTGCACAAAATATGATCCAAACAATATGAATTAAGAAGGCATAATAAATATCAAGTAATATAAAAATTTGTTGTCATCAACTCGTGACACAAATACAGAAATAAGGAAGATGGAAAGAAAAAGTAGTTGACTTTATCATCGTGCACTGTTTAGAAAAGCTCAATCTCAATACAATAACAAAAATAAGCAAATCACTTCAATCAAAACAATACTTAAAATTTCTAAATCTAAATAAGTGTTGCAAGACTCTGAATAAAGAACAACCACAACTACTTCGACTCATAAGTTTGTCAGATTCAAATTGATTATTTAGTTTTCCTAATACAAGATTAAAAAATCATAGCCAAAGACTCAGTCACTTTCAAACTTAGCTACAAACAATATGATGTAAACCCAGTTAATGCACACGAAGTCTTTAAAGGGAAGAACAGCTCTCCAGGAACTTCAGTATAGTTGGCACTTATGGAAATTCAGTCAACACATCCGCCATTGGTAGAACCATCTTCCTGAATTACTTTCATGAAGTCGCAACATAAATTTTGTCATAAATGTCAAAACCTGTTTATGACTATTTGTTACATTCATTTTATGAAAAAAAAAAACAAAAAATCAATTCAAGAATTATGTTAGTTCAGGTTCTAGAAACCGATGGAAGAAGTATTCTTTTTTCTTAAAAACATAGAATCCGACAGATAAGCACCAAGAATGTGAAAATTTGGAAAGGAAAACAAATCATCATAGACAAACATCAAGTGATAAGAAAAGAACATGGGGGGTGTAAATGAGCCTGGAGAGTTCATCCATCCAACTATATCATGCTCAGTGAGACATTTCTACCGTCCAAATTTATCATTTAAAATTGGTTTAAATATAAACTACAAGCTAATCTCTCAAGCCGTTAACCAACGAGAAAACATGCACCAAGCAGCCAAAACCTACTTCACTTATCACAACCACCAGAAGCTAACTTAACATTTTCCGTAATCCACAAACAATTTCAGGATACCTAGGATCCTAAAATTCAGAGCATAAAAAATTTGCTGAGAAATTTCAATATACTAAGCAGTTTAAAACTTCCAAAAGCAAATTCAAGTTAAGTTCATCACAAACCTTAGCTGCCACAAGACCACTAATATGAGCCATGTCACACATTAAAACAGCAGCAATCTTATCAGCAACTTTTCTGAACCTTGCATAATCCCACTCCCTAGGGTACGAACTCCCTCCACAAATAAGTATCTTTGGCCTAAAGTCCACTGCTTTCTTCTCCATCTTATCATAATCAATATACCCAGTTAGAGGAACCACTCTGTAAGGCAAACTCTCAAAAAAAATCGAGGAAGCAGACACCTTTTTCCCTCCTGGAATATAATACCCATGACTCAAATGCCCCCCTGAAGGAGAATCAAGCCCCATAATCCGATCCCCCGGCAACAAAAGTCCAGTATATACCGCAAAGTTCGCCGAGCTACATGAATATGGCTGCACATTCACTCCCCATTTATCAGAATCAAGCCCAAAAGCTGCCAACGCGCGATTGCAACAGAGTGACTCGATTTGGTCAATGAATTGATTACCAGTATAACACCTGGCACCCGGATATCCTTCAGAATACTTATTCGTTAAGTGACTGCCTAAAGCTTCCATAACCGCTCCGCAGACAAAATTCTCGGAAGCTATCAACTCAATTCCTTTGAACTGTCTTTCCTTCTCTTTCTCCATCATTTCATAAACTTCTGGATCAGCAACAGGAAGCGCCTGGTTACCCCACCCACGAACCGTGGCTTGTCGAGAGTCGAGACCCACTTGAACAGCAGCCCGATTCGGAGAGTTCGGTGGACACGACGACCTTTGGCCATCTCTTTTCCTCTTCAGACAAAGCTGGTGTCCCAAAAAGCTCAACTGTTGGTGACCTTCGTTTTGATCGTCGTCATCGTCGTTCTCCTTCTCGTCGTTGAGTAATTGCAAGGGAATCGGACCCGGCGATGTATCATGAGAGTTGAACCCGAGAGAGAAGCCCGATTGGGATCGTGCCAAATCCATAAGACCAAAACCCTTGTTGGATTTAAACAAACAACAAAGAGTTTAAGGAAAGGTGTAACAGCAACAAAAGCAGCGGCAACATTTCCTGAAGAAGCTACACCTCAAATAACGAACTCTCCCTGCGTTGCCGTTGGCTTCCATCAAAATTAGACGAAATACGAAAACCTTACTAAACGCTCTGGCTGTAGCCTGCAATGGAGATTACGATATACACTGATTATGCCTAATATAAATATACAAATGGAGACGCGTGTGAAATGGACGCGCCGCGTGTTAGGGAAGCTGAATCTGGACTACGTGTAGGTTTGGCGGGGAGAGCCACTGGGTTTCCACATCCAACTTCAAGTAAGAGTACACGTGGCGCTCGAATGTGACGAGTGGACACCCAGTCGGCGTGATGGCGGTTAGATTCAGTTATATTTTAAAAATCTATACACGTAAGATTGGAATTTTTTATTTAAATTAGAATAATAAATTAACCGAATGTTTTTGTGGGTCCCAATTGTCCGGTCCTTTTAGTTGAAGATCCATTTTGACTTATGCCGTGTCGTCGTCCAAGGCTGTCACCGGCTCAGATTGTCTTCTTCTTCATCAAGCTCGTCCGAGATAATTTCTAATTGGGGAAACCCAAAATTATGGCTTCCTTTCGCCCCTTATCCAGTTGCATCTCTCCCTGCGTCTCCGACTTTCTCTCTTGGTCTTTTAGTAATTTTAACGTGTGTTTGGTTTATGGTAACACAGGAGTCCGGATCACGTGTCTAGGCGGTTTAGTAGGTAAAAACCTTTATCTACAAAACATATATGTCACAAAATAATATGTACAACGTTCTTCATTCTCGTTAGTTATATGTTTTACTGACAAAATTATTGTGTTTCCAAAACCTTTTTGAGACGATATCAAAACAATGTCGTGAATATTGTTTTGCTACTAGGATTGAGCGACCATTAGCGTGATGATTTTTTTGTTGTTGCAGATTAATATTTGCGACAATTTTGTAATATTTAGCGACGTTTGGTTTTATCACCAAAAAGCTTATCCATTGTAGTGATAAGATAACAAGAAAGAAAGACAAATTTTCCTATAGTTATAGGGAAGATAAGTTTACCAATAAAAATTAACTAGTTATTATATAGCTTTTTTTTTGTTATTGAACGAATAATGTTAGTTTTTAAAACTACAAAAAAGGAAAAAAAAAAGCCACTTGAAATGTTAGCAAAGGAGAGATCAAAAGTTGGAGCTCTACCCACTCGACCCTATTTGATGCTTATCAGTACTTGATGTACTTATTGGTTTACCTTACAACCAATCGATTAATTGTAATTTTGTAATATTTTTATTTAAAATTATTTTTATCTTATGTATAATTAATTAATTAATATATATGATAAGGTCTATATAATAAATGTACACTTTAGATAAAATTATAATGAAGTCATAATTATGAACTTCATATTACATATATGTACTACTTTTAAATTTCAAGTCATTATTTTGTTGAGATTGAAGATTAGTAGAGTGTAAAGATAAGCACAGTTTCTTCCTTATGAAGGAAGTATTTGATATTGTAGATTGAGTATAAGATATTTAAATAAACATGTAGATGTTTATTAAAGAATAAGTTTACTAAACTGACATAATATAAAAATTTCATTTAGAACATTACTTATATGTTTATGAAAATTCTCGTTGAGATAATGTATAAGTGATTATTTAATGTGAGATCTCTACAATATCTTATATATGGATCGATAAAATTTGATACTACTTATGACCTATCATTATCAAGGGTAAATTAGTCAATAATAATTAGATACAATAAGCACTATGTAGAGGTGGTTGAGTGATCAATATATATATGATTTATCATCCAAAAAAAATTAAGAAAAATATTCTATTATTCTTGATTAGTATTAACTTAAAAAATAGTTGACCAAGGTAGAATGATACTTTAAAAATAATTTTTAAATGTTATTAATTGAATAAAGCACTATTGGTAGAAACTACCATGATTAGACCTAAATAGAGTAGTATTAATTTCATACTTTATGTTTAATCGGAACATTATGTGATAAAAGATTAAATTTTATGAAAAATCATATACAAAAAGATTAATCAAAGTCATTTTGATATTTCTAATATTTGGGTAGTAATGATGCATTGTTAAATGTCAATCATAATCTATAGATATAAATTACTTAATTAAAATAAAAATAAATTAAAGAAGATTAATTTATCTTATCTTAAATATGATTTAAAGTTATGATTTATACCACTGACAACATATTTAAGAACTTAATGGATTGCATACAACGAATAGTTGATGAGAGAAAAGATAATTTAATTAAGTTAAAAGTTATACTTAATTGTAAAATTTGAGAAACATTAAAATTTTAAATATAAAATATTTAATAAAGAATGACCAATATGAGATATTAGATCTTATTGAAGCCCAATTGATCAGTTCGTGTCTGCATTAGTGTCTTAGTAAACTGTATTCCGCAATCAATGTATAGCAAGGCTT
>JANIHY010000002.1:10226171-10240568 GCA_027479065.1 Erythroxylum brevipes
TCAAATTAAGCCATAAACACATAATTAGCGAAATTCATGCTTAATGACATCATAAAAACAATTCGGGGTCTAACAATACCAGTTTCAATAATTAAACATGCATATGTATCGAATAAGTTGCGTACTATACATGTTATGACATTTCTGATCCTATTTCCGAATCATATCAATTCCACTCTTTTTCAGCCTAATTCATCGCAATTCCTGATGCCATAATTCAATTGACTAGGTTCTAAATTCTCTCGAATCAAATTTCAATACATAGGAATTTTCTTCAAATTGAAAATCAAATTCACTATTCATCACCATTCGATTTCGAGAATCACCAAATCAAAATTCCAAATTTCATTCTTCCAAAATACAATTCCTAGTCTCAACAATTCAATTAATCCCTAACCAAACTCATAAGAAATTTTAGAAGCAAGCACTTCACTCTCGGAAAACAGGTGCCCTCGCCGCGGCGTAAGGTCGCTCGCTGCGGCCCGTGACGCACACTGCTGTGCGCTGCAGCTCGTCGCGACGTGCAGAGGAAATCCGCTCGCCGCGTCGCGCCTTGCCGCTCGCCGCGGCGTGCGTCAAAATCCAACTTGTCGCTGCGCAGAAATAAATATTCGCCGCGACGCGTAAGAAGGGGAAGGCTCGCCGCGACGTGTTCATCACACGTCGCGATGTGCGATCCCAGATTTGCGTCTGAACCCAGAAAATTCACAGATCTTCTGCTATAAATCCATTCAAATCCCTTCTAAACACTCCAAAACAACTTCCTATACTAAACTCAATTCATTCCTAACCTGAAAACCATCATTTAATCATTATTCATCAATCCCCAAATCAAAATCAACAAAATTCTCAAAACCCTATCTCATCCGAAATTCACAAATTCTCAACAATAATAACTCTATTCAATCTTTAAAATAAATGATTTAAAACATAAGGAAGTTGAAACTTACTTAATTTAAGCTTTACAACCTTCAAACACCACCAAGAACTCCAAATCACAACTTAGGCACACCCACGGCCATCACTCACGAAAACACCATCCATTTTTCTTTTCCAATCCAAGGCTTAAGGTAAGTTAACGAGGATGATTGGAACAATTTGAGAGAGGAAAATGAAAACAGGAACAAAGACGATGATCCACGATGGAGAAAGAAGAAGATCCAAAAAGGAAACCAAGCTTTCTTTCAAAAGGAAGAAACTTCGAAGAAGGAAATTCAAAGATTAGAGTATATATACGAGGGTTTAAATATTAAGGGCATGTTTGGCAACTCTCCCGCCACATGCCCAAATCTTAAGGTCTAAAAATCCAATTCTCATTCTAATTCTCTCCCAATTTTGCAATAATTATAAATATTAAATCCTAAAATCAAGACTCCAATTATTTGTACCAAGTATCACTCAATCTCAGAACCGGAATTCAATTAGTCAATCATCAAGCCAATTTTTCGGTTCGAACTCATAACTCTAAAAATCCCGAAAAAATTCCTATAAATCCTCAAAATTAGAAAATACATATTCCTATACTCCAATTCTAATTCTCAAATCCCTAAATTCAATTTTTCATTCCAATTCGAAAATCAAACCTAATCTGCACAATTATAACCAAATTTTCCAATTTACCCACTCAGGTCGGAAAATTGTCATACATGCATGTACCTACATATGCTTATACCATTATCAATCATTTATCAATCCTTATAGAGGCCAAATGCAAATGCAAATCAAATTATAAATGCACCTAGACCTAATCCATCCAAATTACCAATATGCCCTTCACATTGGTAACGAGATGTTACAATCCGGCAAGGCGACCCCTTTTGCCCTACCTGTTTATTCTCTGTATGGAGCAACTCGGGCACCTTATATCCTAGGAGGTTCGATGTGGGGCTTGGAAACTAATCACACTCGGTCGCATAGGACCCCCCTCTCGCACCTGTTCTTTGCGGATGACCTTATGTTTTTTGCAGAAGCAACGAAATCCCAAACGAGGGTCATAGCTCGTACGTTAGAGACCTTCTGTCTAGCGTCTGGTCAGAAGGTCAGTTATCACAAAACTCGGATCTTTTTCTCTCGAAATGTTCCCCGAGACATTGCTAGGCGTCTCAGTCACGGGCTCCAGGTTGCCACTACACACAATCTGGGCAGATATCTCGGGGTCCCTTTGGTCCATGCGAGGACGACCAACCAAACGTATCAGTACATTCTGGATAATGTCCAACAGAAATTAGTCGGCTGGTGAGCTAAGATGCTGTCTCTCGCGGGACGGATTACTCTTACTCTGGCAGTGATAGCTTCGATCCCTATCTTCACGATGCAAACGGTTCGTCTCCCGCGCCAAGTATGCGGTGAACTGGAAAGACTTATGAGGGACTTTATCTGGGGATCCACGCAGGTTTCCCGCAAAGTGCACCTTGTTAACTGGGAGACTGTATGCAAGCCTAAAGTCGAAGGCGGCCTAGGGCTCAAGCGTATCCGGTCTACTAATGATGTGCTTTTGGCTAAACTAGGTTGGGACCTGCTCACAAAACCTGATGTTTTGTGGGTACAGGTACTCCGAGCCAAGTATAGACTGGGCCCTCACCCGATTCCCCTCACCATATGCAAAACCGGGGTTTCTAGTTTATAGAGGGAGATTTCGGCTACTTGGCATGTTGTTTGACAGGGACTCTCTTAGACACTGGGCAATGGGATAAGCATTCGTTTTTGGTTGGATAACTGGCTGGGAGGCTAGCGACTGCTTATACAGCTTGCTATCTCGTCGGTCCCTGACAGCATTCGGTTTGCTACAGTAGCTTCCCTCACGCGGGAAACGGACAATTGGCGTTAGGAGGACTTTCAACAATACCTCCCGTCGTCTGTTGAGGCAGAGGCAGCAGGGGCCCTATTGCAGAGGCAGCAGGGGAAGACGTCCTGATGTGGGGCCCAACCACCCATGGGCGGTTCACTGTGGCGTCTGCATATGAGTTAATTGAGGCCCGTACCCTGATGCCCAGAAAGAAGCTGTGGGAGATTATTTGAAAATGGGCAGACCCGCAGAGGATCAGATCGTTTCTCTGGTTATTCGCCAACCGTAAACTTCTGACGAATCAACAGAGAGTGGCGCATCATATTGCCCTTGATGAGAGGTGCCACGTGTGGCAATGCAGAGACTACGATCCATATGGTGCGAGACTGTTTGAGGGCGTTCGCTTTTTGGCATCACTTTCCACGAGCGGTGATAGGCCCAGGATTTTTCCAGCAATTTGCGGAGGAGTGGCTTACATTTAATCTCAGCAAGCCCGATATGGTGCAACAGGCTGCGTGGGTCACTATCTTTGGGGTCGTTGGTTCCTCTAGAAGTGGCGTAATAGTAACCTGTTCGAGCTTCGGGCCAACGCATCACCTTAGCCTACGTAGACTGGATTATGAGAGCCCATACATTAGAAAATAGTGTGTTCCCATCTTCGGGAGCTCCTATGGGCACCCTGGTGGGCTGGACTAATCCTCCGGAGGGTTGGGTTAAATTCAATTCGGATGGCGCAACTAAGCATGGTTCCAATCAGGCGTCTGCTGACAGGATAATCCGTGATTGTCAAGGAAGCTGGTGTGGGAGGTTCCAACATAATCTCGGTAGGGGCTCGCCTTTAACGACAGAGTTGTGGGGTGTGTTCTTCGGACTAACGTTGGCCTGGGAACTGGTATATCGCAGGGTGGTTGCTGGAGTGGACTCCCTCGAGGTCAGTAATATTCTCTCCGATCCACATTTTGTACTAACTGGGGATACTTTTTTGGTGACAGGTATATGGGAGCTTACATTATGGGATTGGGAGGTTCATTTCTAGCATGTCTTTCAGGAAGGAAATCAGTGGCCAGATAGTTTAATAGCCCTCGTAGGTTTACTTCGACTAGGACTCCATATCCTTCAGGAGCCACCCCTAGGCGTCCAGGAGCTTATCCGCAGAGATGCGCAAGGCATTCTGTTCTCTAAAGCATTGAGCTAATTTTGTAGTTCCCTTTGTAATTAAAAAAAACTTAAACAGATCCAAAGTTTCAGGCTATTCTGTGTCAAATGAGGCTGAGTAAAGGGCAAGGGTAGTTGATTCAAGTCTTGAAATTGGATCTTGTAACGTGAGGTTGTGTAGAAAAAAAGCGGTCTTACTTTCACAAGAAGTAGCAGGAAAGGAGACATGAGAAGTGAGGCAATCAAAAGCTTGGAGAAAACCATATGTTCTGTATTATATATAAACTAGATGTGATATCTTGAATCACCACTTAAGTGACCGACGAAATGCTTGAAAGAGAGAGTTTTGGATTTATTGTGTACTTGAGGATTCAAGAGTGAGTGCTTTCAGTATTTGTTTACACGTGGAGGAGAGTGGGGAAAGAGTATCGGTATGGTGGCAAGTGTCAATGACTTGGAAATAGTTTTGAAATTGGACCTCTTTTAGCTAAAAGTTTGGATCATTTCATTATGTACATGTATGTTAACACTAAAACAATAAAGTACATTGATAGAAGTCCAAGTCAAGCAATCTAGTTCAACCTAACAAAGGGACCCAGCCCAGCTGTGTCTATTCCTAATTTTTTTTGAAGAACTTTTAGAAGGGTCAAAGACTCAAAATGCCAACCAAATATTCGGATTTTGTGAGAATGTCAACTAAAAACCAAAATCATGTGCAAAAGTTGTTCCGACTATTTTAGTGTTTTGGTGGTTATGGCTAAATATGAATTCTTAGGATTTTCTGTTAAAAACTAATTATATAATGACGTATTAGTGAATAGTAAGGCAGATGAGTATTTTCTCAACTTTTATCTCTAAATTCTCTCTTACTGCTTTTCTTACTCTCTCCTCCTTCCTTATTTTGCAACTATCAATTTTAGCCTGAATCCCTAACATCGCCCTGTGAGATATTCTCCAACAAGTGTAATCATTTTGACGCTTTCATTGAGAGAGAAATGGTTGAAGCAGGGATAACAATTTTGGCTCGGGTTGGCCGGGTTATGGCCATGACTAGATCAGAACAACAAAAACGACGTTGTTTTGTACTTTTTTTAAAAATATGGATAGGTCAGTTCGGCCTGTGGGCCATCAAACCCCAAGGTCGACCCATTAACATCTCTAAGCTGAAGGAATGATAACTAGATCCAAGTTAATCGAAAAATAATTATTCAAGATTGTTGACCAGTTCGCCCAATATACCTCTATCATCTCCAAAATCAACTTTCTTTGTAAAATATGATTAGTAGCATTCTAACCACAATCTCTATCTTCTTAACAGACTGTCATGGTTGACACGGCTGTCAAATTGACCAACATGGAAAAGTTATTGGCTCCACCTCCACTCTTAATTCGTCAACCTCTCACTTATTATAGCATGCCTGTTCATTCACACCATTGTGCGATGCCTACGTTACATACCAAATAACACCCTAAAATTGGAAGCTCCCTACTTCCGACGAGATAATATTTTGGGTTGGTTGTTCCAAATTGAGCATTTCTTCACTTATCATCACATTCCTCTTGTGTAGAAGCATATTGTCGCGTCTTTTTACATGATGAGCCCTATTTTACAATGGTATTGTTAAATGCACACTACTTCCCAACTCTCTACTTAGGAATATTTTACTTATCAATTGGAGCTTTGAATTGGCCCTTCTTCCTTTGTCAACCATGAACCTTAGTTTCATAAACTTAAATGGACAACCTTTGTTGCTACCTATATAGGGAATTCAAGACTATTGGCATTAAGGGCTTTTCATCTCTAATCTCCTTAACTACTTTATCTATGGAATAAGGGAGGACATCCATCAATAAATCCTTTTGCAAAAACTAAAAACATTATATGTGACGTTCTAAACACTCTTATACCACAATTATTCAAATTGTTCCCGAAGCATAACATTAATTACCAAAATTCTCATTAGTTCCAAAAAAAAAAGATGTTCTTTAGTTACAAAAGTATTTTATACAAACACAATAACCCAAATTGTCACATTAAAAAATATATACAATAAAACAACTTTACTCAATTTAATATGTTAGCTCTACCTAAACTCCACTTTGTTAATCACTTGCATTGAGTATCAGCAATCTCACTATCTCCTTAAAAAGAGTGGCAAGGGTAAGTTGCTTACTTGTTAAACGTAACTGACCGTACCCTTAAAATCAATTAACTTTATATATATATATATGTGTGTGTGTGTGTGTGTAGAAATTAGTCAAGTGATTAAAAAAATATACAATACTAAAATATATGAAATAAAAAAAACATAATTCATATATTTTAGAAATCCATATATGTAACTACTAATCATTAATTTAATTAATGACTAATTCAAAAGATTATTAGCTATAAAATAAGTTATTAATAACAAAAATTCAAAGTTTCAAGAATTGTATACTATTCTAAGAGTACAGTCTAAGGTTATCATTACCTAAATTTCAGACTCAACAAATCAATAGTCCAATTTACTCAATTTAACTTTTGGACATAGACATTACAAAATTCTGTTAGCCTAATTTAAGAAAAGTTTCAACTCAATTACATTTAATAATCCAACATTATTCACTTTTCTACTTTATTATTCATTATAAAAAAATATTTACTTAACGTAACCACTTTGATTACTAAAATATCCTTAACTATTAAAATCATATTTTACCCTCATTTATTTTTATTAATATAAAAATACTCTTCTTGGGATTAAATTCAAATTTTACCTTTCAATTTTTACATTTCCTATTTTTCCCCTTAATACAACTCAAATTTTCCTAAATTGCTTTCTTCTTCAAGCTCCCTTCTTCTCCTACCTCATCTTTTTTTCCTCATTTTCCAGCCTCCTTTTCTCCATTTTTATTTTTCTCATGACTTCAATTTATTGTCCCACATAGTCACAATATACATTCTAACTAAAAACTAGTGTAGGATGACTAAAACTCACATTCACATTAAAAGGTATAAAATTGTTGTCGAAATTTGTTTTTACCCACATGAAGTCCATACGTAAGGGACTTTGAGGTTATTAACCTCTACAATTTCTTTACAATTTGTTGCAAAAAAAAGAGGGAATACATTAGAAAAGTTTCACATATAGAAGAAAGATAGTGTATTTAAATATTTACCAACTAGAAAAATGAAGAAAACAACTTTAATTTTTGCTGAGTGTTCAGTTTTGCAATCGCTAGCTTTTATTTATACCCCTCTATTTAATTATTTTATGGGCTAGGTAGGGATGTCAATGGGCATTATATTTTTAAAATTAAAATTGGTTTGGACCAGGCAAGTTGGACCAAAATTGGCATTCCTAGGGCAAGGTTGATTAGTAAAAGCTGAGCTCTTTTGTTTCCTTTTGTGAGCTTTACATTACACAAGGAAGTTGACATAGTTAAACTATTTGAGGATAAAATTTGGAATTCCAAATCCTCTCCTTTCAAACTGATCGATCTTATAGCTTCTCTAACCATATACCATTTGTAGCCCTACCAACGTTAGCTCCCTTCAAAATTGTGCCTAAGACGTTACCCTGAACCTTGACTTATTCGTTAAAATACTCACTCCTACAAAGATGGCGTCTTAGTGAGAGAAAGGACTTTTTTTCAATCAAGATGAGAGCTTTACATCAGGATACAAATGCAAAGTGCCCCAATTGTTATACGTAATGGTGGATAATGACAAGGCCTCGTCAAAAACTTCCCTACAAGAACCAGGTCATCCTAACCCTGTGGAAGCATAGGAAATTTCTCTTTCTCTTACAGAAGATACTCCCAAAATCTCTTCTCATGATCAGACAAGACAATTTATCACCTCCGCCTAAAATTGTTTGACATTATCAATGAAAAATCAGTAGTGGTCTTAGTAGATGGCAACTCCACCGATAACTTCAATCAAATACTCGTCACTCCTCTTCTCAAACTCACAGTTCAACCATCTCCCCTTTTGAAGGTCACGGTCAGCAACGAAGATTATTTGGGTTATACTAGTATCTATCTCCAAGTTCCTCTCAATCTAGATCAAGTCACGTTCTTTGGTAAATCTATTCCTCCTTATTTATAGGTTTGACGTTGTATTAGGCATTCAATGGCTTGTTGAGATAGGCCCAATTCTTTTTTTACTACAAAAATTTCTATATTTAGTGTAACTTATAAGGCAAACCATGCACCTAACCGGGCTCAAACAACCCAACATATCTTATATACTAGCTAACTCTCTAAAACAATCCACTCATACCCAGTAATAACCCATTATTTCTAACACACTTTGGATCGTATTTTGTCCCTATCTCTTTCCCTTATTTCAACAACACATTCGGAAACTTTCATTAAACACCTAGAAAACCTACTCCACAAATTTCACGGTATATTTACCTCTCCCAAAAGACTACCACTATCTTTCCCCATAGACCACAACGTTCTTCTACTTCCTAATAGTCCACTTGTGAATGTCAATCCATATTGCTACCCCTATTTATAAAAGGCAAAAAAACAAGAAACTGGTGAAGGAAATGATCGATGACAAGATTATTTCTCCAAGTACTTACTCATCTGTAGTATTGTTGATCAAGAAAAAAGGATGACCCGTGGAACTTCTGCGTCTATTACAGAGCCCTTAATGCAGTTACGATGTAAGATAATTTCTAATTGTAACAATAGATTAATTACTAGATGAACTCAAAGGTGCACAGGTGTTTTCCAAATTGGAATTGAGGGTCAGATTATTAAGGGATAAATTATGTATATGTCATTTTCGCTGTAACGATTCTGTTGGTTTGTAACAACTTACGGTTAACCTATAACAAACTATGTCATGTATTGATAGCTTAGATGCTGTACAGAATTCTTTGGTATATATTGCTCCATGACGTGAAGGAATATATGAGCATTTCTCTTTCACTTCAGTATTCATATTGCTCTTATTATGGTATCAGAGATTTTTGACGCCTAATGACAAAAAAAATTTTCGTCATCCTGGTTGAATGTCTCTCCCTTCCTCTCTTTCTCTGCCTTCTCACGTTTTTCCTCTGTACTTCATTATGACTACTCCAGAAGATGCATCTGGTACCACCAGTCCTGCTCATCTCATTTCTTTCAACAACTCTTCTCTCATTGTTTTGAACACAACCTCCATTAAACTTAACGGAGCAAACTATCCGACCTGGCGGGTGCAGATGACTGCACTTCTTATTGGCTATGGACTTCAGGGTTACACGGATGGCTCTTTCCTGTTTCCACCAGTGACTGATCCTGGCTATACCCACTGACTTCGGCAAGATCGGCTTCTTATTGCAACCCTGCTTTCCTCTGTTGTTGAGAATATCGTCACGTTACTCGGCTCAGTTACCACTTCAAAATAGGCATGGGATGTTCTTGGTAAGACCTATGTGAGTAGCTCTCGCTCTCGCATTTTTTCTTTGAAAGAGAAACTCACTTGCATGGAGAAAGGTGATCAATTGATGGTTGTCTTTTTGCATCAAATTAAATCTATAGCTGATGAATTAGCCATTATTGGCAGCCCTCTTGATGATACAGAATTTCTTATTCATGTCCTCAATGGTCTTGGCTTCGACGTCAAGGAGATTGCTGCTGCTATTCGGGCAAGAGACTATTCCATTTCCTTTGAGGAGTTTCACGAGAAGCTTCTTGATCGTGAAGCCTATCTCACAAGGACAATTAAGTCTGATTCTCACCCTACCACAGCGCTAATTGGGTATCAAACCCACTGGCCACCACAACGTCCTTGCAGCCACACACAGGTTTCCCCATCTCCCCAGCAACGTCGATCATGCCCTTCCGGCATGACCTCTGGTTTTAATGTTTCTGACCCATCGATACAGGCTTCAGCTACCCGTGATTCCCATTATTATGTTGTTTGTCAATATTGTGAGAAACCATACGATGGTTCCGATCAACTTGTCGTCGGTAATGGTAATGAGTTACCGATTACCCATACTGGTATCACCACGCTCTCTACTCCCACCACCTCGTTGTCCTTACCTGATGTTTTACATGTTCCAACCCTTATCCATAATTTACTTTCTGTATCTAAGCTCTGCGACACTAACAACGTCTCGGTTGAATTTTTCTCTACTCATTTTCAGGTCAAGGATGTTCGAACCAAGGCAGTACTGATGCAAGGTCCTTGTGCTGATGATTTATATCATCTTCCTTGTCAAAAGAAGCTCCCACAGGCCCATGTCGCTACTCCCGTCTGCTCTCGCGATTGACATCACATTTTTGGGCATCCAGCTACACCCATCCTTCAGCATCTTACTACACGATTTCACCTTCTTAGTAGCAATAAGTCTCAGAGTCCTTGTGTGTCCTGTGCACGTTCTAAAAGCCATAAGTTGTGTTTTTCTAATACCTATCTTACCAGTAGTCGTCCCCTTGAACTGTTGTTCAGTGATGTTTGGGGTCCAGCACCCATTACCTCTATTGATGGGTTTCGTTATTATGTTGTATTTGTTGATCATTTCTCTAAATATACTTGGTTGTGTCCCATTCGCAAGAAATCTGATGTTCTTTCCATTTTTATGCGTTTTAAATCTCTTGTTGAAGCATTCTTTAACACCAAAACTATATCTTTGTTTCGTGACAATGGTGGAGAATTTGTTGCGCTTAAAACCTTCTTGTCCCACCTTGGCATTATCTGTTTCACCACTCTTCCTCATACACCTGAATTAAACGGCACAACTGAGAGACATCATCGTACATTGTTGAGACTGGTCGTGCTCTCCTTCACAAATCCACTCTACCTTCAACCTTCTGGCCATATGCCTTTTAAACTGTCTTGTATCTTATCAATCGACTGCCCATACCAGTTCTCTGCATTACATCTCCTTATGAGGTACTCCACAAATCTCCTCCTAACTATCACCACCTGCATTCCTTTGGTTGCCTTTGCTTTCCATGGCTTCAGTCTTACGCAGTCCACAAACTCCAAGCCCAATCTACACCTTGTATCTTTCTTGACTATTCTTCATATCATTATGCGTATCTTTTTCATGACCCTCTCACTAATAAGACCTACATCTCTAGGCATGTCATCTTCCATGAGACCATATTTCCTTATGGTTCTCTGCGATCCTCCAAATCCTTGCCACCTAACCCGTCTCCTACTACATCATCTGAAGTCGTATCTTTCCTTGATTAGAGTATCTCTATGTCGCTTTTCGTTTCCTGCCCATACACATCTCCACCTTCCCAGTCAAATCCATCTAATTTGGTTTAGTCAACATCCCTTCCTCACCATCTTGACCCCACTCCATCATCTTCCACTAACCATACTTCCGTCCCTTTTACCAATATGGACAGTACAGGTAATATAACTCATTCTCTCCCAGTAGACGTTGCTTCAGTACCGCCAGTGTTTACCGACTCCTTACTTGCGCCACCATCCCTCACCAACACTCATCCGATGCAGACTCGCTCCAAGAACCATATTTACAAACCTAAAAAGTTATATTAGGTCAGTAAATATCCCTTACCAGCTACACTTAAACCATCGTGTATCTCACAGGCCATGCAGGACCCATTATGGCGTGCTTCGATGAATACCGAATTTGATGCTCTAATCAACAACCACACTTGGGACCTTGTTCCAGCCCCTCAAGGATGTAATATTGTTGGCAACAAGTGGTTGTATCGGATCAAACGTCACCCCGATGGTTGCTAGGTATAAATCCCAACTGGTTGCCAAGGGTTTTATGTAAACTCCAGGTTTGGACTTCCATGAAACCTTTGCGCAAGTTCTTAAACCTCAAACCCTTAAGATTATTTTCACAATAGCCATTGGTCATAACTAGTCCATTCTTCAAATGGATGTTAACAATGCTTTCTTACAAGGTGCCTTAACCGAAGCTGTCTATATGAAACAACCCTCGGGCTTTATACATCCAGATCATCCAACCTACGTTTGATAAGCAACGTGGTACGAGTCGCTGAAACAATTCATCCTCTCCTATGGTTTTCGAAATAGTGTCAATGATACTTCTCTTTTCATTTACAATTGCAATGGGATTGTTGCATATTTCCTTGTCTATATGGATGATTTACTCTTAACAGGCTACTCATCCGAGTTTTGGTCCAAATTCACTACTGCTTTGTCCATAAACTTCTCCCTCAAGCAATTGGGTTTCCCATCTTATTTCTTGGGGCTTGAAATTGTCCCCACTAGTGATGGTCTATTCCTATCTCAACACAAGTACATTTGGGATATTTTGGATCGGTTTGGCTTGTTTGATGCCAAGCCCATATCTACACCACTATGTCTCTCCACCCCTTTATTCCTTGATGATGGTACGGCCCCGACTGATATTTCTTGCTATAAACAAATGGTTGGATGTCTTCAGTACTTAGCTCATACAAGACCAAATGTAGTATTTGCGGTCAACAAGCTTGCTCAATTCATGCATGCTCCTACTATTACTCATCTTCAGCAAGTTAAACGAGTTTATCGTTATCTCAAAGGGACCATTCATTTTGGGCTACAACTTTGTAAATAGGACACCCTTAATCTTTAGCTCTTTAATGTTCTGCATTCCCCCCTCACGGCCTACAGTGATGCTGATTGGGCAGGTAATAGAGATGACAAAACCTCTACTTCAGCATATCTCATTTACTTTGGTGGTAATCCAGTCTCTTAGCAATCCAAACATCAACGCACTGTTGCCCACTCTTCCACCGAAGCTAAATATCGATCTTTGGCAACAGCAGTGGCTGAACTTCAGTGGCTCCAAAACTTATTATCCGAACTTCATCTCCCTTTCAAAGGCTCCCCTGTTTTATATTGTGACAATCTTGGTGCTACTTACTTATGCAAAAATCTCGTATTTCATACACGAATGAAACATATTGCTCTCAATTATCATTATGTTCGTCAACTTGTTCAAGCTAGCACTTTACATGTCAACCATATCTCCACATATGATCAGCTTGCAGATGCTCTTACTAAACCTTTTTCATCACGCCGCCATGTTAACTTACGCCACAAGATGCATGTTCTTGATGGGACCATGCTATTGAGGGGGCATGTTAAGGGATAAATTATGTATATGTCATTTTCGCTGTAACGATTCTGTTGGTTTGTAACAACTTACGGTTAACCTATAACAAGCTCTGTCATATATTGACAACTTAGCTACTGTACAAAATTCTTTTGTATATATTGCTCCATGACGTGAAGGAATATATGAGCATTTCTCTTTCACTTCAGTATTCGTATCGCTCTTATTACAGATATAACCAAGTTCGGATTCACCCCGTCAATATTGAGAAGACGACACTTTTGAACCCATGAAGGGCACTAAAATTTCCTCATTATGCCTTTTGGTCTCTCAAACAGCTCTTCCACATTTCAAGCTTTAATGAACTCAATCTTCAGAGATGTCTTGTATAAGCTTGTTCTCACATTTTTTGACGATATAATAGTATATAGCCAAATATAGGAATTGCACTTGGTGCATCTTGAGCAGGTTTTTGCCACATTGCAAGATAATTCAGTATTTGTGAAAATGAAAAAATGTGACTTTGGGTAACAGGAGCTTAACTATTTGGGGCATAAGATATTTGCGCAAGGAGTGGTAGTCGAGTAAAACAAGATCATCACAATTCAATGATGGCCTATGCCAGAATCAATCAAGAGTCTAAGAGGATTTTTAGGCCTCAATAGTTATCATCAACATTTTATCGCCAATTATGCCAACATATTCGCTCCTTTAGCAGAACTCTTAAGAAAAAAGCTTTTGTTTGGACTAACAAAGCTACTTCGACACTTTGAGCACTTCGGTTGACTCTCACGAAAACCCTAATCCTAGCACTTCCTAACTTTACCAAACCATTTACTATCCAAATTGATGCTCTTAGAACAGGGATCAGCTAGCAAGCAATTCTCTGCTCAATTCAACTCATCCTCGATAGATGCTCGAGAAATGTTTGTCATAACATTGGTAGTAAAAACGTGATGTCACTACCTCATGGGGCACCATTTCATAATATAAACAAATCACTATTGCTTAAGACCTCTTATTTACAAGACAATGCAAACACCTGAATGATAAAAATAATTAGCTAACTTTTAGGATTTGACCACGATATAGTGTTCAGGTCAAGGGCAGAGAATGGCCTAACCAATGCACTTTCTCATCTCCTAGTAATACGCCTACATAACTTGCAAATGGTCCCCAAACAAGTATTAGCATTTTGGGACGCATTTCGATTGTTTTACCGAAATCACGCCTACTCTGTAACATCCCGTTACCGATGTGAGGACATATCGGTAAATTGGATGGATTGAGTAGTGAGTGCATTCATGATTGAATTGCACATATAGTGACCTTGCATCATTGATAAGTGTATAGATTGCACATGCATATACAGTGACATGCATTCATGATTGTTCCAGCATTTATCTGTGACTATGA
>JANIHY010000002.1:10261496-10277363 GCA_027479065.1 Erythroxylum brevipes
TCGAGTGATCAAGAACATAAAGGCATTTGGCAACTACAAGATAGTTAGCTTTTGTACTAAGTTAGTTTGATTTTTTTAATAGCCTTAGCAACATATCAAACATGAGCATCCGTGTGTATTTTGTGTTAAACGAATGATGTCATATTGATATATGATTTCTAACATCCTATTACCCATGTCAAGGCTAGAATTGTAAATTATGATAAACTATTGAAAAATTAGGAAAATGCATGTCATGCATAAGCTAAACATTTTTACACATTCATATGATTGTAGATGCATTCATTGACATTTTTGGGTACAATTGAGTTATTAAATGCGATTAAAATGTGATTTGGCAATTTTGGTATATTTAGGGTATTTTGGAATTTTTGGTGATTTTTGAGAAAAATATTGATTTATGGGCCAATTATATAGTGACACATGGAAATAATATACATGTGACAAATGGTTGGTCTGTATTGTGACAAATAGTTTGTATCTGTGGTGATAAGTGTATGATTGGGTTTAGTGATAGATGTAATACGTGCAAATAACCACGAAGTTGGTCCTGAGTAAAGAATTGTTGTAGCTTTTGATATTCACCGAAAGCATTCAACAGAGAACTTTGTCTTTGTTCCTTGTCCATCACCGAATATTGAATTGTTATTCTTGTTGGGTGTGATTGAGTTATTCTTACTGCTGGGAAGAATAACTGAACCAAGTAAGTAGTTCTAATGGTATTTTTATGGTGTAACTATATACATGCATACATGGGTTTGAGAATTGTGGTTACGGTGATGAATAATTTAGATGATGGATTTGAGAATTAAGAATTTTTTAACACTATATTGAATGGATTATGGATTGAGATATATAAAAATTTATGTAAGTTGATAAAGAAATATATGTCTCTGTTATGGTTGAGAAGATTACGTATATGGTTGATGTATTATTCATGCAAGAAAATATATGAAGTGTTAACAAAAGTGAATTTGAATGAGTTTAGAATTAAGGGATATTCCTAACTCTCTGAGTTCGATGAATGATTCTGATGATGTGTTATTGTTGGAATTGAATAAGAGATTACTGGGTGTTGTGTAATTTGAAAAGAAAATGCAGAAAATGAAACAAATTTATTAAGAATGAAAATACAGTAGAGAGAGAAAGTTGAACACGATTTCACTTGCATGCATCGGTTTTTAGTGTTTAAATGTAGATTTGATTTGTTTGAGTTGTGATGAGCTGAATTAGAAGTAGAAGAATTGGTTTAAGTGTGATACGTGTTCATTGAATAAAATGAAGTGATAAATCTGGACAAAAATGGAAGAGATGAAGAAAATTGCAATTTCTGGGAAAATAAGCTGTCGGAAAACTTAGGTATTGGAAGTCATCGTAGTGCTTGTGTACGATGGTGACATTGCTAGGTATGTTGAAAAGTCACTCTCATGCTTATGCACGACGGTGACATTGCTGGGTTAACTCACCCTAAACACCTTTGCTTCTTTTGGCCATAACTTTGTCATCTGACCTCCAAATGACTTGATTCTTGAATTAATAGATTCATAAGACAATGATATTCATCTCCACCAAAAATCTTAACCATATGAAATCATTTGTGAGAGATAAAGTGGAAAACGTGAGATTCGTATGAACGAGGTTGTTCTCAAATAGTCCAACATTTTTATCCTTATCTGTCACACCCGTGACTCTTCTCTCTCACACCCTCTCACTCTCGTGAGTCACTCACACCTGTGAGTTCTCTCCCTTATGCCCATGAGTCACTCACACCTGTGAGTTTTCTCCGTCATTCTCGTGAGTGTTGATGGCTGGACGATGTTTAATTATCACATCTTGACACAGTGTTCTCTGATAGTATATGCACCAAAGAGAAAATGCAAACTGAATATTCTTTTTTTTTTACCATAACTTCTTCTCTAGACATCAAAATGAGACAATCTTTTATTTGGAGTAAACTAGAGACATAGGAATACAAATCCTTTGAAGAAGTCAAATTGTAATTCAGTCTCTAAGATGTTAAATTTTTAGATGGAATTTAAGTATACCATACTGTTTCAAAATGAGAACAGTTCAAAAATGTTTGAGGTATAGCTTTCCAATTATTAAACCAAATTAAATAATTTTGGTGTCATTAGAAACTTAAGACATTGGAGAATAACTTTCTAGAAGGAAGTATTGCCTAATTTTGTCATTTATCTTATCAGATTAATTATGCAAAGTTAACCTGCATATATATTAGAAAAACAAATATAAAGTGGTCAATTACGTTATGAAATTGATTTCACATTGTTTAATTTTGGTCCAAATTATAAGTACAAATGGTATTAATGAGGGTTTCGATATCTGAATGATTTGATGATAAGAATCATAATAAGATACCCAGAATTGTCATTAAACATGCATTGTGCATATTTTATATAAGCAGATGTGCATAAAGGAATACTTATACATTTGTGCAAAAGTGTGATATTTGTAAATGTGTTTTGTATGATATAGAGAGGCACATTGGATGCCAGTCAGACATTCCTGGACCATCCAGGCAATAACATATTAGCATACTATGAGTCATCCTAGATGATTTTCCTAGAATTGATTTGATTTGATTTGTTTAGCTTCCAATTATGAACTTTTTGTGATTTGATTTGAATTTCGGACTCAAAGTCCGAGGAATTTAATATACGGATATATGTATTGGAAGTGTTCTATTTGCTTTGAAACTCTGTATGATATTTGAATTCTCAAAGAAAGTTGAATGCTAGACTTAGGTCCGATGACTATGAGATTTCTGACTATGCATCATATGTGACTGTCGTATATGGCATATTCGATATTTGATGCATTTTAAAAAATGCATGCTCAGATAAAGCATTGTGACTAGAGTAGCCAGTATGAAAGTGCTTGCACGTAGAGCTTTGCTTCATGATTTCTGATTCTGTACGTGATTCTATTCTAACTGAGCCTAATGGGTCAATATCTGTATATGTATGTGAAAGGCACTCGGTCACAACAATAATAACGAATTTGGAGTCTCATATGCATTTGTATTTGTATATATATGTTTTGATTTGCAATGATTACATGATGTGCCATGATAAAGTGAGTTTTTGGACATACATGTTTAGAATGAATATTTGTGAAATATGTGAATTAGGTTTGTGTTCTAGGGGAAATCATCAATGATGGTTCACTCATTGAGTTCACAAAACTTATAAAAGTTGCAACGTGAATTTTCAGGTACGAGACAGGAGACTTAGTATCTTATTCTATATTAGAGGAACATTTTGGACTAAGTTATGGCTCAAAGGTCTGTCAGCTGACATCAGAAGAGTTATAGCTTTTATTTTATAGTTTTTGTTGGAACTTGTATGAGGTTTTGTAAATATTTTTTTAATGGAAAACAGTGTAAGCTTTTGTGAATGAAGCAATGAATTGTTTTTAAAATTTGATTCCATATGTAATTTAGATTTGTTTTGTTCTAACATACCATTATCATATGATATGTACTTGAATGTCCATGGATGTTCGGGTATATACCTTATGGTAGTGGGATGTTGCATTTTTGGTATCAGAGCATGGTTTGGCATCTTTAGGGACAAATATGAGTTGAGATATGATAAATAGTGAGAAATTCAGAAAGTGATCACACTTTTGTTTATTATAGGTCACCTTTCATAGGAAATCATATTGGAGAGTCAGCTGACATAGAGACTGTAGGAGCCAATGTAGAGTCTCCTGTACCTAAGTTTGTTCGAAGGCCTCTGAGAATTCCGGAAAGGCTAGAAAAAAGATATGATAAGCTGAGAAAGCAAGGGCCTGTAGACTTCTACAGAAGTACAGACCCAGCTAAGGCAGAAGGATGGTTAGAGAGAACTGGAAGAGTGTTCTACTAGATGGACTGTGAGGCAAATGAAAGATTTGATTATGCGGTCTCACTACTGCAAGGTCCTGCATACCAGTGGTGGAAGGCCGTTCCAAGCAATTCCACCAGACCTTGTAATTTGACTTAAGAAGATTTTCTGATAGTGTTTCAAGAGAACTATATATCGAAGATTTATATGGATCATAAGATGAAAGAATTTTTAGACCTGAAGCAAGGCAAGCTCACTGTGGTAGAGTATGAAATAAGATTTAACGAGTTAATGGGTGCACAACTGTATTGATCCTAATTGAGGAAGACAAATGTAGATGATTTGAAGATGGTTTAAACGTGGAAATCAGAACCAGACTAAACATTTCTAATTTGGGCAATTTCACAAAACTCCGAGTGGCCTCAATAAGAATTTAACAATTGTTGAAGGATGGTCAAGGAGAGCACAGACAGGAGGTTAGAGGTAAGAGGTAGGATGAACATCAGGTTGATTCTGGCATAAGCTTCAGAAAGCACCAGAATAGATCGTCTCGATTCCAGGCTAGATTGAGACAATCTAGATCACAATCAAGAGGTGTATTTGTTTAGTCTGGGAGAGGTAGAGGATAAATGTCCTCCAACCAATCTCAACAGTTGCCTAAGTGTGAGCACTATGTTAAAAAACATGGTGGTGAATGTTGGTGGGAAACTAGAGCTTGTTTCCGTTGTGGCTTGTTAGAACATCTTATCAAAGATTGTCCTGAGATGTTAGGATCACAGTCTAGAGCTAGAGGAGGAACAATGACTGAGACAACGATTCAATAAAGTAGGGCTGGTAGATCTACACACAGAGGCTGAGGTAGAGGTAGAACTCAATCAGTAGGGTCCAGTGTCAAGACCAAGGTATATAGTAACCAGCCACAATCTCAAGCCAGGGTCTATGCCATCACCAGACAGGAAGCACAAAACTCCCCAAATATGGTAGCAGGTGTCTTGAATGTTTTTCAATTTGAAGCATATGCATTGGTAGATCCAGGATCTACACACTCCTTCATCACACTACATCTGGCATCTAGATTGCATTGTGTGAGAGAGATACTGAATGTAGGTTAAAGGTGAGTACTCTAATAGGCAGTGAAATAATCGTTGGTGAGGTTTGTAAAAGATGTATAGTTTGGATTGATCAGGCAAAGTTAGAAGCTGATCTAATTCTATTACAGTTAAAGGAAATAGATATAATTCTTGGCATAGATTGGCTTACCACTCATTGGGTTGTGATGAATTGCTACACCAAGGAGGTAGTTCCTAAATCCCCTAATCAGTTGAGAGTAGTGTTTCGAGGAGTTAGTCAAGTTGTGCCAGCTCGACTAATTTCATTTATGAGTGTGTTGAGTGTTCATTGAATAAGATGAAGTGAGAAATCTGGAGAAAAATGGAAGAGATGAAGAAATTTGCGATTTTTTGGAAAATAAGTTGTTGGAAAAGTTGGGTATTGGTAGTCACCCTCGTGCTTATGCATGACAGTGACATTGCTAGGTATGTTGAAAGCAGTGTTTTAAAAATCGGACCGAACTGGTCAGTCGAATCGAAGAACTGGTGAACCGGAGCATGAAACGGTCCGGTTTAGCCCATATTTTTTGTGAGTGATTGACCCGTTCATTTTGCGATCGGACCGGTAAAAACCGTTGAACCGATGAAAGAAAAAATCGGCCGGTCCATTTAAAATGCCTTAAGTTTGATGATTTCAACTTGAATGAATATTATGATTAGTGATTTTTTTTAATCTTTTAATGAAATATAACTAGTGAGCTTTGTTATCTTATTTTGTGTTGTATTTGGCGAACTTTTAAAAAAATTGTATATTTTAAAGTTTGAAAGTTTAAGTTAAGTTTACAATTAAATAAATAAATAATTAAATAGTATGTTTAAAAATTATCTTATATATATAATATATAAAATAAAAATTTATATATTTATTAGTTACCGGTTTGGCCACAATTGAATTCCGATTGAACCATTAATCCTTAAATCAGTTGCTTCTCTGGTTCAATCACCGGTCCGATTTTTAAAACATCGGTTTAGCCGGAACAAACTCGTAAGTAACTTGTTTTTGTCGTTAATGCATATTTTTGTTTTAATAGTTTGTGGGACCCAGGTGCTCTAGTCTTATAAAATAAGCGTTGTCACTTGTCAAAGGTTGCCATTGGCTCGGACTTTCATTGGATCATGGAGTCTTCTTTTTCTTCTTCTTCTTCAATTTCTAATTGGGAAACCCTAAATTTATTGGTTATCCGTCCGATTCTCGCGATCACCTTCGTGTTCGTCTTCTTATCCATTGGTATCGGTCTCTCTCTCTCTGTCTTTCTCTGGATTTTTTTAACTCATTCGAATGTGTGTTTAGTACATGAAGTGATAATTTGAATACAGGGTGGTTTTTGGCGTGGAAGCTTGTGTTGGTTCACGTGCCTCTGGTGCAAGAGATATTTGGGTTGCGTAAGAAGCCCGCGAAGCCGAAACCACCAGCCCGGAGATTTTCCAGATACTACAAATCCAGCAGCATCAACTCCCGGAGCTCCGACTCTGGGTAAATTCTTGTCGTCGTCTGCGTGTGGGTTTTGTTTTAGCAAATTGTTACGGTAGCCTTTGTCTGTGTGTCTCTAATATTTTGCTCACGCAAGGGAAGGCAGATAAACGTGTTTATAAACTTGGTGTTTGATATGAAGTATCTTTAAATGAATTAGATCGCTGAAGTTGGGATCTTTGAATCTACATGGAAATCCGGTGGTCGGAATCGGAATTTTCTTCTTTAGACTTTCAAGCGTGAGAATTTAAAGAAAATGACAATCAAACACAATCACACGCAAATATGCACACATCCCACCAACGCACCAAAATCCCATTTAAAAGTGTATCAGTCACAAGTGTTTCGGTTGCCACTTTGGCTAACTGAAAATACTAGCATCAGTAGTCTACTACCAACTACGATCTAAAGAAGAAGTCAGCTCCCAACTGCTAAATAGTACCTGCAAACATAGGACATCAACAGAATAATGTCAAACACCGCAGTTGTTATGAAAATGTGCAACTGGTTCCACATAAATTTCAGAACGAATGAAGATCAAGATTACAGCAACTTTGAATCTAACTTATTTCAATGGAGCCAGGGAGAAAGCAAGGGTTTATGTATGGAGTAACATGGGACCTTTTGTTGCTCCGGCAAAGAAAGTTACTAAAATTAGCTTTCAGGAAAGAGGAGATATGGAAGTGCTTGTCCACAATTTATTGAGGATGCTTCTGCAATAGGTAACCCATGCAGCCAAATGCAAAGCAGGGAAAGAGCTTTGCTTTACCGTGCTCTTATCTGTGCTTTTCAACTTCGACTTGAAGTTTCTAACAAAATTTGCCACTAGTTATATCAAATGAACGCCAGTTTCACCACATGGCATGTCATAAATCCATTGATTCAAGAAAATGTTGGAATATGAGTAAAATAATACATGGCCGGCCTAATCATCACAACAGATTTTGAATACAAATTTCCATCATGACATGCCCAGACTCACTTCTGCAGTAGAAGGACGATAGTGATCATGTGCAAATTATAATGAATATACCGCAACATGGTTAACAAGTCAAATTGTCAACTTAAAATCAATATACGTCCTGGGAAGAAAGTCAACTCAATAAATGGAATTATTTTCCAAAAGAATCTCATATAACAGCAAGCTTACCTGTACAGATACTACTGCACCAGAAAGTGCAGATATTGTTTCACAAAAAGCAAGCTTCCACAGCTGAAGCTCTTTGGTATCCAGCATCAACCCTGCTGAGTAGTTCTGTGTAAGATGAAGTTAATTGAAGATCTTGATCACTATTTACGTCCTCTGTTTCATTGTATCCCTTAATGCCATCGTCTTCCATGACCCCATCATACTCTAAACCATTTTCAACAGGTTGATTCATGTGAATGATCTTACCAAAGAGCTGAAATGTACCATTGCCAACTTTTACCGGGTTGCAAGCCTGGTTTCCACCAAGATTGCCAGAAGACTGCACACTACTATGACTAAGACTATCTGGAGATAAACTCTCAGATTGTGAACTCCCAATGTTCAGCTCAGTAGACACACTTTTCAACTTTGGAACCGTATTATTGCCGAAGGTAACATCAGTTCGAATCTGAGAAGCCGCTTCGCTTAAAAAATTCGAATAACTGAATATAGAGAAAGGATCTTGCCTGGCTCCCTGCATGCCAGCAGGAAAATTATGGGTATTAAACATCGGTGGGCCCATGTGCCCCATTGTTGAATTTGTCAGGTCTGACAGCGGAAAAAAAAGCTCTGGCTCTCCAACTGTCACCATTCCAGAATTTTCAGGAAATCTGAATTTCTTGGGGGGGTGAAAAGCAGCATTAAACTGTGGTGTCGGTGAAACAATTTCAACTTGCCAAGGGCTCACTCTCTTTGCATTTTGAAGAACTTCAGGTTCATCCCAGTTAACCTGTGTTACAGAGAGAGATAGAGAAAGAGATGGACAAAGAAAAGTTGGTGCACTTTTTAACTAATGTACAAAGCAGTAAAATAACATTGAGAAGTTGAACCAAAAACAAAAGAAATAAGAAGCAACAGAAAAAAGCGTAATTACATTCACAAGTTTCAATTTATATCTGTAGTATATTTCACTATGCAACCTTGTAACTTACAAGGAGAAACAATAATATCAATATCACTTGAGCCATATTCACTCGGTTATTGCAGGCAAGTAAAATCCAGCTAGAAATTAACCTTCATTCTATGGCTTGCTGACATACAAGCTTGACAAGAAAAAAAAATATTACGGAGTGTTTGCCAGACTAGTATCAGTAACAACTTCATACACTTTATTAGTTCAAAAACGCAGAAAACAAAAATAATATGGCTTGCTAACATTAATTCACAAAATCAGAGAAACCAACATCAAAATAAATATTACGTCTCCAACAGAAAATACTGAAGAATTCAAAACATAAGCATCTAATCCACCTACGCGTGCAACTGCAAATTCTCATAGTAGGCCATGCCCTAACATGGTTTCCTAGATGATAACTTTTGCCTAATCGACGATATCCACGTAACAAATATTACACCAATGAACTTACTGTGCACATATCCTCACGAGAACAATACAGACAAACAAGTTTTTTCTTTGCATACAAATTCTGTTCCAATCCAATTCAGAAGTGCTAATTTTTGGCGCATATGAATTTAATATAGTTATATATATATACCTGAAGCATGCGCCAAGGAGAGCCTCGCCACGGCCCAGAATCGGGCATTGAAGCAGCAGCCACTGTCCCCTGAAACCACGTCATTCGCGACGAATCCTCCGTCTCCATAGCCATTTTCACTCTCAACCCCGCAGTCCACAACACACTAAGAGCAGCCTCCACCACCTCAGCTCTCACCACGAAGTCCGAATACCATCCCGCCTTGGGATAATACACCACCTCAAACGGGAGCCCCTGCGCTGCCATCTCCGCAGCCCCCGCCACCGCCTCCGGCGACACTCTCCCCCACCCGCTCCTCGAGAATCCGTCTTCCTTCACCTTCGCTTCACTATTACCAATCTGCTCACGCCACCTGGCGAAATCCCCACCGCCATTGTTGAACCTCGCGGACCTACGCACTCCGATGAACATCTGTCCTCTAGAATTCCTCATAAAAACCACAGAATCACCAGCGATCAACTTCTTGCTGTTCACAAACTTGCTCCATCCAGTAGTCAACAAATGCCTCCGCGGCGTTCCCCGATAAATGTGCCTGAACTCCCAAGCAACTCCATGAATGTCAGTCACGTGTAGCTTCTGCACGGGAGGCTCCACTTGGTAGTTCAAGGGCGGGAAGATCAAATCAGCACAAAACCTTGGAACGGAGAAACCGCCTCCGTTATTCGCGTCAGACGGCGTTAGAATTTTAGCAAACGCCACAATCTTATCGTCATCGCAACCGTCTCGCGGGATTATAGGAGAAGGTTCTAGACGACCGACGGAAGGAGAGAGGAGAGGAACAAGAAGAAGCCTAGCATAGACCTCATCAGTGACCTCATCAGCAAGTAAATGGACGGCGGAGATTCGACAAGGAATCAAGGGTTTAGAGAGAAGGTGGTTGGAGAGAATCGGACGAGACGTAGGAGCAGAAGACTGCTCCATATGACCTTGAGGGAAGTAGTAGACCCTAGAATCGACGGTGGGTATTTGGACGCAGGAGCCGGCGCAGGCACGCCAGATTCTGGCGTCGACGCGGCTAAGATCGGCGGAAGACGACGGAGGCATTGTAGAATTAGGGTTGGGAAAACTAGATCAGAGAGTTTAGAGAGTAGAAAAGGGAAGAGTTTATTAACATATGAGAATGTGTCTCTATCATGAAAAGAGTGAGTGTGCGAGTGCGAGAGAACAGGGAAGACAGTGCCGTCCGGGAGTCGGAGAGAAGTAATAGCGCAGAAGTTGAGGAACCATTTTATCATTGGTCAGATTCTTTCTCTAAATTACCATTTTAACTAACTCTTAACCATTGTTTAATTAATTTTTCAATTCGTTAGTTTAGTTTTTTTTAATTAAAAATTAGTATTGCCTTTCTATTTCCTTAGAAGAATACAGACACGACACCATATGTTACATTGCAATATTTGTTTAAGGGCAGTTGAGTTTTCTTAAACTTAAAGATTCATTACAACAAATAACAATTTGTTTAAATTCACTTCATAATCAATTAACAAATTAAACAATCGTGTAAGAGATTTATCTCATCTTCAATCTAATCAGAAGTCGTAATTTAAAATAGAACAAGATAAAGTATTAGGTGATAAATTTGAGAAATATTTATTTTAAAAAATTTGAGTAAATAGATAACATATTTAACTTAAACTGTGATAATTTAATAATTGAGTATCTTAACAAATAAAGATCATAAGAGCCCAACAAAAACGAAATAGACCAAACTCACGATTTTGTGGGTGCGATCAGTTGTAAGGTAATTTTGAATTAGTTTACAATAAAATTTAATTTTTTTGGGTAAATTTGTAATAAGATAAATGTAGTAAAAAATAGAGTTTATGTACATATGCAGAGATTATGTACAAAATCAATCTCATATCAATTCAAAAGAGACAACTCCCCTAAAATTGACAAAATAGTCCCTAAAATAGTGTTTCACTCATTACAACAATAATTGAAAACAGTTTTTTTTTAATATAAGCTTCACAGAAATTCTCTTATCCCTATGATACAAACATTCTGCAATTTCAACTTAGCATCCTAGTTCCATTGTCCATTTCTTTATTGGCGTTATCTTGTCTCTTATGAAATCTGTCAAGATTGTCTTCTCACCAGATATAGTTCCATATCTTATTACCTACCTTTTTGACCTTGCATTTTTGTTTTCTGTTTTCCCTTGGCTTTTGCTTCCCACGGTTCAGAGGTTTGGACCCTGCCTTCATTGCAGTATACTTTGCTTGTAAGATTGTTACAACTCCTTCTGGCCACTTAGTCATATCCCATTCTACTAAAGTCTCTCCTTTTCTCTTCTGATCAAACCTTCATCTTGTTGCTCTTGCTCTATGTCTATGTTTAACCGAGTTCCTTCCATGAGTGTGACTGTTGTTATGTTGTTGACTGATCTTGATGTTCTATGGAAATCTGATGGCCTCCTAAACTTTTTTCATTACTGATCTGGATTGACTAACCTCGAGTTAAGCATCTTCACCTGTATTCTCCAATATTCCTTTTGTTGACCTGACACAAAAATTGCATAGTTATTGTGAGTTACTTAAAACACTCCTACTTTTACCTTCCCTTAGTGTTTGCACTGAGTTGCTCTATGACTTGGATGATCACTTTGGATTTCAATCCCTCCACTTCCAAAGCTTCATCTTTAAAGTTTCTAGCATTTCTTTCTTATCAAAGAGAATAAACAGCAACTGAAAAAATGATTAGAAGGATATTGGGATTACTGGTTCTGAAATTTTGGGGTTGGTTCAACCAAGTGGGAATGGTCTAGAGGTTGAGTTGCTGTGGAAGGTTGAGATGGAAGTGGGTGAGGCAATGAACCCACATTGTTTTTGAAAAGGGACAGTCAAAGAATAAATATTCGATTGTTTCATTGTCCCTAAAGCATAAGGAACAATGATTTGGGGTATAAAGGAAGAGAAGTTTGTCTCTAGTTTGTAACTTTCTACAGAAAGCTAACCATAAGATGAGGGAGCACCTTGGACTGCTCCTTTTGAACCAAACTAGTGTATGCCAAGGAATTTTTTTGTATGGGGGGGTCTTACAAAATATAGGCTGAAGAATTGGTGTAAGAATGCTGATTTGCTGGCCCAGCTAACCATTCCAAACTATCTGGTTGGGAGCTATTCGGTTGATACTGTAAGGGTTCCAGGTTACCTAAGGTTTCTGTTATGAATTCTTGCCAACACCATATGTTATTTCTGATCACTTCTGATACTGTCGCTGTCATTCTTAATTTTATGTTTCTCTCTTTACTTTTTTTTAGGGTAAATAATAGGAATTTCATTACTCCAAAGCAAAAACTTCAACAATAAAAGGAGGGGATATTTCGAACCACTCTCTAAGATCAAAAGTGAATAATGCGTCCATGGCTAAGATATGGGCAACAGAATTGCCTGACCTGAAGCCAAAAATACATTTAACTATTCTAATCTCATTCAATAGAGATTTACAATTACAAGCTAACAAATCAAAAGAGGAAGAGTTTTCATAAGAGCCATCATTAATTACTTGAAACACAATCTTTGCATCTGATTTAATAATAACTCTATCCCAATTCTGAAGCTTAACCCAACTAAGGACTTCTATGATAGCTATTGCCTTTGCACTTTTAGCACTTAATCTGCCCGGAAACTTTCATAATTTTGCAGCTATAAAAATTGAATTAGAATCTTGTACAACAACTGCAGCAGCCATGAAATTGGAGTTGCTTTCGATGGTGATGTCAACATTAACCTTCAGTCAACCCACATTCGGAGGTTGCCAACTCACCGTTCTTGTCGTTAGTGTTGCCGGAATAGTACCAAAAGCGTGAACAAGCCACCACTCCTCTAAGGTTCTCTGCACGAAACAAACAATGGCATTGGTTGATCTTTACTTATTATTCCACATAACTCCATTTCTTCTTTGCCAGAGTGCCTAAATTATCATCAAAATGGTATATTGTCGGTCCTTCGTTGTAGGTAGAAAGGACGCAAACCAATAGAGCAAAGAAATTTTTCCTAGATGCTGCCAATTCTGGAGAACTCTCGACCAGATTGCTTCGCGAGTGGGCAGTCGATGAACACATGTTATAATGTCTCCTCTTCCTGATTACAAATCGGGCAACACACATTAACATTAACTCTTCGACTTCGTAACACAGATAAGCATGGTAATACACCATTTAGAAGATGTCAAACACAATAGATCGCCTTTGGCAGAACCACACGGCTCCATATCCGCCTCCATACCTACTAATAACTTGGCAAAGTTGTATCTAGAAGGGGACACAATAGTTTATAAGCGCTCTTTATTATGTAACGACCTTTATTCTCAAATTTTCAACATTAATCATCTCTCGCCTGTCATCTACCCAATGGTATTGTCAAAATTCGTTCACAATCATGGCTAGAGAAAAGTGAGTGAATTAAATTAAAATTTCATGAACCATCTTCTAACAAATTCACAACCAAGAAAACATTTGAATCAGGAGGCCTTAAAGAAACAATAAAAGAATTCTCCATATCATTGAGCCACAGTGAGTCCCATATTAGAATTTGAGAACCATCTCTAACCTTCCAATAGATACCCTATTGTAACTAAAAAAGGATTTCCCAAAATACTTCCCTATAAATAACTCGGATTGCTTCCTAAATCTGTCGATAAGAAGAATGAACCCACATAATAACGAGCTTGAAAATTTTGACATACTAGCGAATCGGGTTGAGTCATCAACTTCCAACCTTGCTTTCTTAAAAGCGCAAGATTGAACTCATTGATCTTTTTAAAACCAAGGCCACTGAAAATCTTATTCTTCGTCAATCTCTGCCAAGACATCCAAGGAATTCCTTTCTCATGATTAACACCTTTTTTTCCCACCGAGTCATGATACGTTCCAATTCAACACATAAAGTTTTAGATAGAAGAAATAAACTCACTATATAACTGGGTATCGCTTGTAACACAGTTTTCAATAACACAACTTTACCCACTGTAGAAAGTGGTCTTCTCTTCCAAGCATTCAATCTTTTTCACACTCTGTCTTTTATAAAACCAATACCTCCTTCTTATTCCTCCCTATGTGAGAAGGTAGCCTACGGTAGTTACCCAAAGACTCTTTTTCTGAAGCAGCAAGGATGGCACAAAAAGACTCCCTCGTCAAATTTAGGATATTTGCTCTAAACGTTATGAAAGATTTCACAAAATTAATAAGTTGTCCTGATGCTCTCTCATAAGTCTATAGACATCTTTAAACTTCACTAGCTTCATGTGCATTAGCCTGAAAGAAAATAAAGCTATCGTCCGCGAAGAACAAACGAGATAAGACAAGACTTCCATTCAAAACTTTATGTCCCTGTACTTTGCCCGTAGAAAGTGAATGATGAAATAATATTGATAAACTCTCAGTGCAGATTATGAACAGATAAGGAGAAAGGGATCTCCCTGTCTTAGGCCTCGCGTAGGAATCACTGGTCCAATTTCAAACTCATTCTAAAGAATCTTGTAGCTGACTATTGAGACACAATAAATAACGAAATCACAAAACCATGGGCAAAACCCATTTTTACCATAATTGCCTCAACAAAACTCGATTACATGTGATCGTATGCCTTACTGATATCGATCTTTAGAACTGTAGAATATGTCTTCCCCCTAGTTTGGCGATGGAATGAGTGCATCATTTCAAATGCAATAATGCAATTATCCTGAATGCTTCTACCTACGACAAGCACTCTGGCATTCCGAAATAACTGAAGGCAATAAGCTTTTCAATCTATTAGCCATCGTTTTAGTAATAATCTTCAAAAATACATTGCATAAATTAATAGGACAGAGATCACCCATTACCTCAGACTTATATTTCTTTGGAATCAACACAATCGTTGTTTCGTTCAACTCTTTGGGAAAATTGCCCAAATAAAGATAATCAATACAGGTCTGAGCTACTTCACCACTTATGATATCCCAATATTTTTAATACAAGCCCGAGTCAAATCCATCAAGCCCAGGTGACTTGTCCGACATCATAGAAAACACAACTTTTACTTATTTTGCAGTATACGGATGAAATAGCGATTCATTTTGATCCTCAGTAATCAACTTCGAGATATGTTCTAGAGCCGGATTAACATCACAAACCTGAGACCAAAACATGTTGGAGAAGTATGAACTGACCATAGATTCCAAACCAATCTCCCATGTCTACCAACTTTCATTGTCATCCTGAAGTCGCTCAATCCGATTTTTCTTTTGTCTAATTGTAGCAGTATTGTGGAAAAGAACGTGCAATATCCCACTACCATAAGGTAAATACCCGAACACCCGAAGGACATTCAAGTATATACCTTATGATAATGGTATGTTGGAGCAAAACATATCCGACTTACACATGGCAATTCAACCTTCACATGGCATCATCTAACACACTCAAAGTCACTAAATTTTAAAACCATTCAAATCCATTCATTCATAAAGCTTACACTGTTATCACCAAAAACTATTTATAAAAACTTATACAAATTCCAACAAAACGAAAAAATAAAGCTAGAGCACTTCTGGTGTCAGCTGACAGACCTCTAAGTCATATCTCTATCCAAAAGATTCCTTAAGTCCTGAGTAAGGAACTAGGTCTCCTGACTCGTACCTGAAAAGCCACATTGCAATTTTAATGAGTTTTGCAAACTTCATGAGTGAACCACCATTGATGAATTCACCGGATCATAAGCACACATCACATATTACACAAACATTCATAAACAGATACATATATGATTCA
>JANIHY010000002.1:10331523-10352270 GCA_027479065.1 Erythroxylum brevipes
TGGGTATTGAGAAAGTTCTTTCGAATATATAATAATCTCCTAATTATATATATATATATATTAAAATCTCCTAATTATATATTTTGAAATAATTTAATTATTTAGAAATGTCAATCTAAATAATTACTAATCGTACCTTTAGCTTCAAATCTTTAGAAAATTTAAAAAGTTAAAACACAAAATATCAAGGCATGTAAATCGAGTCGGACACATGAGAGTATGTAAATTATGTGTCACTCAATTTTGTTCAAATATTTATACAGGTCTTATATAAATATGTGGATAAGATTTAATAAAATATAATAAAAATTACTTAATCCGAACAGAATATCTTATGGAACTTGAATCAAGCGTTGTAAGTAATGTGCTTATTTTACCAAACAAATCTAGCTGTAAGTCCTTGTATAAATATTAACTTACTACATTTGTGGTTTGGCTAATAATATTTTATATGGTTATGTGTGAATAAAGGGGCACACAGAGACAGAAGTGTCAGCCAATGATTTTTACCACAAGTAGAAGTAACAAGTACCAACAGTCCCCTTCTCTGTCTTTGCATTACACCAAACAAAACAAGCTGTTCATTCACGGTGGGGTCATACTAGACCAATGGCATTTGAGTGAACGGAGCCATGAGAGAAGGAGATGTTGCTTTCTTTCAAAATTCTTTTGTTGACAAGCTCGAGGCAGGCTACGAAGTACGAACTCAAAGCCCATCATCGGAGTGCTTGTACATTGACCGCTTGCATTTGAAGAAGTCATCAAAAACCACAATCGTCGAACACGCCTAGAAAAAGAGTTGAGAAGCTCAATGTTCATATTCTCATCTTTTTAAACACCTCTGCTCGCTTCTCTCTCCAAACCCTCCTCCTAAAAGACTCTCCTTTTTTCATCTCTCTGTCTGTACCTTCTCTCTCGTCCCCAGCCACTGGAGAACAAGAAAAGAAAGAGAAAAGGCTATAGTTACTGTTCTAATAATCAAAAACTTTGGTCTTTAGATATCTGCGGAGGCTTAGAAGATCAAGAGGAAACATGGGTAATGGATACGATCAACATTTTCGACACCAAAGCCTTCATATTCATTACAGGAGCACATTCTTACCTATGCTGTGTTCAAGACCATCTATCAAAGATGTGGCTCTTCCCAAGTGGGAAGATCGATCCTCCTCCATCTCGAAGGACCCTTTATCGCCAAAGATTGGTTGCATGGGCCAAGTTAAGCGAAGCAACAGAATAGTTGGTCTCCCTAGTTCGAACAAGCTCAATATCACTAGACCAAAAGACATCACAACTACAGTCAAATACTCTAAGCTCAAGAGAATCTTCTCTATGAAAACTCCCAGGAACACGGCCGCATCTCCAATGACACACGCCAACATATGTACAAGAAGACAAGCAATCTTGAGAGGTGCAAGTGGAGTCAAGACAGATGATGGCAAAGAGAGCTCTTTTTCTGTCAACATAGACCAAATGGATCCTCCTTTGCCTGTTGTGATCAAGAAAGTGCAAAAACCAGCAGATGGAGAAGAAATGAACAGTCTTTGGAACAGGAGGTGTGGTGGTGCCGCTTTGAAAAACTTGCAGCTTCAACAGATTCAACTCAAAAGATCTAATGTAGCACCAACCACTTGTTGATATGATGAGAAACTCTTCAAGGGTAAGACACTGCATAGGATTACGTAAATGATTCTGTTTCCAATTCACAATTCGTCAACATATCGAACCCTGTACCACGAAACTATACAGAATGGTGGTGGCTCTGGCAGGGATGTGTACGATAAGTTACTATTCGGAGATCTAATTAGATGGTTTTTGCCTTTTTCTAGTGAAATTATGCAAAAGGTTGATTAGTATTTCTCCATGCCGGTGGTTATGGCAATTGGGGTGTGTCAATTGTGGGTCAGATCATCTTCAATTTGCACAAGAAAGTTTCTCAATTCCTTCATATCACCGTCCGAGTAATGATTTAGAAGAAGACCCTTATCTACTTGCTTTCTAAAGCATAATCATGGCAAAGAAAAGGCAGGGAAAATGTACAGATGTGTAGTCTCTCAAACAGGAAAGTCAAGACCTGATCTCAGGCTTATTTAGACTGCGCAGTTTCAGGACAGATCAGCTTCACTGCGCTCTATAAAGTCCAAAAAGGGATGAGGGAAAAGTAAAGGGGAGGAGTTTCCAAGCAGAGAGCGAGGGCAAGTTCGATGTTAGGGCGTACAACATTGTAGAACAGGACAA
This sequence comes from Erythroxylum brevipes, assembly GCA_027479065.1. Taxonomy (NCBI): domain Eukaryota; kingdom Viridiplantae; phylum Streptophyta; class Magnoliopsida; order Malpighiales; family Erythroxylaceae; genus Erythroxylum; species Erythroxylum brevipes. The sequence continues at coordinate 10,333,759 of JANIHY010000002.1, forward strand.
GGTGCATGTTTCAACAATTAATAAAACATTGAAAAAGTGTTAACTAATGAGTTAATGTTGAGTCTTGATCGTGTATGTATGTTGATTTTATGCATCTCTATTCTCACTACTAATTGCATTGGCAAAAGGTCAGTATGTGCAATCTCTGAAAACGAAGCATCAACGCATGCTTTAGTTGATTTTTTAATTTGGACTTTGCATTAATATCTGTTGTTTGAAAATATCAGGGGAGGGGCAGTTGGGAGGATTGCGTGGTCAAGAGCAATGGTATTAATTTTTGTTCGTACTTTGAATAATTTCGGATTCCCATCAAATACTAAGCTTTCTCAACAGTCTTCGAAAGTTGGAGTCTATCATCGTCACTCAGGTAAAGGTCATGTGAATGAAATTAGGCAGTACTAATGGCTAAAGATCTCCATCTATTACACGGATTGCACGATTATCCTGCTCGAACAAACATCACATTATAACAAATTAGGCAGGAATATAGAGTTAAAGCTATAAGCACATGGATATTAGACCTACATTTGTTTCCTATGATCTAGATTTATACAGGTAATGGTACATATCAAGCTTATACAGAAAATTTAAAACTAGCCTTCACCATCAACCTTGCTCTTTATAAGGAGTCCAGATCAATTTGCCGACATCAACCTCAAGGCCACCGCGACCAGCAGCTTTCAGGTGCCGATCCAACACCTTTGGATCCGCACATATCACATGTTGCCCTTTCCTGTACTGAATCAACTCCAGGCTCTGAAGAGTACTTAGGATATCCTCTGCCTTGATAGCTGTCATGTCACTAAGCTCCTGTAGAAAGCAGCGACTGTTGTGAACAAAAACACCAAAAAGCTAGCATATCGTAAAATATGAAACGGATACAACAATCAGAGAAACTAAGGAAAAAAACATTACAAAATGAAAATGAATAATAAGATGTATTTATATGATGGAGAAACTAGAACCACAATAGCGATAATTTCAAGCACTTCCACAAATCATACGATAGTTCCATTAGCAGGTCTAAGAGAAAAGGGATTACTTAAAATTTCAATTGGGGTGGCATAATCAGAATTAAATTGAACAACACAAAAAATTGCATGATGTTAAAGAAGATTGAAAATGCTTACCTTGATAGATATATTTCCCTTGTGCTTTTTCAAGATGTCCAAAAGTACTCTCGTCCAGTATCCCCTGTAGCTCAACAGCCCTAGGTCAGAAAGGGGCCTCTCAGGTGTGCCAACTTTACCTTCTTTCTTTGAAAGTTCATATGCTGCTCCATGTACATATGAGCATTTTGTCAAATATACACAATCTAGCATTTTTCATACTCTTTTATTTGGTTCACCAAGAAGCGGAAAGCATTCCACCGGACCTTAAATCCTGGTAGAGGAGGATATCTTTGACATCCTCTCATAACGAGTTTCAAGATTCATTGGCATTTTTCATTACTTCACAACATATAGTACATGATTAATGCTTGCAAGTACTCGAGCAAAATAGGGAATTACAGCAATATAATTAAGAGCTCCATCCACTATCCAAAACTTAATGGAAATAGCAATATAAGTGCTTCTTGCATGGCTCAGATTCGAAAGAAGCAAAGAAAAAAATAGACTATATAAGGCAGAGAGCTTACAGAATGCAATTAAAAACTTTCCATAGCCTTTCCTTTGATAAGGTGGAAGGGTAAGAATACAAGCCAAATTATATGATTCCTCTGAATGCTTTTCCTGCATCGTTGAGAAGAATCCTTAGCAATGTTACAAATGTTTGGGTTCAACTATTATCTAAAAATTACATTGCTGAACAACTGAATCTGGCAGCCAAGATACATATTCGCAACCACAAAAAACCAAAAACTTTGTTGCTTCAGCATCTTCCACAAATAAAAGACAAACGGTACAGAAAGGTGCAAACGAAAAGTAATTTTACACTGGTTAAAATTTCTGCTTGAAGAAGCATCAAATAAACACCAAATAAATCAAGCGGAAGTCACAACTAGATCATGTTCTTCATAAATGAAAAACGTTACCTTGGAAAAATATCCAACCATGTGGCATCCTCTATCATCACATTCACACAAGACGTAAAATAGAAAAAGATCGACATCATAGTAAAGGGTCTTGTGATCCAGAAACAACTTTGCCAAATAACATAGGTTTTGCCCATAAACCTTGTTCTTTTTTCCATCAACCTGCACCAGAACATTCACTGAGAAATGACAACAACCTACAACACAGCTTAACAGAGAATAGTAATTAGTTTAAGGGTTATTTCCTGTACTGCTCAGTTGGCCTGATTCGAAATTATGCTAAAACTTTAAATATTACTTTTACTTGTAGTTGAAATAACATAACTTTGGAATTTTCTCTATCAGGATAGGATTTGATTGCTATAAGGGTAGAACAATGTTTTGCTACCAGCCTTGTTAGGTAAGTAACAGGATTCCTTTCATATATGGCTTTATGTTTCAGTAATGACTATACTAATAAAGATTTTCCAGAACTCTAAATTTCCAACATCGAAATTGTGATAGATTCTTTCTAAGAGACTCGTAGACTAAAAAGTGATTCCTAGCCTCCAAAAGTAATTTCTAGGAACTACTAATAGTCTTGTTTGTTCGAGTGATTCTTAGTTCTTATTACAAACCCCGAGGATAGACCTACTTTGTTCAGTCCAAGCAAAAAACAGAACCTAAAGTCCAGCAACACTACAAATAGTTTATACAATACTGTACCAAATATTGTTGGTATATTCAGTAGCTGTCCTATATCACTATTTAGAAGCAAATCAATGTATCTATGTTATAAAGAAAAACGAATTTGACAAGAACGGCAACAATGAATTTATACTCCCTCACAAAAGGACCAGTATATAATATAATCCTTATAGGGTCCCTCCCCTTCCCCCTAACAACAAAATCCACAAATAGGAAAAGGGAAGATATTACAAAGAAAGGAGAGAATGTTATTTTGAAAAATGGAATGATAATGAAAATAACATATGAGAAAGTCAATGAGCTAAATGATAATTTCTCCATCATTGAGACATACCTCAAACATTGACAAGGTACCACTTCGGTAAATTTCATCTCCAGGAGGATGCTTAAGATCACACTTTCTCTAAATAAATCAAATTACACAAAATATTAAAACAGACCGTGTAGCAAAACTCAAGTAGACAAAGAGAGACAATTTCTAAGGAGATATAAAAGCCACCAAATCACCTCTCAATCCTAATAAATGAAAGAAAAATGAGTTGAAGTTGCCCAATTGTCATAATCTATTAACTAATCCATCAACTTCATCAAACTGTATCTTCATTCCACAAAAATCTCCCAAATTGAATACTGGTAAAAACCTGAGCAGTATAATGTTTCATTAATTAACAAGTTCCACAAGTTAAGTTTAGAGTATATCAGTATATTAATTAAAATTCAATAGATAATTGACAGAAAATGTACATCAACATAGTGATTCCATGGAGAAAAAATGTAAAGAGCCTAAGTTTGAAATTAGTCATTAGTAATCAAGGATATTTATTAGTCATACACACTAGAAATTGACAGTTTTAAAACACTCTGTAGCATGGTGCATATATTACAAAGCAAGAGAGAGAGATGCATTTGAGGCACAGCTCACCATATGCCTTTGAAGCTGTTCTTTACGCTTCATGAAATTGAGGCAAAACTCACAAAAGTACAGCTTCAAACAATCATTGTATTCTGGTGGAAAAGGGGAGAAGTACCATGTCTCAATCTCATATCTTCCAAGTTCTATAGTGGCAATATTTTTCACTTTTGTGAACTCCTCGTGTTCACGCAAGCTGGCAGCATCAAGCTCCTCATGGCCCTAAACATTTGAACATAGTGCTTTTAGGATAAACAATGGTCTCTCACGTCACCATAAACTTCAAATTTTTTTTAGCAAATTGCAGTTAACCATATGTGATGATTCTATTTAACTCATCGGATTCAAAATCTCGCAATTAAATTTCCACACATTGCATATTAAAAGTTATTGTTGACATTCAATCAGAGTATACCTCAACATGAGTCTCATCAATCTTACGCTTCTGGTGTCGTGTCATTTTCAAGCCTGTCACCTGCAATAATGTATGTTTAGACCTCCTTGAATCAGTTCCCAATGCCAAAAAAAGGTACACTTTTGGTGGAAGATTCTATCAACAAAAAGGGTTTTGGGAAGGCAGAATCTCTTCCATCGAATATAAAACCAACTAAATTACCTTATCCTCCACCTTTTCATCAACAACAGTCTCCACTGAATTAAGATCTAATTGTTCAAGCTTCACCCATTCATCAAGCCTCCTATTAACTACCAAAAATTGAAAACCAATATCAGACTGCATATAATGTAGCATATTTGACATTCCAGGACACTTATTCTTGAATTCGATCCGGAACTTCTGCATTTGCTATCATTAACAAATAATTTACCCAACTCACATGTTCCAGAACAACTCAATTAATGCTCTCAAGTTCTCACAGTGGAACCTTTATTCCAGCTAATCATTTGCACCCAAAGATATTTTGGCTAAATGTATATGGAAATAAATTACATCAAGTTCCCATGGTATTGAAATCAAACCAACCTATCAAAATCAAGCTACAGAGACAATTTGGAAAGCAACAAATAAATTTTCAGTGATGAACCCTTCCTATTATATGAACATCTCAATTTCTTCCGCCGAACCCTTTCTCTGATCCTATCAGAACATATGAGTAATTTAAGCCAATTCGGTAAGCTTTCATCTGTTTATTTGATCCCATGGTCTACTCCACAAATGTTCAGCCTAACTATTATTGAATCACGAAGAAACCTACCGCTGCAGGTGAAAAGAGTACCCTAACGCGTCTAATCTAGGAATGTTCATCGATATTAATTCACAAATTTTCAAGAAAAAAAACCCCAAACATAATCTTTTGGACAATTCCTAATACCTAATCTCAAACCCTAAACCTAAACAGAAATACAATACCAAAAAAATCAAGATCGACCATCAAATCGAAACATACATTCAGTATAGTGAACGTAGTACTCATAATCGTTGGCTCCTCCAGGACTTAACTTCCGGCGCTCGATAACCTTGACCGGGTGGTACTTGCCATCCCGCCAACGGCACATGACGCGAGTGCCGACATCAAGAGGTAGAACGCTCGACTTCCTCTTCCTGGATTCATCCAAGTCGGACTGCGCCATATCTGCGGCGGCCGTAGGCATTCCGGTGTTAGTCGCAGGTTTAGGTTTCAGGTAAACGTCAGAGGCGGCTGAAGAGCCGTTCGCTAAACTAGTTGGCGTGTCCATGGAACCCATATTGAAAGTAAATTCACTAGTGGGCTCACCTGCGATCAGAATTACCAAATCTCTTATACCATTTGGGCTTACGGGCCCACTCTCTTGCAATTTGCAAATGTCGTCTCAGTCCAAGTAACAATGCCCTATTCTTAAAAATTACTAATAATAATGTATGTTAATATTTAGTTTGAACATATAAATTTAGAATAACAAATAAATAACTAATAAAAAGGTCAAAATATCTATTACAATATCTACTAACTATATTATTATTATTATTAATTTTCTTAAAGAGAAAGATTGTCTATACTTATTCTACGTTTCGTAAAATAGGTGGAGACAAAGAAGAAATATCTTTAACTATTCTTCAAAATATAAGAATAACTAAACCTGAGATTAGTTATTTTGTATGTTATTTTATAACTAAACAAAACAATAATTATTCATAAGGAATGCATCAATAATAAAATAACTATTCCACTCATCCAAACAAGTCACTAGTACTGGTTAGTACAAACTCTTTCAGTTGGTATCTGCTAGTACCAGCTGATAATTAGAAATTTAAAATACCATACAATTAAAATTATAAATTTTTTTAAAAATTAGGACTAAATTAAAAACTTAAAATGTCCTATATAAAATAATATTTAATATTATTATAATTTTTAAGATAAAAATGGTGTAATTTAATATATTGAAGAATTATTTTATAATTTTATAATTTTAAAAAAGTAACGAAAATAATACTTATTATTGACATATATCAATAGCGTATTGCATGAAAAGCAAATCCAATACGATATTCATAATAATGAAAAAAATCGTCCGTGCAATCAACCCTTTACGATTTCGAGCTTCCTTCTGCCATTAACTCATCTTTGAGTTTAATGTTTATCATATAAAGTTTTCTTCTGCCATTAACTCTTTCCTCCCACCGATTTTATCTCCTATGTTCATATTCTCCCTCATAGTAAAGCACAACAATCACCATCTTCATCGAAGGAAAGTGACCATAAAACACTCCCAGGAAAAAAAAAATCTACAGCACGGTGAAATTCTCATACAAATGGGTAAAACCAAATGCACTCACTCATATACAAGTCATCTATAACATCGTACGATGAATAAGAAAATCCAGAGCTAGAATTCAGTCTAACAAAGCAAGTTATCCATCTGAAGCTGTAAGCACCTTTTTTTTTTTTTTGGTTTGAGCATTGAAACTGTATGAATATTTACATTAACTTTACACCGCAGCACCAACTTCTCATTCCTTCCACATCCATACAGCCTCTTTCCGACCAAAAGGGGTTGGTGTATTCGTAAAATTCAATACATTGTAATGGAATAAACCCTCACCCACTGTACAATTACTCTCACAATGAATATACAACAATGATGATGCCATGCCAAAACTTCCGGTCTTACCTCTAATCCTAACACATACACCGTCTGCTCTGCTAACTCATCCCATCGTCTTCGGATAAATAGGCCAGGCAGAGGCAAATGCCCGCATCAAGTGGATCCATCTCCATCGTGTAAATGAAAAACCCAGTCATATCCTCCCAATCTACGTTCCATTTTCCAACTGTCCACCAGAACATGCATCCTCGCTGCTCTGCTTCTCTTTCGGAAGGCAATCAACAGGAATATAGAAGTACCCTTTAGGTAACTGTTGATTCTTGGCAGATGCTTGATCTGATGTCATTACCAGTTCTTTCTCAAAAATCTGTTTTTTTATACACAAAAAGTGAGGATTCATCCGTTTCTATTTTGTCTCTCATATAGATATATATAACATATGCGTATATAGATGTCTGCTTTTGTGTTTAAAGTCAATAGCCAACAATCATCGCTTTCTATACCTTCCTAGATTTTGACCTCCATTCTCCGTCATCCATTGAATTACGCGATGTAAGGAAAGACCTTTGAGGAATTTGTTTCCCAGCAAATGGTGGCTTCACCGAGGGTTTTTGGGTAACTTGAAGTTGAGATGTGGAGCTGTCATCTGTTTTTTGATCAGTCTCCAGGGAAACAGTACCCTTAAATCGATGCTTAACATGTATTGTACTATCCACTGTCACATCATCAGACCTCTGAATTGCATCGCTGCAAGATTTGTAACCATCTGTATTGCCTTTTAGAGATGTTGTTGCAGATTCTGAGCTGACGTCTGGAGGTAAGAAGGAACTATGAAGCAGAGACTGCGCTGCATGGTCTCTTTTGAAAGCAAGGACATTATGTGAACAAAGAACTAAATCGCGCTGCAAACATCAAAAGGAAATAAATAACCAGAAGAAATGGATTAGAACCTATCACTAATTTCCCCATAGAAGACATCTGAACCTTATTTTACCAAACTAAAGCTTCAAATTGCCAGCATCAACAGAATGTGCTTCAAAATGATATGCTAGCTACCAGACTGACTCACAGCTTGGTCACAGGGCTTAAAATTACAAATCCTCACGGAAGAGTCACATTAACACTCTTTTAAGCTTAACTTCTCATAGAGAATAATTGTACACAGCAAGAAAAATAGCGCAAGAACAAGGTCTGCAAAAGTTTCATAAAGTTCAGACATTCACTTTAAGTACCTTTAGTTTTTCACGCTTAATGATCCTCTCACACAGAAGCCGTAGCCTTTCTAGCTCAACCTGCAAATGATAAATTTGAAGTTAGTCAAAGAAATTTTGGTTTCAAGTAAGAAGGTACCATGAAACAACAAATAAATTATTAAAGCAACAAATATTCAATTAAAAAAAGTTAACAACAAATAAGAATGATCCATAATATTGCAAAAGAAACTTCGCTAGAGATTCAGAACAATCTCATGTCCAAATTCTAATCTAGAACAAGTCAAAAAAATTCCTGTTGCCAAGGGAATCAAAAAGTTTCATTCAGCAGCCTAAAAGAAGTCAAAGACAGAAAACACAGAAGGAAAATCACAAGAGAAATAGAAGCCTCTTTCACCTGGTAAACTATTCTAAGCAATCAAACATAAAACTAGTTATCTCCATTCTGTCTTAGTTAATATCAGTAAAGCAGAAGTGTGAAATAAAATATACCAACTTCTTATTCCCAAACCCAATTCATTAAAATCCTTAATTAACATCTAACAGTAACAACTAGCATCTGAGACATTTTATACGTAAAGAAGAAGTTCTCCCACTGCCCAGATCAATAAACCCTAACAAGTAATTTCAAAAATCTAAAATAGTCTGAAAAAGTGAAGAAATAATCGTACTCTGATCTGCTTGATGCTCCTGATTTCCTCAACTCCATGTCTTTGAGTTTCCACCTAATCAAGCAAAGCAAAAAAAATGAGGCAATAACATAAAATTATAGAAGCAGAACCAATCAAGTACCAAACTACTGAATCAAAACCTTTGCCCTCTGCTCCACGCTATGTTTTCCACAGTAAGCTTTGTGTTGCAACTTGCCAGCAAGAGTCTTAACATACATGTAGAAATCTGTATTTCTAGCACAAGAGGGATGAAATGTTGTCTGACAGTGACCATAACTACACTGCATACATGTAGTGGGATGCAATGTGAGTAATTGCAGTGGGAATAAAAAAGTATACAACATAGTGAAGGTAACAATCACCTTAATGCAAATCCCGTCTTTCCGCCGACAGACACAACAACTATCACTCCCTCGCACAAGTGTTTCCTGACCATCCAAAAGAATTTGAAAAAAACAAAAAACTCAATCAACAACAATTCCAAGTGTTTGTGAAATCTAGTTCAGACCTTAAATTTGTTTTGGGAGAAAAAGACAGGAGAACAATTCAACTTTCCTTTATTTGAAAATGAAAATAAATTATAGAAATTAAATGCAAAATTTATTCCCAAAGTCCAAATTCAGAAAACCTCTCAAATCAGAGGGAGGAGAAGAAATTGCTAGAGCATAAAATCATAGTTGTTCAAGGAATAGTTGTAGTTCATCTCTGAAATATTCTGCGTTGAATTCAAACTGAAACAGGTAAAATAACAATCTGTTTTACCTAGTCTCCTTTGATCTCGCCATTTTCTTTCCAAACAATTCCAAAGTACATAAATCTTAAATCAACAATAGGAAACAGAAGTACATACCATTCCTTCAATAGGATTCACTTGACCCCTTCTGAATGTTTGTTCAAAGATCCACTACATAAAAGAAAAAGTTCAGAAAACAAACAGTTATGCGGCCAAAGAAAACATGGAGAGATTAACAGAAGTAGCGAACAATAAATTGTCTACTTAAAAAAACAGAGAGAGAGAATGCATTCAAACCTCAGCACAGAAGGCATGCACCCATTGACCATTAGTGGACTTTCTAAACGCACCAGTATTGCCACCACATAAACCGCATTCTACCACGAAACAAGGCTTCTCCCAAAAATCAACAGAAGGAGCTCCAGAGCTTTTAGCCATTATGAATTCTTCACACAATTCACAGTACCAAGGACCTGTAGATTCCTTAACACTCCGATAACAATCCAAGTGAACTGCAACCTGTTACTAATACAGTTATCAACTGAAAACAGACTAATATTTACTGTGATAGAAATTTGTTAAGGAATGGTTAGCTTAGAAAACCTTGCAGCTGGAACAGACTAAGATAGGGTTCATTATTGTTTCAGATCTTCTGCAAATATCACACGATCTTGGATGGTCCTTGGAAAAGTCAGAAGTGAACTGCACAAAGTCAGAATACTTGTCTGATGAAATCTTTGGAACAGCCACCCTGGAAGCCATTTCTCTAGGACGTGGCACTAACTGAGAAGAAGTTGTAGCCCTCCCATTAGATGCATTAAATTTCTGTAAAAAGTACATATGATAATCACAATTTTTTATAAGCGCATAATACCAGTTTAAACTACTAAATGCAAAGAAAAAAAAAAGGTAAAAAAAATCAACCTCCTGCTGGATAGATTCATCAAAAGAATCTTTTCTAAATGATGAATTTCTAGTAGAAGCTGCAGCAGCCGCTGTGGCAGCAGCTAGTACAGCCTGTGCTTCCTTGTGTTTTCTTTCTTTCCTGCCTTGCTTCCTTGCTTCTCTAAGCTCAGAAAGATACCGATTAACAAGCACATCATCCCATCTATGATTTCTCGCTGCATCAATCTCCTGTGGCAGACTTTTCATAACCCTACAAATTAAGTTATCTGCAAAAGGACAAAAATGGGAATTAAGCCTCCAGATCCACGTTCTGTCACACTTCCCAGGAGTAGGTAAAATTATAAGATGTGGTCAAAACAATAAAAAGGCCAGAGATGGAAGTAGACCAGTCAGGTGTTTTCTTTTTACTGCATTGCCTAGGAGCTTATGCTGAAAATAGAAAATTTCCCCTTCAACTTCATCAGCTGGAGAGAATTCAGAAATCTCCAGATTCTTAGCTTTAGCCGGAAGCTCTGAATCAACTCCACCGCATACAGAAACCATGTCGTAGCACTTTGAGTGTTTACCATGGTGATTACAACAAAATGTGGCATCGTAAGAAGCTTCCAGACGAGAGATTTCACCTACATCAGATCCTGGTCAAGAACAAACATCCAATGTGTCATCCATATAATAGAAGATGCATAAAGGAAAACCATAACATATCCATTCTTCACAAGTTTCACCTTGAATGTCACAGGCTTTATTATCTGAAAGCAGCTCAGACTGCATATGTGGCAGCTCCTCACAAATAGATGGGCGGACACAATGACCAGAAATTGCTCCTGTTCTCCTGAAGCAAAAAATACAAGGCCACCAGACAACTCCAATCAAGCACAATTTCAACACTGTATCCCTCAGTGATTTGAATAAGCATCATAGAAGAACCCGATATTAGAAATGAGAAAGACAAAGGAATTCACGTTACCAAGCTTACATTAAATCAGGGATTAGTGGCTTCATATCAGTAGAGATGAGATTCCCCTGATCTGGCATAACTGATTCACACTGCTCAGGAACAGCTTCAGGGCCCGACTCAATCTTTTCATAGACACTATCATGCGAAGGATCATTCGAACAGCCTATGAAATGTATAACCATAAACAAAGTAACACAAGATGTTACATGGTACTATATGACATGGAATTAGAATCAAGATAGCATAATCAACCTCACAATTTTGCATTGGACTCAAACCCTAGCCATTCTGATGTTTCGGCGCATGACTAAGCAAACACCAGAACTATTGACACCTAAACTCATAATAGAACATCCTATCGTCTGAGGACCACAAAACAATCTCAAGTATCTAACCCCCCCTAATCACTACAAGATTTTTTTTTGGTTGAAAATTTCCTACAAGATATATCAACTCAATCTATGCTCTCAAATGGTATGCAAGAAAAAGCAATACCGAAAAGTATACACCACCAGATACTTGAAAATTTCCTTAGAAAGAGTATTAACTCCACAAAATTAATCAGGAAAAGAGTACCTGCAGGAAAGTTAACTAGTGAAGAGTCTGAAAGCCCATCTACATTGATTAATCTCTACAAATAAACAACAAAAAAAGAAGATTACAAGCATGCACATCAGTCTAATGAAATCCAACTAAACTGAAAATCTGGAAATAACAAAATCAAAATAGATCCAGAGAAAGATTAGGTCAAGAAGTTAGTGCAGATACACAAAACAAAAAAGCCTTGAGGTACTGCTAAATTTGTCTACAATCTTTGCAATGGTATAAAGGACAATAAAAGTTACACAGATCCCTCCACTCTCGCCAACAGCAATACTCATTAGAGTGAGAACCAAATTACATGGAAGCTAACTGCAACTATGAAAATAGTAACCGAAGCCAATACCACACATTGTCCACAGAATTCATTCGGAGAATATAGCATTGAGATTCAAAATCATCAGAGAGAGGGGGAAAAAAAAGTAACATAAGACTTTGATTCTATATAACCATTTGTTACTAATTAACCAACTCAAGATTTTCTCTCACCTACAAGAATATCAACCATTCACTGAACATAATAGACTAGATGCAAATACACCAGTTGTAATATAACACTGACCAGATATATATCCATGTCCAATTAGAACATCAAACAACTATGCCACAGCAAGTCATACTAAGCAAACTAGCAAATGCTACTATTCATATTGCAATATCAAACAAAAAACACATTAACACTCTTAACATGCTGCCATAATAATATGCAACGGCAAATAAACAAATCATAAATTTTGACTCCTCCACAAATGAAATTAATGAGACAAACAGAAAACTTATCTTCAAATTTCAGTATAAGGCTTGACAAACAACAAATAACATTCTTGAGGTAGTGTTCTATCAATTACATTATGGTAAGACTAATTACCTCCTCAATGGAATCAGGAACTGAAGATTGAGTATTATTTTCTGGTTCCTTAGATAGGGATCCGTCCACTTTGGACTCATCCATCTCTACCCCATTGTCAATCAAACTTTCTTCTGATGAGCAAATTACCCTGTTTCCCCTCAAAATCTTAATACTGCTTTTGGTCCTTCTTCGAGGGGGAACTGACTTCACAGCAACAGCATCTGGGATATCAGACTCTGGCATTTTTATACCATTTAGAAATATCAGCTCATCTCATCTCATCTCAGACTCCAATAAAATAATGCAATCTCGTTTAACTTTCAGAAGATTATGTAAAGTACCCATAAAAGCATGATTTTCAAACCACTTTACTATTTTGCTTCGCAAATCAGGAACTAAACTATCTTCCTGCAGAAAAAAGGTCTGCGGTCAGGGAAGAGCACTGATAAGAGTTATCAACAAAAGGAGACAAGAGGAACTATTCGTTTTGAGCTTTACAGCAAGAGTTGAAACTAGTCTTTCAGGTGAGATCCCAAGCTCTGATGCTACATCTTTCATATTAACTTTTCCTCGATCAATTAACTACATAAACATGAATGAGAAACAAAATCTTAGTAAAAACAATACTAAGATTACAACTAAAGAAAAGGTAATTAATTAGGATAAGATAACTTTGTTGCAAGCATCCGACAAAGTACCCCCAACTACCTTCCTCAAAGCCAATGCAAGATTTTTCAATTCAGAAGAGTTCTCAAACATCCCAATCCTATTTTGATGCTCGACGTCGCCAATTTCAGACATATGCACAGTATTTGATGTACAATCAGACACTCCTGTTTCATGCAATTCCCTATCATTAGCTTTGCTAGCATTGCTATCTAGAATGTCTGCATTGGCAGTAGCATCACCTCGGTTTTGGCTAATATTCGACCTGTACTCTTTGTCCGTTGACAAAGAGACTGAATTGGCAACAGACAAATCATTGCCGATAGATGTCAAAGGATCTTCTACGGAAGAAAAGGTCCTACCTTCAATGACTTCTGAGTGCTTTGCACAAAATGCCCGTAACTCAACCTGCAAAAGAAATGTTAAGGCAGGGACAACAATGAAACAGAAAGGACAAGAGCTCTAATCAGAGACACTTGCGGCAGATCACAGATAAAATCAATAAATAAAGAGTGTGACCAATTGCATCAATACAAGCAAAAGAGTGAAGAACAGGAAAATGACTTACATTGTCACATCCGTATTTTCCCCAAACCTCCATTCGCTGTCTAGCCTCTCTTGCACATATAGGATGAAAAGTAGCTCGACAAGCACCTAAATGTTGAATGCAACGAGTTATAATCAATGGAAACATGTGATTCACATACTTAACAGCCCAATTCTAAGCCAGAGAGGAAGCGAGAGTTAGGGGGGAGAGAGAGGGATGGGTAAATTAATAGTATCATACAAAAGAAATGGAACCAAAGCCACACTTCAGTGCATCACTTAATTGCATAAGCAAAAGGAAGAACTTTTTACAAATTAATTTAACTTACTCCATCTGCAGTAAATTCCTGCAAATAGTAATAAAACTTTAAAAGAGCATCAAATTTAGTAGCCTCATATTTAATGCAGAGATAAGTTGGGTGCCCACGTATTACATTCACCGAACCCAAATCACAAGATAGTGCTTATTGCTGACCATTAATATCAACAACACTTTCAGGTTTGTTGAACTGCAAACTCCCATGAACTCCCCCTCATGGCAGATTCAATAGAAGTAAAGCATCCTTGATTTCTACTCAAGAGAACAATTAACTAGACAATATAGAACAGATGTATAGTTTCCCAATGCTTTACATAGTGTTGCAGAGTCATCGTATGTATTGAGCTTGCACAGAAAATGAGGACAAGATTGGCAAATGCTCCAGTACTTTACATATAGTATAACTGCTTCAACAACAAGCAAAAACAGTAACCACATGCCAATTGGAAGAAATTCAATTTCCATTTTGCCAGTTTCAGTCCCCAACCTTCAAGCCTCCATTTTCAATATCTATATGTTAAAACAATGGTACTATCTTTTTCGAGAAAAGAACGAAAATAATGAGAGGTCATCTATTCTGCACCCACTTAGTGAACTAGTGACCACCTATACGTAGGGAGCCATTACTAAGCATTCAGATAAAAAATCATTGGTCCAACATAGTGATCCAACAAAATAAGAAAAGAAGAACACGCAAATTCAGATATGGCAAGTTTATGACATCTGTACCAACAAAACATAAAAACTTGAAAAGCTCATAGCCCCACCAAATGAACGTCCCTATCCTTGTTGAGATCTGACAATAAAATAATTCCTACCGAGTAAGAATGATACATAGAGACAACACAAGTGCATAATCAAGGAGTGTGAGAGATCAGATTGTGCAATTAAACCTGCATACATCTGAAAATGTTTTTCCTTTCCATAACCAGCACTCATACTTTTCAATCAAATACAAAATGAAAGAGCTGAAGGAGGCTATAAAATAAAAGTTCCCCTCGACCTCCTCAAAAATTACACAGAAGAAGTTTGGACAAGAATTACAAATTCAATAATGAACCTCTAGTTAGATCCTGGTTCTGCAACCAAAGTGATGCACTATTTCCAACATAGTCTAATCCAGTGTAAGACTGAAAAATAAGGACACGAAGCAACAACACATACCATGACTGCACCTGATACATGCACCAAATTTCATCTTGCATATACTACAAATCAACTTCCTCCTTGTTTCCTTCAAGTTGCTGACATTCATAATAGGCTCCATACTTATCAGATCACCTATGTAGACCTCGGGCATCCATTGAGAGCAAAACAAATGAGCAAACCCCACACCAGAGTCACCATTTTCTGTACTGACTGGTTTCAGAGCACCACCCTGCGTTGGACAAAGCACACAAGGATGTTTCACAGAATCACTTCCTTCAGGCCTCTGCTTACACCAAGAACATAACCAAGACTCATTCACATTTCCTTGCACACCATAACACTTGCGATGAACTGCAACCTTACATGAACTGCAAACAATTAGCCTGCTTGCATCATTACCCACCTCACCCTTGCAACAAAAATCACACAAAGTTGAGTTCCCTTCACAAGGATAAGCAATCAAAACCTTATCCAACCCAGCATCTGTGCCTAAAAGTTTTCGCTTCTTGGATGGACGATCTGAAGTTAGTACAATTCTGTTCCTACAACCTAAAAGCCACCCTAAACCACTAGATAAATCCAAGTCAGAGAGCACCCTTCCTTCATCCGAAGGCAGGACTTTGGCCCCATCAGTTTCTGCTCCCATACTGTCAATTTCCACAAGGTGCTCTTCCTCCAGCTTCACGCTATCCCTTGGCTGAACTCCATTACTTTCATTTCCACAAGTTGCTTTAGTTTCAGTATCCACATCCTCGGTACTTGGAACCGAGTCAGCTTTCTCATTACTCTGATCCCGAATATGCATGTCATTACTCGCATTATCCAAGTTTTCCAATAGGTAAGGATTACCATTTTTCTTGTTCTCTTTATACGGAAATAAAAAACAATTACTAGCATCTAAAGTCCTAAACAAGGAAGATATTTCAGTTAAAGCATCAATATCCGCCAATGCTAAGTCCCTAAAGTACTCTTCCGTTTCAACCCAAATATTACCTCCCTTGGACCGCTCACTAGCTCTCGAAGACTTCTTCTCTGCACCAGAATGCGACCTCTTATGCCTTTTCCTACCATCGGATTGCTTCAACAAACTGGCCAATCCACTAGGCAAAGTAGTGACAGTCGAAACATTCGAATTAACAGACCCAGACCCGTCCTCAGGGACATCAAATGGCGAGCGCTCACATAAGGCTTTACGAGCCTGAGACAATAAATCAATGTCTAATGAAACTGGTTTCTTACTCGTAGCCGGTGGTCGGTCCATTTGAGTCTCCGGTGACTTGGACGCCGGAACCCTAGGGCGGCAACGCCTCTCGTCAGTGCCGCAACCTCCATCAGGAGCCCTCCCCATCATCTTAGTCCGTCGGTGACATCGGCCTCTGGTCATCACCGACACCGTCCACCGCCAGCACCACCTCCTTTGCACTCCATCATAAAAACCCAACCGTTACTAACAGTCCCAACTCCGCTTCAAATCCCCACGTAAAAAATGTTTTAAAAGGCCCAATTTCCCACCTAACCCTAACCCTAACCCTAATAGTTCACCAAATAATTTCGCCGGCCCCCTAGCTTTCACAGACGCACGCAGGAGGATGACAATATACAAAAAAGGAAGTCGCGGCTAGGGATAGGGTTTCGATTGCCCTGGTTCGCGCTGCTGTGGATCCGTTTTCACGAGGTGGTTTCTCTTTTTCGTTTTCTTGCGTTGTTTTTTCCTTCGATTTTCTCCACTGGCCTTTGTTTTCTTTTTCTTTTTCTTTTTTCCCGTGTAAGTTTGATTTCGATGTGGAAGGGAGAGAAAAATTCGCGTCTTTTGCAGGCAGGACTGGAAGGGACGTTTTTGTCCCGGGGTGGATATGTGTACTCGTGTGCCGACTCCAGTTGTGCACTTGGCATGTTTCTAGGGGCCCATTCTTTTTTTCACTCTTTTACCCTTTCTCGCTTTCTTTTACTGTTCAGCTTTGGACAGTCGAGTCGACACGCCATCTTCAATTTTTATTAGTTTTAGCGAATGTCTGTCGTAGAATTAAAAGTAAAAACTGTTATTTACAGTTGCTCTTTGGAATTTTATTCTTATCCAACTTGTTCGAATAGGATTACGCTTCCCACAATATGCCCCAACTTTTTATCCTTAATCGTGGTCCCGCTTAAAGAAAATGTGTTAGGATAGAATCAAAGATTTAGCCTCTTCTTGTGGTCCAAATGGACCTTCAAGGTGTTAAATATTTATTTATTTTTATTTGTATTGCATTATTTAATTCAAATTTACGTTAATTTTCATCTAGAATAAATGATGAAATTCTTTAAATATTTTTAACAATTATTTAGTTTGCAAAATAATTTATTTAAAAAATAATAATGTATATTTAAAAATTAAAAATACTAAAAAAAATCATAATATCAAAAATACTTAACCTTAATGGCTCCACGCGTTATAAATTTATATTTAACCATATGTATATTATAACCATTTTAAAAATTTCCTGCTTCCAATAAGATTGGAGCCGGATTTGAAGCTTCAGTCTTACGTTTGAATTCAGTATCCAAAGTCCAAACAAACAATCTTTAGTGTCTCGTTTTCTCTCTTTCATTTGCTGTCCTGTCTGTATTCTTCACTAATCCTCTTAGATAGGACTGAATGTGTGCCTTTGCTTGCTCTGTCCAGTCTAAAACAGAGGCGGTTTAATCAAATATCTAAGACCAAGATAAACCACAAAAGTCAACTTGGTTTTTTTAATATTTAATGTTATTAAAATTAAAGAGGACAGTATACTTAACCCTATATATCATAATAAACAAATAATTGGATGGAATTAATTTGAAAATATAAAATTAAAAATAAATGAATAAATGACCTATGTGTGTGTTCACATTTACGATTATATAAAATAAATTATTAGAATATAAAATAAAATTACAAGGACTATAATTAAAAATAAAATAAATAAAGAGAATAGTGAAAATGGGGCTTCATATTAAGAGAAGTGATATTTATAATTATACTGATAAAATTATCTTAATTACCAAATAGAAATATACATATAAATAGTAACAATGAGGCCCTCCTATTAACAGAATTGATATTTATAATTATAGTGATATAATTATTTTAATTACTAAATAAAAACAAATTGAAATAATTATGTATTTAAATTTTGTTAAATGATTTAATTTTTAAAATATAGTATTATCAAAATCAATCAATAGCTATTTTAATCATACCAAAATC
>JANIHY010000002.1:10352370-10362622 GCA_027479065.1 Erythroxylum brevipes
AAGGTTCCAAGGATCTTGTCTTGGCAACCTGGCCGAGCTATGTCGAGGTCGAGCTATGGTTCCAAGGATCTTGTCTTAGAAACTGGGCCGAGCGATAGTCGATGTCTAGCCAAGTTTCCAAGGATCTTGTCTTGGCGACCTGGCCGAGCTATAGTCGATGTCGAGCTAAGGTTCCAAGGATCTTGTCTTGGCAACCTGGCTGAGCTATGTCGAGGTCGAGCTATGGTTCTAAGGATCTTGTCTTGGCAACCTAGCTGAGCTATGTCGATCGATGTTGAGGCAGGGGCTCCAAGGATCTTGTCTTGGCAACTGGGCCGAGCGTTGGTCGAGGCGATCAGTTGGTGGAATTTTCTCCCTTTGCCAAATTTAATGAATTTTTTCTTACCAAGAAATTTGAAACCCTTTTATTGATGACGACAAGGGCGCGGGCCGTTAAAAAACCTGACTGGCAGGGCCAAGAAAAAGGTATCCACGGGTTGTGTACAATAAACAATAATAAACAAAGATAAGCTAAAGTAAAGCTTATCTATTGGTAGAAAGCCTTCAGGTTTTGAGAGTTCCAGGGCCTCGGTAGAAACTTCTTGTTCGCGTCGTGCAGGATGTAGGAACCATGTCTGGCTTGTTTGATCACTTGATAAGGTCCTTCCCATGCTTGTCCGAGCTTTCCTGGATGCTTTCCAGCTGCCTCGGTGTTTCGCAGGACGTATCCGCCGACCTTTATATCGCTCGACTTTTCGTCGCTTTTTGCCTGATGGCTTCCAAACGAGCGGTTGCCCTATCCCTGTCTTCACTGAGAAGTACAAGTTCTGCTCAGCAGGCTTCATTATTCCGCTCTTCTTCATGGCTCGACACTCTTTGATTGTGCAACACCACTTCTACTAGGACTAGGGCTTCAGCCCCAAAGGTTATCCTGAACGGTGTTTCCCCTGTGGCTCCATTTGGGGTAGTCCTGTATGCTCACAATACTTCGTCTAGTTCGTCCACTCATGTTTTACGTCCATCTAAGCACTTCTAGAGGGCGCTCATTATCTTCTTGTTAGTGTCCTCCGCGAGACCGTTGCTTTGAGGGTGGGTTACCGAAGTCAATTGTAGCCATATCCTTAGTCGCTCGCAGAACTCTCTAAACTTGTCGTTGTCGAACTGTCGACCGTTGTCTGCGACTAAGACCATAGGCATCCCGAAGCGACTTAGTATGTTTTTTTTTACAAAATTTTCCACTTTTTGCTCAGTGATTGTAGCGACTGCTTCCGCTTCCACCCATTTGTTGAAATGTTCCACAGCTACTATCAGGAACTTCTTCTGTCCAGGACCGAGGGGAAAGGTCATAGTATATCCATTCCCCATTGAGCAAAGGGGATAGGATGGCTCATGATTTTCATCCTCTCGGTCGGCTGATGGGACAGGCTACTATTTTTCTGGCAAGCTTCACATCGGTCGACTTTCTCCTGGCAGTCTTTCCTCATTATCGGCCAGTAATACCCTTGTCTAATCAGTCTATGAGCCAACATTCTGCCTCCTACGTGGTTTTCACACATTCCTTCGTGGACTTCAGCCATTGCCTGCTCTGCCTCTTCTTCGCTCAAACATCGTAGCATTGGCCAATCATAAGATCACTTGTACAAAATACCATTAATGACTGCACATTCGGCTGCCTTTATTCTTAGCTTCTTGGCTTCCAAGGCATCTTGAGGTTGCGTTTCCCCGAGGAAGTACTGTCTGATCGAATCCATCCAACTTGATCGATCGGTGTTTACATTGAGGATTTCATTAGCTCTCTGAATGCTGGGCCGTTCTAGCCGCTCGACCAAGATGTTATTTTTTGCATCTCGGTCGGAAGCCATTTTGGAGAGCGCATCTGCCTTAGCGTTTTGAGCTCGTTCTATCCTGTTGATTGAGTATTGCTCGAAATTGCTCAACTCCTGCTTTACTAGTTCCAAGTACTTGATCATGCTGCTCACCTTGGCCTCATACTACCCAGTGACTTGACCAACTACTATCTGGCTATCGCTGTACACCTGGAGATGCTTTACCCCCTTCTCCTTTGCCAGTTGGAACCCGGCTATCAGAGCCTCGTATTCTGCTTCATTATTAGAAATTTTAAATTCTAACCGAAGAGTATATTCTACCTTTTCTTCCTGGTGCGGGCTGATTAATACCACTCCTGCTCCGCATCCCTCCGTATTAGATGACCTGTCAACAAATAGATTCCAGGCAGGGCGTTGCTCACCCTGCGAATCAGGTTGACTCATTTCTGCAACGAATTCTGCCAACACTTGGGCCTTGATTATCGCCCGAGGTTTATATTGTATATCGAACTCCCCCAGCTCTACTGTCCATTTTATTAATCGCCCCGAGGTCTCAGGCTTTTGGAGGCACTGCCTAAGGGGTTGATCGGTCCATACCTCGATGGTATGACTCTGGAAGTAAGGCCTTAGCTTCCGCGCCGCAGTTATTAAGGAGAGAGCCAGCTTTTCTATGGGGCATATTGAGTCTCTGGTCTGCTCAACACCTTACTGACGTAGTAGATCGGGCGTTGCTCATTTCCCTCCGATCGAACAAGGACTGCGCTAATCGCCCCTTCCATGACTGCCAAATACAGAATCAGACTCTCCCCCTCAACTGGACTTTGCAAGATGGGTGGACTAGTCAGATACCGCTTCAAGTGTTGAAATGCTTTTTCGCATTCATCCGGCCATTGGAACTGGGTCATATCCGCTTTCCTTAAAATTTTGAAAAACGGAAGGCACTTATCCCCCAACCTAGAGACGAATCTGCTCAAAGAGACTATTCGACCGGTCAATATCTGAACATCTTTCAAGCATCGTGGCGAGGGCATTTGGACGATAACTTCGATTTTCTCTGGGTTGGCTTCAATTCCACGCTGAGTAATGATAAACCCCAGGACTTTTTCGGACGCTACACCAAAGACGCATTTTTCTGGGTTCAATTTCATCTTAAATTTATTAAGGCTCTGGAAGACTTCTTTGTTAGTAGTGTGCCCTAGGCCAATGGATATTTGTGATATATATTTTAATTTTTTTAATAAATTGTGGAAACATAATAATTTTTAATTATGTATGAATATTTGTAATTTTAGTTATGTTTATTTTAATTACACTTAAATGCCAAAAAGGTTGGTGTATGATAAAAAAGAGTTTCGGAGAAAATCAAATAAATGAATTCATTAGCTCATCAACCAATATATACGTACATTTATAGAAGTTAGCTTACAAAAGGAGCTAAGCTTATTTAGGAAACTATACAACTAAAAGGTAGGCTTACATCTCGAAATACAAATAATTAGCCTAATAGTAGGAGATCGAATTAATAAGAAAATAAATCATAATAATATAAAAACTATATATACATCAAGATATTATCCTATCATGTATACACCGAGATATTATCCTTCAACACTCTCCCTCAAGTTGGAGCATGTGAATTCGCAATGCCCAACTTGCTTGTTAGAAAAAGAAATTTCTCTCTACCAAAGAGTCTTGGTGAGCATGTTGGCTAGTTGTCCCTTATTAGTGATATGTATAACAACTTTGTCATTCATTTGTAATTTCTCAAGAACAAAATGACAGTATATTTCAACATGTTTCATTCATTCGTGAAATACATGATTATTTGTAATATGAATAATGGCTAAGTTGTCACAGAAAAGTTGCACTGGCTACTGTTGAAGAACTGTAGGATCACGTGGTAGTGATTTGAGCCACACTAACTTAGAAGTAGTTGTTGACATGGTTCTATATTCGACCTCCGTTGATGAGCGAGAAATAATTACTTGTTTATTAGATTTTCTAGAAATTGACGCATTTCCAAGTTTTGTAATGAACACAGTAGTTGATCTCCTCATTTTCTGGCAACTTGCCCAATCTGCATCGCAAAAACCTCTCAGAAGAAGATTGTTGTTTGTTGGGAAAAACAAGCCTTGACCAAGACAATTCTTCAAATATCGGAGAACCCTCATGGCTGCCTCCATGTGTAGCTTTGTTAGCTTCTCCATGAACTGGTTGAGCAAATTGACAACAAAGACAATATCAGGCCGTGTAATAGTTAAAAAATCAAATTACCAATCAAACGTCGATATTGTCCAAGATCGTTAAGTAACTCTCCCTTAGCTTAAGCAAGTTTATGGTTTTGCTAAAGTGGAAACATCACAAGCTTGGTGTCAAGCATTCCAATCTCTTTCTAAACGTCCATTGTTACTTTCTCTGAGAAAGAAAGATTCTTGTAGGCTATCGAGCTACTTCGAGCCCAAGAAAGTACTTGTGCTTGCCAAAATCTTTGAGGTGAAATTGCTTATGAAGGTATTCCTTCATTCGCTTTATCAGCTCGCCATTGTTTCTTGCAATAATAATGTCATCAACATATACTAGTAAGGTTAGAAATTCATTGTCATATCTCATGGTGAAAAATGAATAATCACATTTAAACTGTTGGAAACTATACATAAGAGAGTTTGAGAAAATCTCTCAAACCATTGGCGAGGTGTCCATTTGAGCTCGTAAAGTAATTTTTGAAGTCTACAGACTCGAGAATCTCCTGGTTTTGTCACATCAAGAGGTGCTACCATGTAAATTATCTCTCAAAGGTCTCATTACACGAAGGCATTATTGACATCCAGTTGATAGAGTTCTCAACTTTAAGCTATAGCTACAGATAAGAGACAACGAACAATAGTTAGTTTTGCTACCAGTGCGAAAGTTTCTTTATAGTCGACACCCTCAATTTAACTAAACCCTTTAGTAACCAAACGAGTCTTATAGCACTCAACGATACCAGCTACTTTACGTTTAATCTTAAAAACCCATTTTGCTCCTATAGGAAGTTATTCAAAGGTCCAAGTTCCATTTTTCTCTTGGCTTTAATCTCTTGCTTTATAGCACTTTGCCGATATTAATTTGCCTGCTCAAAGTTTGAAGCTCGATTTGTTATATTAAAGCTGCAAGATAACTTTTGTGAGACAAACTAAATTTTAAATAATCAAGATTTTGAGCCAAAGGATATGGCTTACCTAGAGCGACTTGATTAACCAATTTTAAAGACGATTTTACCTTAGAAAAATTTGTTGCCTAGTCTTAAAGATAAGGTAGTGTACGTCTCTCTTGTTGTGGTCTTCCATCTTGATTCATTGGATATTGTACTGGATCATTTGTCGGGGTTGTTGTGGAACCACTAAAGTTGGGGATGCTTCATTGTTTTTAGTTTCTTAAGAGATGACTTGCTCATCCGTTGAGAACACAATTTTCCTGCAACTCAAGGTTCGATATTGAAATGCTACCAAAATTTGGAATTGATGGACGGACGAAGTTTGTGTCATTATTTTCAATCGTGCAAAGAAATTCGTTTTCAAGAAACACGACATCTTTATAAACAAAAATTTTGTTTGTTTCTGGATCAAGAACCTTTTAACCTTTTTACTCCGTTGGATATCTAACAAAGATTCAAGGTTTAGATCGAATCTCAAATTTGTCTTTAATTATTGGTTTAAAGTGCACATAATAAAGGCATCCAAACACTCATAAATGTTTTATTGAAGGTAAATTTTCCAAGTAGAGGGCCTTTACCATTCAATTTGCTAGATGACACGATATTTACTAGGTATGCTGCTGTTAAAATGCACTCACCCCAAAATATTAATGGAAGATTTGCCTGAAAACGAAGAGCTCGAGCTATCTCAAGTAGATGTCGATGCTTCCTTACCACAATGTCATTTTGTTGTAGCATGTAAGTACAAGAACTTTGTACAAGGATTCCATTCTGTTAAAAAAATCCCAGTCAGCCTGTACTAGTAAAATATTTTTTTCTAAAATTGATTTTTATTATCTCATGAAATACAACAAATTGTGAGACAACGTCATATTTAAATATTAAAAAAAAAGATTCAAGTGCTCCTTCTGTAATCATCAACTATCGTCAGGAAGTAATGACATCCGAAACTAGATGTAGTCTTATATGGTCCCCAGATACCAAGTGAACAAGATCAAACGAATTACTTGAAATATTATAACTCACAAGAAAAAGTTTTCTTGCTTGCTTAGCTCTAAAGCAAGGCTCATAATGTTTATTTATTCTATCAATACACATATTAAAAAATTGCGAAATAAAAGATAGCTTTCCAAAAGAAACATGTCCAAGGCATCTATATCAAATAGTACTAGAACAATCTAATCTTAAACTAACAGCAACATGTTCGCTAGTATTCTGACAATAGTAAAGTGTCCTGAAGGATAAAATAATCAAGAAAAATATTAGTGAACATTTTAAATCATGATTGAATTTACTTATAGATAAAAGATCACATCTAAAGGATGGAATACATAAAACACCCTTCAGTTTTATGTTCGAAGATTAAACAAGTTTCCCTTAAGAGTCGATCTCCAAACGACTTCCATTTAGGAGTCGCACCGGTGAAGCATCTTTTATAACTTCAGTATTTGAGAGACAATTTTGATTAAAAATCATATTTTTCAACACTCCATTGTCAGTTATCCAATTTAAAGAATCAATAATTGCCTTACCAGCAAAATTTGTTGTACTTTTCGATTTATCACACAAAGACATCAAGTAATCATATTGCTCCTAACTCATGTACAAACCTTTTTCTCGGTATCCTTCATTGCTTGTTGATGTTTGATTGATCGAATGACCTTGGTTTGGTCTCACCCTTTTATTTTCAGCCTTCTTATTCCCTTTCTACCAATCAAGATAACCTTTACACTTGAAGAAATCATCAAAGAGATGTCCAAAACATTTTGGCTCATTCAGGGTCCTTGACCTACTGTCTTACAAGACTAAATTTTACTACAAAAGCCACAGCCTCAGGGGCCCTAGCAATAGCAATATTCCGTTGTTTTTCTTCTTTACTAACATATGCATAGATCTTGTTGATGCTTGGTAGAGGTTCCGTGCTTAATATATGTAACTTGATGAAACTAAAGTGATGGCTAGTCCAGTCAGAAAATTATGGAGTTCCTCACCTTCACGTTCTGCCAATAGTTCCTTAGTTACACCGTACGTACACTCTGGGATATTCGAATGGTTATCAAGTTCATCCTACAAAGTTTTCAACTTAGTGTAATATGTAGCTACAAAAAGATCTCGCTATTGCATTAAGGCCAATTGACACCTTAACTAATGAATCCAAGGAGCATTACCAATTGCAAATATCTCTTGGAGATCGCCCCAAATTTCCTTGGCAGAATCATCATATGCAATTATAGAGAGGAGATCAACAACAAGTGAATTAAAAAACTAGGATATCACCATAGAGTTGCATTCGTGCCAAGCTTGCATAAGGGTTGGATCATCGATTGGTTTGATGATGGTTCCATCTATAAAACCAAGTTTGCTTTTGGCTTGAAGTCCCACCTTCATGGCCTGTCATCAAATTCCATAGTTTTCTCCATTAAAAAGACATCTGATCAAGGTAGAACCTGGATGATCAAATGAATTGAGATAGTATGGGGAAGAGAAATCAGTTCCTAGCGGATTGGAAAGATCGATTATGCGAACGATCTTTTTCCTTTCATCTGTCATAGGTAGTTTTGTTGCCGGTTGATTGCTCTAGGACTTAAGTTAAAGGTATCAAGACCTGCTTTGATACCATGATAAGAAAAAGTTGGAAAAAATAAAGCGAATGGATTCATTAGCTCATCAACGATGTAACATCCCGGTACCAGCGGGAAGGGTAAAATAGGAAAATATGGGTGGTTTGTGAGAGCTTAATAATGCAATTGTATGTTCATGCATTTTGTGACATACTTGTATAGTGAAAATGAATTTGTTGCACATGGAAATAATTTTACATGCATACATTGACTTTTCCGGTAGATTTGGTCATACTTATGAGTGAATGTTTCGAGAATTATAGGTTATTGATTTTGAAATTCTATTTGGAGAGTGACATTATTGATTTTATAATTTTGGAGAATTTTAGGAATTTTTCTGAAATTTTTCAGGGATAAATCCCGGATTAGGAAAAATGCCAAGTGGCAGACTAACTGATAACTGGTAGTAGAATTTATTGTCTATGGTATTGAATTTTGGACATATGGTTATGGGAATTTTTGACAAGTGGAATTTATGGGAAATTGGGCTTGAAATTGATTAATGGAGAAGGACTTATGAGGGCTTGACATGTGGCATTAGTATAGCCATGTATTAATTGAAAATAACTTAAGTATACATTGAATTTAGCCCTCTCTTTTTGCCATTCACGACATCCTCACTTCTTATGTCTATTTGGAGCCTTATTTGGTGATTCTCTTTTCTTCTTCGTGGCTTCCTCTTCTTCTTGTTCATGTGTTGGGATTTTCCTTCAACTTGAAGCCTAGCTTCCATCTTCTTCTTGTCCCTTCATCTTGCTCTCTTGTTCTTACTCTTCATACTTCATAAAGACCAACCCTCTCCCTTGGGTGATGATGATCGATGGTGATGAGTGAAAGTTAGGTTTTGGTATTTTCTTGGAGAATTTGAAGACTTAGTGGTTAAATCAAGTAAGTATTGTGTTCTATGTTATATGTTATGGTTATAGTATAAATTGAAGCTAGCATGATGAGATGATTGAGTGTTACTTGTGTATGTATAACTAGAGCTGTTTATATTTGTGTTGTAAGTGTATAAATTGAATCTTAACTTCATGGAAGTGTATTGAGAAAGCTAGAGGGTTGATTGATGTGTGAGAGGAGAGAGTGGATGAATAAATGTATATATGCCCTGTTTTGAGTATGTTAAGTGATGGATGATGAAATGTTGTGAATGATGTCTTGAATTGATCTAGGTAGTGAGTGAATGATTGGAAGAGAAGTGGAAGTGATGATTGACGCATAACATGGATTAGATGAGTTTGATGGTTAGAATGAATATTTGGAAATCTGGAAATTTTTGCAGCAAAATGCTTTTGAGGATACTTCTATGTATAAGTCATAACCTCCTTTATAGTTGTCCAAAGGAATTGATTTTTGTCTTGGATGAAACTAGATGCATTTGTCTACATTTAGTATGAAGATGATGATTGTAAATTTTGTCTTTAAGAGCCCCAAATATTGATATGAATTTAGTTCAGCAAAAGTGTAGATGAATGTGTGTGCTCTGGTGTTTTATTTAAGAGTGTATGAAGACATGAATTGGGAATAGATGTTTGAGTCAACTTGAGAAGTTTCTATGTAAAATTCTCCAGGTGAATGATTGCTTGTTGAGTTTGAAGTGTTTAGTTTGTAGAATTAGATGAAAATGGAGTTTGATGAATGATATGCATAAGGATTGAAAGTTTAATGCAATTGGATTGATGTTTGTATTGTTATGAAGTGGTTTGATGTTGAAAGAAATAAGTTTGAGATGAATATGGGTATGTTGGATGATAAAATAGGTGTTGGAAGCTTGAAAGAAGTTTGAAAGAATGCATGGGGGACGTATGTCCGTTAAACGGACATGGGAGTCCGTTTAACGGACCGTCTCGGGTGGAAAAACACCCTAGGGGCAGTGTGTGTCCGTTAAACGGACATGGGAGTCCGTTTAACGGACCTTCTCGGGTGAAATGGGGCTGTTTTCTCGATACGTGTCCGTTAAGCGGACATGCGTGTCCGTTTAACGGACAGCTACGGGACAACTTTATAAATCGTGCTTTTTGACCATTTTAGAGGCCGAATTTCGCTTTGAGCCCTATAATAAGATTTGTAGATCTAGAAGTCCTCTTTCTAATGACATAAAAACGAAAGGAATCGGAGTTTTCTATCAAAAGTTATGGCATTCGCGCCAAACTATGTTCAACTGGAAATCAATCATAAACTTGATTGCTTCTTTTGACCATAACTCTTTCTATAGAACTCCAAATGACTTGATTCTTGTTGCAATGGATTCCTAACACTTTTTCCTATATCTCCACAAAAATTTGTATTAATTGGAGTTAAATTGGAAGAGATTGATCAAATGTAAGTGTAAGAGTCTATTGGAGCATTGTCAATGGGAGTAGTTTTACCGAACAGAGTTCAATGTTTTGCTTATATCTAAAGTTATAAGAATCCAAATGAGATGATTCTTTCTTTGTAGTAAAGTTAAGATATAGGAGTACAAATCATATGAGAAAGTTCAATTGTGATTCAATTTCTAGGATGAACAAATGCTAAATGGAATCGGGCATAGTACTTTTAAACAGTCTATCAATGTTTGAGGTATATCTCCCAATCTACTAAGCCAAAGTGAGCGATTTTGGGGTCAATAAAATCGTAAGGCATAGAGGAAC
>JANIHY010000002.1:10525538-10536866 GCA_027479065.1 Erythroxylum brevipes
CTTGTTAAAAACCTTAGTGTATGCAATGGACATGTTAATGCAAGTGGTCAAATGCAATCTAGCATCAACTCAATATCAAACACAACTAGGCAGATAAAAGAGAATCAACAAGATCACAAATTGACATATATGAAACCTCATATATTTAAGCACAAATTCTACATAAACAAATCCATATCATAATACATTGTTCACCGCTTAATTAAACTATAACCAAGCAAAGTCTAACTACAAAGCAATAAACCCCAACTCGGCAGTTCACAACAATATAGTTAAAAATGTGACAATGTAAACTAGTAATCCAAACCACACGATAAATGTCTAAACATTTAATTTAGCTTTAATCAATAGCTTCACTACAATCTATAAACCCTCGACCGAGGCATATCCATAAATCATAACAAACTACAGATTAAGCTACTCCCTTTGGTGCTCGTGAACTCCAGCCATCACTACATTGTCAAGAGGAAGGGACGCCTAACCACACATTGACGCCGGACAAACCGCAACTCGCGACAAATCCAAGAAATCAAAACTAAAATTTCAAACAAACAAAATTTTTAATTAAATTTGTAAGCAAAAACTAAAAAAAACGAAAATAGAAACAAACATAGCCTAAATGAAAATAAATTATCTATTGAGAATTGAAATTGCCACGTCAGTAAATATGTCAGTGATTTCTCCCTCTTTCTGACACCCCCCGTCCCAACGGGGAACGGATGCTCGCACTGATTACCATAACATACGGTTACCCAAATGGCAAAATCACGAACTACGATGGAAGACCGCGCTCAGAGGGAACTACAAAAGCGACGCGTGGCAGTGCAAGGGATATATTCAGCAACTGATATTCCAGCGTCGACACGGACAATTCGATCTCCACGGACTAATCCGCTTCTAACACCGTAGCGTTGCACAGTGTTCATACTCCACTTTCTTGTACACACGTCCGTTGTATCACGACCTCCCGATTGTCTCGCTACTCCACGTCAGCTAGCTTGTTTTATTTTTTCTTTTAGATAATAAATTTATATTTATCTTTTTAAAATCCGAATAATAATAATAAATAGCATATGTACGCTCTTTCTTTGTTTGCTACGAGCTTTTCAAGGTGCCGAATTGGCTTGACTTTGGGCATTAGGATGATAATTATATAAAAATCGTTAATAACTATAAAATCAAATACTCAAACCGCCATGGCAACAGATGTGATGGATGGACCAAACGTTGAACCGATCTACGTGTCAGAATCACAGTGCTCCTGATAACCCGAATCCTGCCATACATCAAACAACCAACAGGACCGAGAGAGACGGAGTCGTAAGTCATTAACTCCGACCCAACTGACCGCTTCGTATTTAAACTGTCCGGAATGGATTATATAATAATAATAAAATAAAATAAAAATTAGGTTGAATATTTTCAAAAAGTCCAATAGAGACCAACCGGGTATTCGTTCTCTCACCGGTCACGCTTTCTCCTTTTGCTTTCTCTTCCGACCTTCTCGCATTTCAACTCTCTCTCTGTTTTTTGTAAACCGGTTTTCTCTCGCTAACTGATAATTTAAGGCTTTATCATTCTCGCTCCAAATAATATCAAAATTACATGAAAAGGAAACTTCTCGATTACTCATCAGCCGCTATGCGCCGCCGCTTAGCCGACGTTGTCTTCCACCTTCCGTGCCTCGCTCGCTGAGAAGCCTACCCCATGCATCCGTTCTGCTGCATCTCCACCGTATCCGATCACTCCCCGGCGAAGCAAATACCGGACATTTCTATGGCAATCACCTCCAGATCCGACCCGAATGCCCGATCGACCTCGAGTTTATCCCAAGAGAACGTCTTTTTATCAACTAATCACAATCATCATCATGCTAACGGCAACGACCATAACGGCAATAATCGACTGAGCCAGCGCGTTTTGGGAGCGGCTGGCATGGGGTCCGGACGCGAGCCGCAAGTGGACGTTAAGATAAACGACATCGTAGGGAGTGGGATCTCTGGTATACTGTATAAGTGGGTGAATTACGGTAAAGGCTGGAGGCCGAGATGGTTTGTTTTGCAGGACGGCGTTTTGTCGTACTATAAGGTTCATGGACCTGATAAGATCGTCGTTAATCAGGTGACTGAAAAAGGATCCAAAGTCATCGGTGAGGAGTCTATGAGAAGGATTTCCAGGACTCAATTTGTCAACTCCCATTTGAAGCGCAAGCCATTTGGGGAAATTCATCTCAAGGTATATATACTTTTAACAATAAACTCTTTTTTTGTTATGGATTCCCTGTTAGTTTCGATGACTTATTTCTTTGTTTTTTTTTTAATCTCCGTCATTTCGTTGGAAACATTTTCGATGGATACTTTGACTTCCTCTGATGATTATGGCGAATTCCTGATTTTTTAATGGAAATTTTGATTAGCATGTAATTATTCTTCCACATTTAATTCTATGAAATAGATTTCTAACGATCTAGTTTCTTTATTGCTATTGATTAGCAATTCTGTTTGCTAGGAAATGCACTTTTGGTATTTGTTTTTGCATTTCTGTCATTTTTCATATAACATTAATGGGAAATCAACTCATACCTGATAAAGATTTTGTTACGACTGATGTTTATAGGTATCTTCAATCCGTGAAAGTAGATCCGATGACAAGAGATTCTCCATATTCACTGGGACAAAGAGGCTCCATTTGAGAGCAGAGACACGCGAGGATCGTATCAGTTGGATGGAGGCCTTGCAGGCAGTGAAGGACATGTTTCCGCGAATGTCCAACAGTGAGTTGATGGCTCCTTTAGACAATGTGGCTGCCTCAACTGACAAATTGAGGCAGAGGCTTCAAGAAGAGGGTGTGAAAGAAGATGCAATCCAGGATTGCGAGCTTATCATGAGGAATGAGTTTACATCCCTTCAGAACCAGATTGTGCTGCTCAAGCAGAAGCAATGGCTTCTCATTGATACACTGCGGCAATTAGAGGTACATGTAATGGATACTACAAAACAAAGTGCATTCAAATTCAGAATTCTTCTGTTTAATCAGTTTCTCTTACTGACAGATCTGATAAATTTCCTTGTCTTTCTTTTTAGAAGATAGAAGTTAAATATTTCTAAATAACTTGTAGAAGGTGGGGAAGTTTTGCTAGCATTTTTGGTGTTTTCCGTGATTTTCTGCATATAAGTTTGATTGTCAGAAGGGCCTCCTTATAAACATCAAAAAGTTGTATCATCTTCAAATACAATCGCATTTTGTCAAAATTTTGTTGACCACCTACTGTTTGATCAATAGTTATAGTTAAATGTAGAAGAGACTCATGCATTGAATCTTTTCTTTTGGCTTTGTTTGATTCTTCTTCTGCCTGCGTACAAACACAAAACTGTGACATTTATCTTTCCTGGGGCTTATTTGCAATTGAATCTCCTTGCTACGTTCTTTTTCAAATGACATAGAGATGGTTGGTTACATTAAGAAATGCTATTCATTTTCTTTTAAGCTCTGCGAGATTCTGCACATTTTGATCAAATTGTATAATCAAGAAAAATATGTGAGACCACTATATTCTAGGACTAACTACAATGAACAATAACATATAATTGTAGATTGGTTGTTCAGACTGGAAACAAAAAATGTGTAAATGGTGATGCACATTTATTTGCTTGGTGTTGAAATATGTGGCCTTTACGAGAGTGAAACATTATTTATATCTAATCTGATTGCCTGACAACTTTTAGTGATGTTAGCGAATTTCATAATTAGCTTGTTATTGAAACTGTAGAATGTAGGATGCTCTAGAAAGACTTTTTCACTTGACTCAGTATGTCTTCAGTGCTCTGTAGATTTTTTTTTTCCCGAATATTCTTGAGTTAATGCTTTCTTCAAGTAAACCTCTATTTTCATCTAATGCTTAGATGCAGCAGCATCACATCACAGGTGGTCAGTGATTTTACATGCATTCTCATTCCTCATGGATAGATACTGTTGGAAATTAGTAATGCTAAACAAAAGAACTTTGCCTGATATTTGACTTTCATTCCCTAAATATTTGAGATAATGACATCATAGAATTATGAAAGACCATATTTCTGCCATTCTTTATCTTGAGGATTGAAGAAATTTCTTATTTCTATTTTAGAACTGAAGTCTTGAGTCTGTTGTAATTTAGTCTTTAATCAATAGATTGTATACACGTATCAAAACAGACTTGTTTTCGTTTCTGTGTCTCCTCTTATCCAATACAAGACCATTTCAAGTTTCTTTGTTCAGTTAAGTAATTGACATTTGTATTGTACTGTGTAGACAGAAAAGGTTGACCTTGAGAATACTGTGGTAGATGAGAGCCAAAGACAGTTAAATGATCAAGGAGTTTCTTCTACTTTAAGACAAGAAAAGTCCAGCGGTGAGTTATGCAATGAAAATTTAAATTCCAGTTTTGATTTTATTAGCCACTATGAATTTGATATTTCTATATTGTTGCCAATACAAGGTGATTTTTCCTGACTGTATTTAAGTTGAACAACTCATAGATTGGTAAGTGTTATTTGCGATGACAAAAATGAGTTCAAATTTTAGACAGTTTCTTTTGTGAAGGCAGTTGTCACAGTTAATTTTGATGGTCCTGATGTCTAGTACAAACTGATCCTGACACTGAATGTTACTATGTGTTGCTTTTCCCCAAGAGTAACTTGAGGTTACCAATGGTTTAGCTTTTGCTCTTACATTCTCCTTTTTTTCACAACGTTTTGTGCAAATTTTCCAGAGGGAAGTGTCACTGAATCTGAAGATGATAATGAGAGGGTTGATGCTGCAGAGGAAGAAACAGATGATGATGAAAATACCTTCTTTGATACTCGAGACTTTCTGTCTTCAGGTTCTTTCAAAAGTAATGGATCTGATTTTAGGACATCATCTTTCTCTTCAGATGATGATGGTCTTCGTGCGGCTGAATCAGAGGATGATGTTGATCCTTCTATTAGAGCTGTTGGGGCAAATTATCCATATGTTAAGCGGCGTAAGAAATTGCCTGATCCAGTTGAGAGAGAAAAAGGGGTCAGTCTATGGTCGATGATAAAGGATAATGTTGGAAAGGACCTTATAAAAGTTTGTCTTCCTGTTTATTTCAACGAACCTCTCTCTTCGTTACAGAAATGCTTTGAAGATTTAGAATACTCATATCTCCTTGACCGGGCATATGAGTGGGGAAAAAGGGTGAGTTCTGGGCCCCTGACATAAAACTTCTGGTGTTTGGCTATTGTCACTTTTTTTCTTTTTGTTGTCTTGCATTACAACATTAATTATTCGGTTTGTTGTACTCTGCAAACTCTATAGAATGTCAAAGTTTTTCCAGGTCATTTAGAAAAGCTAAAAAAAATTGGTTATGTCAAACAACTACATAAAAGCCCTTTCAACTCGTTGTTGCATTTATAATACAGCTCTATAGAACATTTTCATTGATTCTCAGCAGTGGTGGGCGAAAGGGAGAATGTGTCTGTTTGTGTGTTGGGCTAGGGATAGTGTTTGCTCTGGTTTTGAATAGAGAGGTCATTTAATTGCTAGTTTAAGATCCATTGACCAGGTCAGATACTTTCAGTTCTTGTCTTCTTCCTTGGGAAGGGAGTGTTTTGAGGCATGGGAGTCAGGCTACTGTGCAGAACACATTTTTTATGTTCCTTTTATTTTCCAGGGCAATCACCTAATGAGGATTCTTAATGTGGCTGCTTTTGCTGTTTCTGGATATGCTTCAACTGAGGGGAGAATTTGCAAGCCATTTAATCCATTATTAGGGGAAACATATGAGGCTGATTATCCAGACAAAGGACTCAGGTTTTTCTCAGAGAAGGTTTGACATTTACTCTTTAAATTCCACTGTTAATGATCCCCATGTTATGGTCTTTTGTCAATATGGTGTGCATCTGTGCCAATTTCCAGCTCAATAATAATGTCGATTGCATGAAGATCTCGTTTAAATGAGGGTAATCTGACTGTTCGCCGCTTCTTTCCAAGTGTTAAATGTGCAACCGTGTTTTTCATCTGAGTTTTTGTCTCTTTTGTTTTATGTATCATCTGATGGACTAAGAAGATTCTAAGGTTTTGGGGTATTCTTAGGCCCAAGTATGACATGATTTTGGTTCAGAATTTGTGATAAGTAGGAAGTTTACATAGTGAGCATTGCATAATTATTACTTTGAATTTCGATGCACCTGCCTTTCCATTGAGTAAATATATTCCTGTCAACAATTTTTGTCAGGTCAGTCATCATCCCATGATCGTTGCATGTCACTGTGAGGGTACAGGATGGAAATTTTGGGGTGATAGCAATCTGAAGAGTAAATTTTGGGGGCGATCAATTCAGCTTGACCCTGTTGGTGTTTTGACTTTGGAGTTTGATGATGGAGAGGTTTTCAAATGGAGCAAGGTAGGACTGGAAATATGTATAACACTTATATGCTATGGACAAATGATTAGCGTCTACTTCGTTTCCTTTGAATACTCTTGTTATAAATTGCTCTTTTCATATCAGGTTACAACATCAATATACAATCTCATATTGGGAAAACTGTACTGTGATCACTATGGTACAATGCGTATATCGGGAAATCGTGACTTTTCATGCAAACTGAAATTCAAGGAGCAATCTATCATAGACCGAAACCCTCATCAGGTTCACTTTCACTTCTCTCTAATGATAGTTTGCTCTTCTGCCACTTTTTCCTTCCCATTTTACTTGACTGAAGAATGTGCTAGATGTATACAAATGTAATTTCGATAAGTTGATCTTTTCGGAAACACTTGTCAGGTACATGGAATAGTTCATGATAGCAGTGGTAAAAGTGTTGCAACTCTCTTTGGAAAATGGGATGAGAGCATGCACTATGTAAATGGTGATTGTTCTGTGAAAGGAAAAGGATTTGAGTCTTTAAAAGATGCTCATATGCTCTGGAAGCGAAGCAAGCCTCCAGAATTTCTTACCAGATATAACCTGACACGTTTTGCCATAACGCTGAATGAGCTGACCCCTGGGCTTAAGGTGCTTGATTTTACGTTCTTATTTTTGTTTGCATTAATAGATTTTTGTTCATCCCTTTATGTAATAATATCTGAAGGTTTGCAGCGATAACTCGTTCTATCTACTATACATCCATCAATTATTAAACCTTAATTTAGGATAACGAATAAAAGATACCCTTTGAATACTTAAACTAACTTAATTACCTCTCACTTGATTTGGACCAGAGATTTGGAATATGGTTTTGTTTGTCTCAACACTTTTGTAGTTAATTGGGATTATGTCTGCTGTAATTCTTATATACAGGAAAAGTTGCCACCTACAGATTCAAGGATTAGACCTGATCAGAGATACCTAGAAGAAGGAAGGTTTGAACTAGCAAATTCAGAGAAATTGCGACTGGAGCAGCGACAGCGCCAGGTAATATGCATTTTCAAGCAATTTGATTGTGTTTTTTCTGTCTTACCTGTTGATTTCATGCCTGTAACTATCGTATTTTTGTTTATATGATTTGGATTCAGGCACGGAAAATGCAGGAGAGGGGCTGGAAGCCAAATTGGTTCACTAAGGATGAAGGAAGTGATAGTTATCGGTATATCGGTGGATATTGGGAAGCTAGAGAAAGGGGAAGCTGGGATTCATGTCCTGATGTATTCGGCCAAGTCCCTCTGGATACAAATTTAGATTGATAAAATAAGTTCATTTAGGTGCTGTTAGTTGCTCCAATTTTTTTCGTTTCAACATTTTTTTGGGCACATTAGGCGGCTTACATCTCCTACTGAGTTGGACAAGATTCATGCACCCCATGGCCATGATCTGTAAGTAGTAAACTGAAATTCAGTTAATAAAAATTGGTTATTTTTTTTTTTTTTCAGTTCCTTTCTATGTTCTTCACTTGTGTGATGCCCATTAACCTTTGACTTGGAGGGCTGAGAGGCGTAGAATAGTCTGAAGAGAGGGACGGGAGAAAATGGTGACAATTGAAATCGGAATCTTTACAGGATAAATGAAGAGAGGATGACAAAATAAGTGGAACAGAGGAATTGATTTGGGTCGGGCTTGGCCTGAAAATGTTCAAATAAGCTCTCACTTTCAGGCGGTTTCAGACTACTTTTGGAGTTTAGATCTTTTATTTTCAGGTTTTATGTGTTAAGGCTGTGATTCCAACTTGAGCCTAAATGCCTGTGCATACAGTAAATAGGCTGAGGTGAAATGGCTTACAATTGCAGTTACCAATAGTAAGTAGTACATGTCTTGTGGATAATGTATTGTTTTAGAGGCCCATCGAACTTTCCAACGTCATGCATATACAGGTCTTGCTTTCTAGATCTAGGCTCTTAAATCAGACCTGTGAACCCTCTCTCACCATCTCAGTCTTGGTTATGAAATGACAATATCTGGATTTATTTTCACTCTCACATACCAGATCACAGTTCTCTTTCTGTTTCTATGCCTGATAGATTGATAAATGGCTGATAGATGGCTGATAGATTGATAGTGGCTGATAGGACCTACCTGAATGGATGACTCAAATAGAAGAAATCAGAATAGGGCTTCTGGGCCAGGAGAAGGGGACCGAAGATCTGACCCCTTGTCCAGAGACCACCAGCTTAGCAGACTAGCCCCGGTGACGATTTTTTGAGTTTCAAAGGTCGCAAGCAGACTTGCTTCACCCGCGAAAGAAAAGATGAAAGTTTTCATGTTTTTTGGTATGTCATCTCATGCCTTCCTGAGGGCTCTCTTACATCATATCACAGTTTGCTGTTTAAACGATAATCACGTATCCAAATGTTTTACTGTGGCAACGACTCGTTTCCTGACACAGCACAGGGTGCTACTACTACTTGGTCGGTTGATTCTTTTGACCCTTTTAAGATGACCTTCTTTTGTGTCTTAGTCGACTTAGAGCAAACATTAGAAGATGGGATAAAAAAACAACGGAAGGCAAGACGGTGGCAGAGGATGGAAAAACTTCCCTTCTTGTTTTTAGGTTTCCATCGGACTAAAGGAAAGAGGAATTGCCATGTTCGGCAAGAACACAAAGAAACTTGGCAAAGAATCGACTAGACATAAGCAATAGGTCCTTGTGCCAATCAATGAAACAAGTGTCTGTGTCTCAATCACCTGTACCTGTCCTTTTCCAAAATTTAACATGCATAAACATTATACACAGATATCTTCCCTTCAAGGTAACTTAACTTTACGATTTTATTATGCATTGTTGGAGGAAAATGAACCTTTAAATCGCATGTAACTTGACTAGCCTTTGTACCGAGTTTATAACTTAATATAGTATACGGTGTATTTTACACCATAACTACTGACTCACTAACCTTCTGCAATATGAGAAGCTAAATTGGGATCTTGGGACAAGAATTGAAAAGGACAAATGGAGGCATTCATGTTATACTCAACGTGCTTTGCTTGCTTGTTATTTGCTCACTCCCTGTCAAATATCCATCTTTGACTTACTCTTTTTTAATTTAATGGCAAAATTAGATACCGAAGATTAACAATGATGATTTCATTTTTACAGTCTAAATAATGGCATAACTTAAATAAGCATAAAATAGAAAAGAGTCAAAATGGGAAACTCAGCATAAGTATTCAAACTTATACCTTTGTAAGAGTTTTCACATGCCTGGCGTAAAGTATTCAACTTTCATAACCAAATTACACGCAGCAAATGAAAGCTAGCTCTTACTTTTTTTCTCTTTGCAGGGTTCTGAAAAAAGTTGGGATAGGTCATAAGAGTGGCAGTGGCGGAGATCTTGGTAATCATGGATAAGAAGGAAACTCATCCGCCAGAGAATATATTGTACAAAATTATAACTTTGACATACATACACGAGAGTGACCTTCGTGAGTTGTCAAATTGTCATTTCATGTAGGAGACAAGATAAATTCCTTCATGGGTCTGAATCTGATAGTTGTGAAGTGCATCTTGGTGACTGAAATGGGGACCCTAAGCAAGCAGCCACACCTGAGCTTCTGGGCAATGCCAGAAGTACTCTTAACAGCGAAAGACAAGCCTCTTCCTGTAAATTTAATTTAAAATCTTATAACACACGATCCGAATCCCTAATTAAGTAGTGAGAACAACGCGTCCCTACGTTGTTCTCGCTGGATACGCAACATAAATCGACTTGTTATTACCACCGCACGATTTGTTGACTTTGCCAAAATCACCGAACAACATTCGGCTCCCACTCCTTTATTTTACGCAAAACTGGGCCCGCCCCCAGAAGATTACAGCGTTTGTGATCAGGACATACATACCTCATGATTGGATCCATTTCTCAGACCGGAATCTTGTATACGAGCATAAGCATTACGTGAGGTATGCTCCGTTCGGTACAACTCAAATAAATAGAAGCGAACAACCACGTGGCTGGTGATTTGACTTATAATTAGCATTCGAAGTTTCGAACCCAACTAACCACCCATTCTTCAATTCTAATTAATAAGTTATGATTAAGTCCAAGTTATTAAATTTGATTTTTACTTCACTCTTCGATGTGAGACCTCTTAGATGCTTAATATATTGGAAATAATTATAAATTATAATTTAATCTATAATTAAAATAAGATAAATTATTTTAAAATTTTATTTTATCTTTAATTTTACAATTAAATAATTTATAATCATATATTAATATTGACGTCTGACAATATATCATGATCATCGAAATATCAGGAATGTCGAAATAATTTGACTTAACTTATTCATGCACGAGTCTGATGTATAATTTAATCCTTTCGTTATCCAATATTCCAATTGGACAGAGTATAGATATAGTATCTACTCTTCTGATTCAATCATGCTCGTTTTTACTAATTAGTAATTGATTTATAATTGAAAATTGAAAATATCTTTTTAAATGTCAATTCACTTTGGCCAAAGAATTACATAAATTAATACTAATAAAAAATAATGTTGGGCCCGGGTTCGGAATCCTTATCCCGAGGTGGCCCCTCGGGGCTGTCGGGTAGGGGCGCGCGAAGGAAGATTCGAAAACATGCAAAATATGAAAGAAACAGCAGCGTGGAAGAGGAGGCCTCGCCGCGGCAACAGGATGCTCGTCGCGGCGAGCGCCTCTTTGTAAGGGTTCACCGCGGCAAACATGTTGGGTTTGGCTCCTTTGTTAAAGTCCCATATTAGTTGGAGACAACAATTGGGACAAGACTCTTAGCTATATAAGG
The DNA here is from genome assembly GCA_027479065.1 of Erythroxylum brevipes. Taxonomy (NCBI): domain Eukaryota; kingdom Viridiplantae; phylum Streptophyta; class Magnoliopsida; order Malpighiales; family Erythroxylaceae; genus Erythroxylum; species Erythroxylum brevipes. The sequence continues at coordinate 10,536,739 of JANIHY010000002.1, forward strand.
AGGTGGCTACTTCCTTGTTTAGTGCACCAAACAAAATCAAGGATTTGTATGACAAATTTGACTCTAGTTAAATTCCTCTTTTGAGGTGAGAGTTGGAGAGTTTGTCTTGTGTATTTCTTTGTGAGTGT
>JANIHY010000002.1:10553421-10565502 GCA_027479065.1 Erythroxylum brevipes
ATTTTTTTTAAAAATGATAATCAAATAGTCAATTGATTTCTTAGAAAAGCTCTTCTAAAAAAATCTCTGCTAATAAAAATTATACTGATATAAATGCATCCATTTAAATAAATGCTACTTCTGTACATATACATCATCCTTGCCTTTCTAACAAAAAAATATATACTTAAAATGGTCCAAACCGAAAAAAGGAAAGGTTAGTGTTAGTGTTAGTGATCATTCTAACGGGGGAATTAGCCTAAAAACTTAAGATTACAGATAACTCGAGGGATAAAGCAGAGAAATTAGCGTTAGTAGAAGTAAGAAAGACTAGCCGCGATTGGTTCGTGCAAAACGTGAAAGACTCGCCGCGATTGGTTCGTGCAAAACGTGAAAGACTAGCCGCGATTGGTTCGTGCAAAAAAGTGAATGCTGCTGCGAAACACACGTGGAGGGAAGTGGGCGACGATGATGTCCGCGAAGAACAATTGAGATGGCAGACAGCCTCGCACGTCTTACTGTTTGAAAACGACATCCCAAAGGTGGAAGCAAGGGTCCCACCATAGTGCCAGCTCGGGCCACTCCATCCCAAGTTCCCAACTGTAAAAGCGACCGTTTGGCTTCACCTCTTACTAAATTTAAATTCTCCCAACCAAGAGAATACCTGTGGAAGGTTATTAAGTTGATAATGACGATTTGAGATATTATTTGATTCGCTCATTGGTTTAAGGAACTATCAGATTAGGACTAAATTATTTAAGAACGAATCAATCAAGTAAGACGATGATTTCTGTATAAAATTGATGCGTACGTGGTATGGGCTTGGGGCATTTAATACAATTGGTCTTCTATCAAACGTATCATGCATTGGTACAAACAGCAACCAGCTAATATGGGTTAAATATTAATTAGTTATAAATCAATAAGCTTTCAGTAACCTATGTTATCGACAAACCGGAGATAACATTGTTAAATAAGAATTCAAGATTTTATCAAATGTCATTATCGAGAACTTGGTTTAGATTTACAATTAAAAGAATATGGCATTTTTCCGGCGGGACGAGTTGTGACACTTTAAAATATAAAGTGAAAGTTTGTCCTACATTAGAGAAAGGGAGGAAAGAAGACTAACATATAAGTCTAGTGGGCTACTCCACCTATCACCAATTGATTTTAGGATGGAACATCACTTAAACTTATATGTAGTCTAACTTTCCTTCTCGTGTAAGCCCATAGGTCTGTTGTAAATTCTAACATAGTATCAGAATAGGTTGCTCTTATGTTAGTCATTAACCCCTCGAAATGATAGATTATGCCACGTGTTAGACCCACAAGTGAGGGAGGTGTGTTGAAATATAAAATGAAAGTTTATCCCAAATCGGAGAAAGAGAGGAAAGAAGACTAATATATAAATCTAGTGGGTTACTCCACTTATCACCAATTAATTTTAGGATAGAACTTTACTTAAATTTATATGTGGTCTAAATTTTTGAATCGCATCTAATAGCTCGTGTTCTTGCGTAAAATGGAATAGAGGGTAGGTCAAGTGTGTCATGTAATGTAAGGTACTACTTTTCCAAGAGACCAATACATGTAACGTTTCGTATGTGCACACGTTATAATTTTGATGTTGGTGAATTCCTAAGATAAGATCCGTTCTGGACTCGAGATAACGAAAAGGATGATCGGACATCGAGAGGAATGGCTAACCATACGGTATCTTGCATAGATTATTACAAAAGCAACGATTGCCAGCTTATAATTATGTCTCATTCGGCAAGGGATCTATAACATAATATCACCCTCCACGTCTGGGTGTTCTTGCTTCGGTAGTCTCTTGGAAACAATAGCTAAGTGACAAATGACCTGACCGGGTATAGGTACAACATCAAATTCATGACCATTTGACATAGTAATTGATGGTTACGTACTTAATGATCTAGTCGAGGAAATCCCAGAAAGGAACTTTATCGTAAAAATCTCCCAATCTTTCTCAATCCTTGTGGAGCTTCACTAGGTTCCTAGGTGCCAGCCTTATCTAGAAATAAGAAGTGGATGATTTATCACAAACCTCAGCTTTCCATCTTCCAATGTTTTAGGTCACCATTGGTTGTGGTATTTCCCTACCTTTGGAATTTTAAGCTTTCTTTCCATCTTCCAATGTATTAGGTCACCATTGGCTGTGGTATTTCCCCTACTTTTGGAATTTTAAGGTTACAGCTGTTTCATGCCTCACCCTTGGTTGTGGTATTTCCCTACTTTTGGAATTTTAAGGTTACAGCTGTTCCATGCCTCTCTGGTGACCTAATACATTGGAAGATAGTAGATATTACACAAAGACCTTGATTACTTCCATTGAAGTGGCATTGGAGTAGTAATAAATGTAAATGGGCTGGTGTGCGTAAGTGCGTTGACATATCTTGTGGCCAGAAACCTTGAGTTTAGTTAGACGGTTCACGAAACTGTATCGCCCGAAATCAATTTGGTATTTATTAGCCATCGTGCACTGCCGGGTTAACAGAGACACGGGACGCTTCAAGTTTCTCTCGCTGATGTCGTGACTATTTCTCTATACGTGATTCTCTCGTGCACAAGTTTACTTTATGGCAAAACGTGAATGTTTTTGTTCCTTTTCATTTAAGCACTCGTACCTTCTTTTTTTTTTTTTTTTTTTCATACAATAGAAAATAAACAGCTAAAAAAGAAACTACCACTCAACCCAAATCACCCTACCATAGCAGAGTTTTATGATAAAGCGCTCCATTCATATTTTAGTGTGATAAATCCCTTATAATTATTGGAAGCTTTTGAAGAATATGTAATCTTGGACTTGATAAAAAGGTTAATGTAGTCATGTTATCAGTACACTGATTCCCTTTCTGATAGATATGCTAAATTTGCATCTCTTATGTTTGATGAATCAACCCTCAAATACCTGTCATCAAAGAATTAATGCCAGTCATAACGCTATTAGAAGAGAAAAGAATGTTAATAACCTCTAGCGAGTTAACTTCGACTATCACGTGGCGATAGATCACGCGGCGATAGTTACTCTCGCACACTAGTGTGAGTCCTAAATGAACTCCCAAAAGTTCGGCAGTCAAAGGCTCGCCCGCTCCAAGTATTACATGATAATATTTTGAGTTAAATTCAAGTATTATAAAATTTAAATTTAATTAAAATTTAAAATGTATACTTATTTTTATTTTAAATATTTTAAATTCAATCAAATTTATTTAAATATTTTAAATTAAACTCGATAAAAAATTAAATTAACTTTGAAATACCATATTTGTATCAAAGAATCAAAATGTTTGTATTTTTATATAAATTGTCTAAAATTTCACTCAATTAAGCCCAATGCATTTTTTAAGTTGAATATTGTAACAATCGATAAAATTGTTACTTTCTAATCGTAAAATTATAAATTCAAGTTGCAGAAACAAATCGATAAAATTATTACTTTCTAATCGTAAAATTATAGATTCTAAGTTGCAGAAACAATCTTTTTGTAAAAATGCAAAAAAGAGAATCCTCGTAAATACAGGAAGTCGTGTATACTTCATACATCAACTTTTTACATTTTTAACGAGTGAAGACAACTTTTAGCATATAATTTTTTGATAAGGAGAAACAGAGGTTTTGTTGCATATAGAATAAGGTGAGAAGATGAGAGCCATAAGATTGTCGTGACACAGTAATTGTCTATGATGGAGAGAAAGGGAGGGAATCGATTGGAAGAACATGAATTAGTTGTTTTATTGAACATACTTCAATGTTTTAATCATATCTTGATTTGTAGAGTTTCGAATAAGATGAAATAAACTAAAGATATGTAGTTACAATTATTCTAAAAATAAAGATCAAGTGGTGATTTAGACGTTTGACTGGTGTAGGCTGCCCCTTTGTAGTTTAAGATGTTATGAAAACGAGGATGAACCGATGATGACTAAAGAGATTCTATGAAAATAGCCATATAGGATAATATGCTCACGTTTTATGATATTCCGGATAGTTGAGCTTCGAAAACAAGAAGTTGGATCCCATTTTTTAGTGCCCAATTACTCAAAATATTATAAGATGTGAGCGCATTATCCTATAGGGTTATTTCTATAGAATCTCTTTAGCTATCATCAGTTCATAACACCTCAAATCACAAAGGATACATCCACACCAGTCAAACGCCAGAATCACGACTTGACTCTTCCATAAAAATTGGTATCCACTAATGTTTAATTTTGTATAAAGTAAAAAAAAAAAGCTAATGTTATTTGAACCCTATTTTTATACCAAAACTACAAAATTTGTTAAAAGGAGTTTGTAAATATCAAAATTTAATTTCACCCGTAGTACAACTTTTAAATAATGCCCTTTCTGTTTAATAGAAGTTAAATCTCATAGCTAAAATAGGCAGGATCAATTGATACCTACTTTATATATGCACCTTCCACTTGAAGAATAATCAAGGACGGAATCATTACCAGAACTGTAAATTGATTTCTCCGGTGCAAAGAAAGGCAACTAAACCATTTTTCTCATCCAATCAAAAAATTTGTGTCTACCAGAAAAGAAGGCAATAAGCACATAGCAGTAGATGTAAACTTCAACATTTAGCTGGGTTCCTTTGCATCTCGAAGGCGACTGTCAATTTATTATCTTTCTACGGACTTAGCTTTCTCCGGTACTTCTCTTTTTTTTATAAAAAAAACTTCAACATTGAATAACTCATCCAAGAATAAACCCAATAAATTGAACTGGGCCTCACAGTGGGTCAGGGGACAAATCGGTAACCTGGGTCGACCATGCTTCCTCAATCAAATAGTATTTGTTGGTAAACATTTTCAAAGCACCTAATTAAAATAACCAGGAATTTCTCGTTATGCCCCAAGAAGTATTCGGTGGAGATCCTAGGCAATATCGTCACCTGTCGATTAAAACAAGATAGCGTTAGCTTAGAATCACTTATTATATACAAAACAGGAAAAATAATAAGTAATAAAAGAAAACGCTGAGGGTGAGCTGGTCAATCTCTGTGGGGTGCGTGCGCGTTGTATGTTTTACACCCGCATCGTAGCTTATCAACTGTTCCCCAGGCAAAAGCCGGCTCATTACTCTCATGCCCTGTCTCTCTCTCTCTTTCCTTTTTCCTTTTGAATTTTGACATTTTTTAATTTTTTTCTCACGGTTATTCTCAGGATTAGTTAAACTTTGTTTTTATCTTCTCTCTCTCTCTGTTTGCTGTGGTTTGTAAGTAAAGATTCCTACTGCCTGTTTCCCCAAACACAAAGCACTCCTAAAGAGAAAGTGATAGAGAGACGAGAGGAAATTTTCTAGAGAGAGAGTGTCTGAAAGCCACTGGCTAATCTACCGGCTGCCGGGAAATGCTCGTCTCCTTCGTTGCTGCCGGAAGAAGTCCACGGAATAAGTAAAACTCCGACGACCTGAAGTAACAAGGAGGAGAGATAGACGGAGAAAGTTGTTGAAGTGAGAAAGGAGAGACTAAGTTACTTTATGAAAGAAAAATGCTCGTGGATGAGCCGAACGATGTAGTTTCCTGCACCAAGAAGAAGAGGTCCGGAGAAGATGATACGGTAGTCGTGTTGCTGGCAGGGAAAGAGATCGCCAAACAGCCTTCTCCTCCGCCACCCGTGGTGCCTAACCGAACCCGATCCTCATCAGCTCACCGGAGAGTAACGCCGACGACTGCCATCGCCGTTTCTGTCCATGGTGATGTCCCCGCAATCGCCACTACCAGCAGTAGCGCTACCACCGTAACCGTAGAGAAGCTTCTCCCAAACGGCGATCTCTACATCGGAGGTTTCTCGAGCAACACGCCTCACGGATCGGGAAAGTATTTGTGGACCGACGGTTGCATGTACGAGGGAGAGTGGAGGAGGGGAAAGGCGTCCGGGAAAGGGAGGTTCTCGTGGCCCTCGGGCGCGACTTTTGAAGGGGAATTCAAGGCGGGTCGAATGGAAGGATTCGGTACTTTTATCGGATCCGACGGTGACACGTATCGAGGGACCTGGAGCTCCGACCGGAAACACGGATACGGGCAAAAACGGTATGCAAATGGAGATTTTTATGAAGGGTATTGGAAGAAGAATCTTCAAGATGGACATGGGAGATATGTTTGGAAAAATGGGAATGAGTATATAGGAGAGTGGAAAAACGGCGTTATTTCGGGTAGAGGGGTTTTGGTTTGGACGAATGGGAATAAGTTCGAAGGGCAATGGGAAAATGGAGTGCCCAAGGGAAGTGGGTTATTTACTTGGCCTGATGGGAGTTTTTATAATGGTAATTGGAGTAATAACAAGGATATGAAGATTCAGCAATTGAATGGAACCTTTTGTCCTGGTAACGGAAAGGAGCTCTGTCTTAAGGGTAATGAGGGTGATTTGGTTCTGAGTGCGGGAACGCCGAGGAAGAGGTCTTCTGTTGATGGGGCTAGAGGGAGCACTATGAATTTTCCAAGGATTTGTATCTGGGAGAGTGATGGCGAGGCGGGTGACATTACCTGTGACATTATTGATAATGTTGAGGCCTCAAAAATTTACAGGGAAGGGTTGGATCGAGATGGTCTTAAGCAGTTTAGGAGAGGGGCTTGTTGTTTTAATGGTGGGGAGGTGAAGAAACCTGGTCAAACTATTTCGAAGGGACACAAGAACTATGATTTGATGCTCAATTTGCAATTGGGCATACGGTAATTGTCTCTTTTCAACTATATATTTTGATATTCTTTGATAGCATGGTTGAAGTGTTTTTATTCTTGTATAGTTCTGCGCTATTTTTGGAACAGGGGTCTTAAGTTTCTATTCTGGTAACCTGTTGCTAGGCACTCTGTTGGAAAACATGCCCAGATCATGAGGGAACTGAAAACTAGTGATTTTGATCCCAAGGAGAAGTTTTGGACGAGGTTTCCGCCTGAAGGATCAAAAATTACACCTCCTCATCAGTCTGTTGAATTTCGGTGGAAGGACTATTGTCCCCTGGTGTTCAGGTACTATGTTTTCTGAGTTACAATCCTTTGAATGTGATTCAAGTTTATAGTCTTTATCTCTTTACTACTCTTCACGTTTAATGTGATGGGGTATGAGTTGTGGTTTCATTTTTCTGTATTGTTTTGTTTCGGAATTATTAAATTTCCCTTGTTGACTTTTAATTTAATATATGGTGATGCAATGCCCTCTTATTTCCTTCTTTTTTCCTCAACATATCAGGCATTTAAGGGACCTATTCCAAGTTGACACAGCTGATTACATGCTAGCTATCTGTGGAAACGATGCCCTCAGAGAACTTTCTTCCCCAGGGAAGAGTGGCAGTTTCTTTTATCTTACTCAAGATGATAGATTCATGATCAAAACAGTAAAGAAGTCAGAAGTCAAGGTTAGTTGCCAAATTGTTGACTTCTGAATTTTGTGTAGTTTGAAGTTTGTTTAAGGAGCTATTCTAATCAGTAGAGCTTTTGTAGCAATTGGTAAATTACTGTTGTCTGGCTTCCACCATACTTCTAGTTATTACATAGTTTTGGCACAACAATATTGCTTCTGAAGTTTTTCCATCTGTACATAGGTGCTGATTAGGATGCTTCCAAGTTATTATAAACATGTTTGTCGGTATGAAAAAACTCTTTTGACAAAATTCTTTGGCGTACATTGCGTCAAGCCAATCGGTGGGCAGAAGGTATGTACAAGGCTCAATTTCATATAACTCTCTTTGAATTGGATTTTATTCCATGTCTTTGATTGTATCTTTTGTTTTCTGAAACCAGACCCGTTTCATTGTTATGGGCAATTTGTTCTGCTCCGAATACAGAATACACAGAAGATTTGACTTGAAAGGCTCCTCCTATGGTCGTACCACAGATAAGCCTGAGGGTGAGATTGATGAAACAACTACCCTCAAGGATCTGGATCTCAATTTTGTCTTCCGTCTCCAGCAAAATTGGTATCAGGAGCTCATCAAGTAAGTAACAAGAATCCCTTAGGGTTTTGCCGTATGGCTTTTATCCTGTCAGGCATTTCAGTTGGATCGAGATGAATTTATTCTAAAATGTCTGTAATTTATTTGACAGACAACTAGATCAAGATTGTGAATTTTTGGAAGCTGAGAGAATCATGGATTACAGTCTTCTGGTCGGTCTCCACTTCCGTGATGATAATACATATGAAAAAATGGGATTGTCACCATTCCTTTTGCGGACTGGTAATTAATCAGATATCTCCCTACAAGGACTGCAAGTTTTGTAATTAGGTTCTTTATTATTATTAAGTTTATTAGTTTTTGTAACATGCGATCTAATTACATTTTTGGCCTTTTGCAGGGAGAAAGGATTCCTATCAAAGTGAGAAATTTATGCGAGGATGTCGCTTCCTTGAAGCAGAGTTACAAGACATGGATCGAATTCTTGCTGGCCGGTATGATCTCATCTTTTCTCCTAATTCCACTTATGGGTGGCTTGGTCCTTTCTTCGGTTGAGTGGGAATATCTACGTAACTAACACAAAATGTGGTTGATTGTTGTGCTTGCTATTATGGAAAATAATTTGATTGCATATGATCATGTCTAATGAAATGATTGGTGGCTTGTGTTTTATTTGGTTATATGGTGGGTGGGGCACATACTGATTGGTCCTGCTGCGCCTTCATAACATTAAACCTTGCTTTACTCATTATTGGTTTATCACTGGCTAGGTTTTCAAATCTATGATCATCTTCTTTTACCGCCCCACCTCACCCCTGCCCATGACAATAATTTTACAAAGTAGAAATCCAAAACTTGAGGACAGTGGTTGTGTTTTCTTTGTAATTTTACAGCAAGGAAGCTAGACCTTTTTTTTTTCGCTGATACATATTTGGGTTCCTGTTCTATTGTTTCCTTGCAGGAAGCCTCTGATAAGGTTAGGGGCAAACATGCCTGCAAGAGCAGAGAGGATGTCAAGGAGGAGTGATTTTGATCAGTATAGCCATTTGAACCCTTCCGGTGAGATCTATGAAGTAGTCCTTTACTTTGGAATAATTGATATCTTACAAGACTACGATATCAGCAAGAAGTTGGAGCATGCCTACAAATCCTTGCAAGTTGACCCTACCTCTATCTCCGCAGTGGATCCAAAACTCTACTCCAAAAGATTCCGTGATTTTATCGGAAGAATATTTATAGAAGACCGGTGGCAGTGAGAATTAAAATTGCAAGTTACGTCCCACGCTTTTGCATCAAAATGAGCGATGCAATTGTGAGACTGAAAATACGGGGAACAATGTCGTTCCTGGTTCTGAGATGGGCAAATAAAGTTCAGGGTCAGGGTTGACAGCCCCTTAGGACGTGGTCGGAAATTGTTATCTACGCCGGGCGTGCGGGTGGCTGAATTTTGAAAATCAGCCATAGCTCTGAAGGGGACCTGTACATTCATGGGGATCAAGGATTTGGGATTCTTCCTGTTTCTTTTTTTGTTTAATTATTAGCAATTTAGAAATTTTTGTGGTGAAGGGGATTGAGAATTTGACAAATAGGATATAGGGAACAGGGAAATCGCATCCCAGAGAGAAGATTCAAAACTGGGAGTTGGAATAAGAAAGTGTACAGCAGTTTATAGAGAGAGAGAGAGAGGGGGGGGATGTTTTATGGAATTTGGTGAAAATATTTTTTTATGTGAGATCACTGAGATGTTGAGGAAAAGAAAAAAAGTTTTAAGGTCCCGTTCCATGGGACCTTTGAATGCAATCTCTTTTAACTCATTTTCTGATCTGTTGTGTATAAATGGGCACTCTGTGGAAGGAGTATAGAAATATGGGGTCACCGAGGCCAGGGGCCCGGGGCCATTGCCTTTTGCAGTGAAAGGTAAGGGAGGGTCATTGGGCAGGATGACCGACGGACTGACTAGGGGAGTCAAATACATAAAAAGCAGTGAAAGATGCTCCCTCTTCTCTCTCCTAGCTTTGTATATCTCTACTCTTTTTAGCTCTTCTGTTCTTCTATACCCATCTTGTGTTTGTGAAGTTAAATACTGAAAAACAATCCAATTCGAGCCTTATATCCACAAATACATACCGTAGATCCTGTACCACGTGGCGGGGACACATGTCTTAAGCAACCTGATTAGACTGGGTGAGCAATGCCAACATTGTCAAAAGAGAGGGTTGTCTCGTCGGAACCAAGCCAATGCTTGACCCTACTTCCACCTTAGAGATCGTCTCTCTTTTTGTTATAGTCCTCGTGATGGTGGTGGTGGTGGTGGGTCTTCTTTTGGGATCTTCCATTGTCTGATTGCTCAGCACTGGTCTGTATCACAGCGATCTTTCTGGGACCAAGTCACTTTCCAAATGTATTTACTGAATTTTCTTATACATAAAAATTTTTCCTTAGAACCAAAAGAAAACCAAAAATGTGGATCCAGCCTGATGCACAGCTCTCGAAACTGACGTGTAAATGACAGAGCTAAAAGCTGCTACAGCATACATAATAGGGGTAGGTGCAGAAGAAGGAAGGCGGGCAATGCATGTTGCTTAGGCGACTTGAAAGAAGTAATTGGGTGGCAGAAAAAGCATTAATCATAATAGTGTACGAGAATGGTAATCTATGGATTTTTTCCACAGCTCTAGAAATCCTCTCCTTAGGCCTGTTTTGATGGGCTTTGTGTTGGGGAAGGGACCATTCAAAAAGCTGAAGTTAGCCACAATTTAATACAATGGTACTCTCTTGTCTTTGTTAATTCAGACACACTCGCCGGCTGCGGCTGTGCAGACGTGTGTATTCCTTCTCACATTGTTCTTCTGCTTCCCAGTTCATAACCATCTCAATTGGTCCTATTATTTGACTGCAGTGCCTACTTGTTTCTTGTCCTTGGTCCAACTAGACCAGAACAAAAACTGCATTGTAACGTTATTTACCAAAGTGTTGTATGTAAAGAGCTCATAAACTAGCCTTCAACTCGTCTGGCGAGTACGAAAGCTACATGAGACCCATCATTCAATAATATACCCGATAAGGCTGCAAGACTTGCATTATTGCTTAGCATTTTGTTTCTGCTGTTTTAGGCTAAACCACACACTCACTTTTAGTTTCTGTTTGCTGCTATGCGGTAATTGTCCATAACTTAATCTTGTGTGTCTCTGCGTAACTCTATTTCATCATATAGGCATCTCTAGCACATAGTCGGTGTTATTGGTCTTATCGGAAGCACCAAGTCCCCCAACAATGGCTGCCCCGCGATATTTCTTTTCTGATTCAACCTGATGATCCACATGCATGCATGGAATATATATATATATATAACTTATTATAAAATCGCAGGTGCCTCGATAATCATCAGCCCCCCATATCGGAGCTGGTACATGCATGTTGGAACGTGCAAGAGAGCTTTGGGATGTTTTCCACACCCTCAAAATCTTTATTTCAGTTGTAGTGCATGGTTTGATAAGGTAACTTTTATATCTCTATGAGAAATTCGAGTAGCTATATTTAAATCAACTTAAAAGATAAATGTAATCTTTATAGAAATAGAATTTGTTCTTAATTATTTCGAGGATATGATATGGTTAACTTAGAAGCTAGCACAATTGATACATTAGTAGTTGCAATCCTTATTTCTTCTTATTATTTTTTGTATCAATTAATTTAACCCTCTTCAATTCAATTCAGAAGAAAATTATAAATTTTACTGTTAGATTAGAATAGAAAGTAACAATTTTAGTAATTTTATGGTATTATTTTTACGGTATTTTCATAATTTTATGTTTCCTATTTCTATTAAGCTTATTATCCTATTTAAATTTTTGTTTAGGAAACGTCTTAGATTGATTTTGAATATTGGAAATTAAGATATAGTTACAAGTTGTTTCTATTTTATGCTACATTCTTTCAGATTTGCTTTGGTTTTAGTTTTCTTCGAATAATATCTGACTGACCACGAAGAAAAAGAACTGAAAGTAAGTATCTGTTCGGTTAAGCTTTTGTCAGTAGAATTTTTTTTTGTAAATCTTGTTTTCAGAAGAATTTTTCTAACAAGCCAGTTTAGTGGTCATTTAAAAAAACTTTTTTTGAAAAAGTTTCATACAGTAGATTGTTTGACAACGTAAAAATAAAAAATAATTTTAATTTTAA
>JANIHY010000002.1:10613530-10627109 GCA_027479065.1 Erythroxylum brevipes
AAGTTTCTTCTTAACAAGGTCATAACATCGGTAGCCAAACTCATATTGACCATAGCCAATGAAGATACACTATCTTACTTCTAACTTGAAAATCCACATAAAAGATGAAAACATTTTGCAAATATTATATATATTGAGTATGAGCTAACTTAATATTTAACATAAATTAAATTAAAATCCTAAACATTATTAAACAAAAGGTTGCCTTTTTCAAAAAAGAACAAAGGGTAGAAAAAAGTATAAATATACTAAAAACTTTATTTAGTTTGCCCCATTATATATAAATACCCCTTGTACATTTGATGATGTACATAGAAATATAAAATTCTCTCATCTTTTGCTCTATCTATAGTTTCTTCCTCTTTATATTTTTCTCAATCTACAGCTTCTTTATAGTATCATAGCCTTCTTAATAAAAAAGAATCAAGTATTCTGGGTTTTATTCCTTTGTAGCATTCTATATAAGCATTCTGGGTTGTCTTAACTGGCTCAAACAACAATTCTTTAAAGGCCGTTCTAACATTTTAATAGGTTGGGAGTTAAGTTAAAAAAAAGCTCCAATAAATCCGGAAATGATAAAGGTGTAAATTTTAAAAATATATTTTTATTATTAAAATTTAATATATTTATATAAGTGACCTAATTTGTAAGTCCACACACTCAATAAATATTAAGTGATCATAACATTAGTTAATAATATCTTGCGAATTTCAATATCAATAAAATCACTAAAAATAATAATAATAATAACAAAATAGCAATAGCAGTAATCGAACAGCAAAACACTAAGAGATTAACACTAACAAATATACAGATGATCATGATTTATGAAAAATAATTTTTCTGTGCATTTCTATATGCAAAATCATTAATAATATTATCAAAATCAATATTGTCCAACACGTACTTTTTGATAAATAAAATAACTAAACCATTCAACATATTATGGTCTTATTTAATTATCAAATTCTTCCAACTATTTATGGTCTTATTTAATTATCAAATAATTTTTATTATTATTTAATTATCGTGACATGTTTAATAGAATTATACAAATTTTTATAATAAATGAAACCGTTTATATAATCTTTGAATTGAGTGACTTAAATTATTTGATTTAGTCATATTATCACTAATCTTATGTGAACCTCTACAAGAACACAAATCAAATAATTATTACATTACTTGTGGCAAAGTATAATAAAAATTATAATTACAAAAATTAAATTATTTATTAATGTTTAATTATATTTTTATAAATAATAAGTAATCTAAAAATAAAAAAGGAGAAATACAAATAAACACAATATCATTTAATATTAATATTATGATTTAAAATATTAATATAATGTCCACGTTAATGACAAATTACAGATTAATTATATTATATTCAAATATTTAATAAGCTAAAAATACATTAAAAATAAAAAAACTTTACTTTTAAATTATCACTCAGAACTCATAAGACAAAATTGTGGAAATTTTTTTACTGTCAATTTTTGAGTTGAAACATCTTAGATTCATATGTTGATGAAAATAAAAAAAAAATAGAGTATAAGAAATATACTCAAATGCTTCAAAGGTATTTATAAATTTAACAAGTTAACGTTATATAGTTAATAAAGGAAACTATTTAGCTTCCAAGATTAAATAACATTAACTTTCTCGATAAGTTATTTATTAGTTAATGTTAACTTTCTCTTCTCCTTTGACTAAAAACTAAGGATTTACTACCCTTCTAATTGAAAAAATGCCGAAAAATGCTGTTGAAATGCATTGAAGGTGGGCCCCTAATGAGAATGGGCCCTGGGCAGGTGTTGGCACTGGAGGCTTGTTTCAAACCATGTATGGATTTTCTCAGGTTATAGACCATGTCAGCTTTGTCTTAATTATGAGATCCTTCAGATTGTTCAATATAAAAGATCTTCACTTAGAAAAGTGATTTTGACATCTATTTGATAATGAGTCATTATTGTTAAAATCACTCAAAATGCATCCTTAGAGGATATATGAGAAATGATAATATTAAAGTCAACCACCTTCTCTTTAAGTGAATAATTTGGCAACCAACTAAGCTTTAAACTACTCAACTTTACCTTGAAAATATTTTTTGGTTTTGTAAATCTATTTGTAGCTGATAGTTTTATAGTAATGAGGTAAATTCACAAGCTCCTATATCTTATTATGCTTCATGAATTGCATTTTATACCTCATTGCATCCCACCACAAATCCGAATAAGGTTTAGAAATAACTTTTATAAAAGTAATTGGTTCTGCTACATGTCCAATATAATAGTCTTATTAACCTAAATAGACTATAAAATTAGATGAGATGGTAGATCTTCTCACTCTAGTGGATCTTCTTAATTGAATTGGTTCACAATGCTCTTGTACCTCAGGGACTTCAGTTTGCACAAATATGGGTTCCTATCCATATACTGGTATGGTACTGAGATCTTGATCCATTACTTTGATTGTATGAGTGATGAATATGAAATAATTACAGTATCCACCCTTCTATCATTTGAAGGATGCGAATGACCACCCTTATCAAGATAAGATGGACTACCCTTATCATAAACATTATGCTCCAGAAAGTTAGTCATATGTGATTCCATTTTTCTAGCTCCTCCATCTCTACAATAAAACCTGTATCCTTTAGGGTGGTTGTGATATCCAACAATATAACAATGAGTATAGTGAGAATGCCACTTATCTTCATAAGTATTATACAAACATACCTTAGTAGAGTAGCCCCATACACAAAGATGATTGAGGCTAGGCTTTTGTATTTCGAAAGGCATTTTAAAAAATGGTTTACATGGGATGGGACTCTATTAAGTATATATGAGGCAATCTTTATGAGTTCATCCTAAAGGAAAACAAGTAGTCATGCTTTGCATTGACCTCATCGTGTCCTTTAAGGAGCGGCTTTGCCTTTTGATCACACCATTATGCTTAGGATTACTTGACATAGTAAACTGAGCCATTATTCTATATGATTCTAGATATTGTGGCTAAATGATCCATTTCTTATCTTGAAACCTTATGTTTGTCACAATATTCACCTGTACGGTTAGATCTGACAATCTTAATTGACCTTCTCAATTGGTTCTCAACTTTAATCTTAAAGATCTTGAAGTTCTTAAGAACTTGAGACTTTTCTTTAAGCAAGAACATATATCTATAATGGGATAGTCATCAATAAATATAAAAAATATCTTGAATTACACAATATAATTGTATAAGGTCCACACACACACACACACACACACACACACACACACACACACATGAGTTCTAATAAGCCAAAAGTACAAGTTGATCTTTTTCTTTATTTTAGTCAACTTACTCCTATAACAGTCATCAACTATTTCTAAATCATCATAATCTAGAGTTGGGAGAATGTCATCCTTGACCAACCTATCAACTCTATCTCTAGAAATATGACCCAATCTTTTAGGCCACAGTGTGTATGACTTTTCCTTTATCAAAGTCTATTTCTTGTAACTTGTTCGATAATATTCAAAGAAGCATATATCTCATTAGGGATAAGACATCTTCTATATAATCCATATGATAACAAGGTAGTGCTAATATGTTTTGTATTAAAAGATAACTTTTCAACTAAATTTTCAAATACAAAACTATAACCTTCTTTAACCAAAACAGATGTGGAGATCAAATTCTATCTAAAAGATGATATATAAAAAGTGTCATATAACCCAAACTTGAACCCTATATTAAGGTTTAAACAAACATCCCCTATAGAGATTACATCAACTTCTTTTTTATTGCCCACCACTAGTTTTTCCTCTTACCTGTTCGACTTTCTCTTTTATATGCATCAATGTATTGTGGAAGCAATATGATTAAATACTCCACTATCTAGCCACCAAGAACTTAATGTGACTAAAGTAAGATTATATTTATGTATCATAAAAGCCAAGGAGTTTTCTAATAACTCTTGCCTTTTTTTCTAGGTTTTATATTTCTAATGTACCAACTTCTTATATCCCTTCTTCTTACATAAAAGACACCTCAAACTCATTCTCTTTACAACATCCACATGAAATCTCCCAAAACTTGACCAATATTTATATGTGGAGGAAATTTAAGTTTCTTACCTTTCAATTTATTGGGCTTTACATTTGTCTTCCCTTTAGTTATTATTAAGACTGTGACACCCCCATGCCCTCTGGGAGGATATGCAAGTTCCACACAATTAAAACTGAAACAATCCAAATCATGTGAAACATTTTGTACATGCATTCCCAGAATCTCAAGTAAACATGCATTACAAATCATCACATGTGATTTAAAAGGAAAACATAACATATCATTCATACTAGGCTTATCATAATACATACCATAAATTCAAAAATCAACCTGTATTAAGGTTATTACAAACCTTAAAACAAATTCAAACTGTTTCATTTAACATATACAACTCAAAAACAAACTCAAATACACATTTTGACAAACAAAACTCAATCTCCTTTGGCCATTATGGTTGTCATGTCCCAAAATTTATAACCTTCTCTCCGAACCTATACGGGACAAATCCACCATGCTAAGCATATAACTTGGTGAGTAATAACCAAACTATGTGTAACATCAATTGATACTGAATCATGTTATAGCATAAGCATCTTAAACATAATGAATGTCAATAACAAAACTAAACATACAGAATATAGAACTGATTATCAGAATAGGGTGATAACCTATCAGATTAAATTTGCAGATTGGCTTCGTATCAAAGCTTATCATAGATCAAAATACAAAACGAATTAGACTGTAAATCCATGAACAAAAATGGGTAATGAGACTTATACAAGAGATATCATAAATGACATCATAAATCAGGAGAGACTTAAGTCTTGATATAGGAGACACTGAAATATCATAGGAGACACTGAAGTGTCAATAACAGAAGACACCGAAGTATCACAGGAGTAGTTGCAGGCCCTTCTAGACATGCCTATTTATCCATAACTAGGACTCAACAGTTTCCAAAACAAAACAAGTCCATTTCATGTGCAAAAATAATTAGTCATCATATTCACATGCAGTAAACATCTCGGACAATCATTATCCAGAATTCAGAACACGATTAACATAAATCAAAATCAATTCAATACTAAGTAAAACAAAGTAAGGTGTGAGCGTCCTAGAGATTATTGACAGTCACTTCCTTTTGTTGAATGCCTTAAAGTTCCGGAAATATATGAAGATGGTCGCTTTCCTTGCTCTTTTATATACAATCAAACATAATTTCATACACCAAATTGTTTATGAAACTGAATAAGCATTCTTATAAACGCACCATGTAACATGCATAATCAATGACTTATCCACCAAGTAAATTTCCTTACTAAACTGATGTAAACATCAATTGTATTCCAAAAGTTCCAGAATTCATACACTTATTTACTATTTCAGCTTTTTCCTCAAAACAGACTTTTGGGTCTACTTTGCTTGATCATTTAGGTCAAGAAAATGGAATATTTAAGTAACACTTCCTTCTAGACAACTTCCCCCTTTTATCTTCCGTTTTCAATGATTCCAAGATCATACAATTTGATTCAATATACTAAAAGTTATACTTAAAATATTTTTTACTGTTATGAAACTAAAACCGAATTCTTAACTCAACTTCAGAATAGCTTTTAGAATTCTTAAATCTAGAATTACAATTTGGACTCTCATAAAATTTGTAGCCTCATGTCTCTAATTTAATCAGAATCAATAATCATCTCATTTGGAGCTCTATAGATCAAGATATAATCAAAATACCGAAGTATGTTCAGTAAAATATTCCAGTTCATACTATTCCAACAGATTCTCTCAATCTCATTCAATCATTCTTTTTCAAATCAATCTAGAAGGCTATCAATTTTTATGGAGAGATAAAAAAATGTGTTAGGAATCCATTAGTTTAAGAATCAAGTCATTTGGACATCAAGTGAAGAAGTTATAATAAAAATATCAAAGGATGTTCAAAAACAAACTCTTTCGGAAAAAGTTGAAGTCATGATCGTGCAGCCACCTGCACCAGCGAAGTTGCATGATCGTGCTTTCTCTCTTCTTCTCCACCAAAAATTTCTTCTTCTTCTCCTACCATTTTTTTTCATTTTAATCACTTCTAAATCATCTATTATGCATTTCTATACTCAATACAATCTCTAAACAAATCAAATTCAAACTTACACTTCAAACATCAAAAATTCGAAACTTTATATATATACTTTGTCTCTCTACTGCGTGTTCGTTCTTCTACACTTCTATATTTCATCAATTAACACATATAGCACTTAAACCACTTCTTCCACTTCCATTTCAGCTCAACAACACAAAATAAATCAAAAATACAAGGTTTAATCTTAAACATCAAAATCTGTATATTCATCCACACAATTTCTAGTTTATGCATTTGTTCCATTTCTGGCATTATTCACTTTACTAATTTCTCAGTTAACCCATTTTGAACACCACCAAAGCTACCCATCTTACACCCTTCATGCATAAATTTCATTTTCAATCATTCAAACATCATCAAACACATTCATAGAACCTAAAAACTTAAAACTTCACTTACTTGTTTTTCAGAAAAATATCTCCAGTAGTGAGGTTTCGGTTATGGATGAAAAAGCAAGACTCGAGAGAAAAAAACTAACAGCTGGACTAAATTATTTGTGTTGCAAAGTATAATACTGATATAAGAATCATAACCAGTATTTTGGTGATGAAGGGTCAATAACTTTTTGATGAACATCGCATAATCCGAAGAACAACAAACTTTAGTGATTTTGCCCTCTAAAACACATACTTACTTGTGTTGTTATCATAATGACACATGGCTCCATACATGACTCCCATTTGTCCTTTATGCAGGCTGCCACATGTCACTCTCCCCTTTGTCACATAATCATGTATTTTTCCTAGGTCAAAAATTCAAAATGCTCTAAATTTTTGAAAATTTCCTAAAATTTACCAAAAATTTCGAAATAATCATAATAATCTCCAGTAAATTTTTGACATCGAAAAAACACAATTCTCATTTTAATCGAAATTCTAAAACCAATTATACTTGGAAATGTCAATAAATGCATGTATAATTATTTGTATGTGGCAAAAATACACATGCATATATAAGTGAATGCTCAAATATGCAAAGCATACTATGCATTGCTAATTCCTCAACATTCTAACCCCTAATATGGGGCATTACAAAGACTGTATGAGTTGTATTCTTCAACAGCTCTTCTTTAGCAACACAATGGATGGCTAGTGCATTTATATCCCATGCTTCATCATGAGAATTGTATGTGGTAACCAGAATATCAAACTCTGATGGAAGTGGATTCGGAGCTTGGTGAACTATTCAAGCATCAGGAATATAAATATTTGACGCTCTTAGCTTAGTATGAAGGTGGAATATCATATTTATATACTCCCTCGCTCGCCTTACTCCGTATATCTCAAAAGAGTATAATTTCTTTAACAAAGTACCTATTTCAGCATTAGAAGATACTTTATATCTTTGTAAAATGTTATTAAGGAAGCCCTTTTCTATGTTTGTTTATGGAATTCTACTTAGCAAATGATCTAGTATGGATCTCTTTATGTCAAATAACACATCCTATCTATTCTTTCCCAAATTGCATATGCTGCTCTCTCAGCCTCTAAGCTGATAGTTGTAGGTGTTGGTGGCCTATCCTCAATCATGATCATGTTGAGATCTGCCATCTCTAATGCAAATTCACATCTTGCTTCCATTTCTTAAAATTAAAACCATTGAGGATTTTAATTATGACACTATTATTGTATATAGAGAAGGTGACTATAAAATTGATAATATAATGATCAGTACAAATATGGGATAAGATTAATACTCAAAGCCAAAAAATAGTATCTGTGTTGAGCATCTTATCACATATATCATAAAACAATTGTGAGATGAATACATAATACATGTAGATAAGACCCTCGCATCAAATTGATCAGAGTACACACCATTAGCTTTTATTATTCTACCACCTGTAAATTAATAGATCTCTTAGGAATGACTTTCGTCCATCTAATGTCTTTGTGCGCATCTCAAAGTTTTATATAAGGCCAACGTTTGTAAGTAGAACAACCAAATATAACACCAGAGACATCCCTAAATTTGTAAGTAGAACAATTCAAATACTAACTTGAAAGGTCACTGTGATGAATACATAAATTGATCCACAAGTATATGAGACACAATGGTATGCTATCCTCATATTATTCTATATGGGCATAAAATATGTGACAATTTACAATTCAAAAATGCAAAATCTTTATGCAAATACTTATTATCATATATCATGCTGAAAATATTATCTACAAACTTTATTTGAAAATTTATCATAAACAAAATTTCAATTAGATTGATAATCGTGAGATACTGAACAATAAATGCATCATATGAGATACCAAAACCACATTTATCTATTTTATTTCAAGACAAATGCATAAAAATTCACTCAATCATGACTTTGATAACCTTTTTTTTTAATTTTTTAAAGTTAAACCTAATCTATTACCAATGTAGTAAATCTATAAAATTAAAAACTTACTTTATAAATTCATAGCAACCCAAAACTAGTCTAAAATAATTTGAAGGACTATTTTGTGAAATTTGTGAAATTTGAGTTTTTTTTTCTTATAGTGTGCTAATGTTATCAAGTCATGTCATGTCATCACTATATGTGAGGGTTGCATGAGCATGTATTGCACGCACCAATCACCTTAGGCGAGTGTTCCCCATGCACAAGACACGATCAGATGACTGGGTCCCGCATGCATCCTCTGTTTGGTGTGCATAGATCATAGATACTAGTAGCTGACTGCCCCCCAAAAGCAGCTGCATGCTTCTTCATCCCATCTCCCTCTAGTTCCAAAAAAAAAAGGCAATATTGGGCAATATTTTTGGTGACTTTTAATAGATTATGGTGATATTTAATTGGAAAATCACCCCAAAGTTCATTTTGACTTGTTTTTTCATACAACATTTATTGAAAATCAATTCAAACAATAATATGCAATTTATATAAGCAAAATTTGATTTCCTTAAAGAGAAATTTGAAAATCTCTGATCAAATTCATACAATCATAGAAATGCTTTAATATCATGTGTTAGTCATAACACAAACTTTATGGATTCAGGGTCAACCATAACTTTTATTACCAGAGAAAATGCAAAAAAATATCTATTTTGCTATCGATTGAACAATGAACAGGCTTCTCAACTTATGAATAAGTTATTGATACTTTCAATTAACCTTTATAAAAGTTGTATATCCCTATATTGTTAACGTCTTTTTGTGTTTTTCTTAATGCATGAGCCTTTTAATGGGTAAGAGTTTACTAACTTGCTTAATCAACTATTTACAGTAATCTTATTAGGTCTCTCCTTCATAGGTCAAATAAATAACCGGCACACACTGATTAGATTTCATTTTTCTCACTAGACTTTTAACTCATTTAACTAGATCCTTTATTGAGTTTCTTTGTTATCTTTAATCCAGATCAAATTTGATTTTCTTAACCTTAATTTTATAAAACATGTAATTAATAATTGTCCAATTAAAAGTCAATAACATAGTAAACGTAACTAATTAAGCACTTGAACTGATAACATTAAGTTTTCAATTCCTTCCAAAAAGGTTTGGATTACCTTTACCTTTGCCTTATGAAATGTTAGCCAAGTAGAGTTTACTATGTAAAATGGTCCAGTAGACATGAATGACATGAAAACACTGTCCTGCTCATTCATGTCACTGTATAGAAGAAGGAAAACGCTATTCACTTTGCATGGAATCAACTTAAGTGTGAAAAATGAGCATGGTTGGGACCAGTTGTGGAGAAGCTATTCATAAAGTTTATCAATTTTTATTTGGCCACTACCAGACTGGAATCCGAGTCAGTCTACAAGTGGCCATTTACCTCTACTTAATGAAGAGGAAAATAATGGGAAAAAAAAAAAAGAGGAGGAAGTAGAAGAAGATAACTTCAACATTAATCTGCAAAAGTTTTCGTCACAATCAGCACAATAAGCAGAAGAGGATAACTTCAACATTAATCTGCAAAAGTATTCGCCACAATCAGCACAACACAAATTCCAAATTCCCATCAATAACAAAATTATCTTCCAAGAATAAGATTCTGCTTTTTCTTCCTTCTACTTTATGTCGACACGAATGAAGTGAAGCGCAAAAAGATAAGCGTAGAATCTCTTACTTTCCATCTATAAGAACTAGGCCTGAGCCAATGTCCATAAACAAGTTTTCAAGCATTCAAGCCTCAATGGCTCAACCCGCTGTCTCAGCTGAAATCGAGGCATTGACCCAAGTTCTGGCCCTGGTTGAAGCATTCAAAGCCTTTGACTCGGACAATGACGGCCAAATTACAGCTGCTGAGCTCGGTGGCATAATGGCTTCACTTGGCTATAACGCCAGTGAACAAGACGTGAGGGCTATGATGAAGCAGGGAGACAAGAACGAGGATGGCCTGCTGAGCACAGAAGAGTTCCTGGAACTGAACACCAAGGACATGGAACTCAGTGGACTTGCAGGCTCTCTGAAAGCTGCATTTGATGCTCTTGATTGTGATGGTGACGAGGTTGTCACTGGAGAGGAACTGTTTGAAGTTATAGAGAGCCAAGGATTGGGACTGTCTTTGGAAGTTTGTCAGGAACTTATTGCTTCCATGGATAGAGATGGAGATGGTGCTGTCAGTTTTGAAGACCTCGGGCTCATAATTAGGCTCATTATTAATGCCATCATCTAGATCTTGGTCATGTTAGTTTATTTCAATATCTTTAAAAGGAAAGAACTTATAGAAATAACTAAACACTCTTGCTTGCTGTACTCCTTAATTGATACCATGGTCAGATTAAGTGACCCTCTTTCTGAAATCTTTTTTAGATAGGTTTAAGGTATCCCTTCAACAAAATACTATATTATACATATATACATATTTTTTATTTTATTTTTATAAAATATTATATTATGTGTTTACTACAAAATCACGAATTATATATACAAAATAAAAGAATCTCGGTTAAGTTTATAAAATTCAAAATTTTTCTTTAACATTCAAAAAGATGAAGAACATCATGATTCAAGTTAAGAAAGGTCTCAGACTTTTTAAGTTAATATATTACATTAAATAACATAACTTCTTTAATTTTTAATTTTACCTAAAATAATTTTTTTTAGATGCTTAGGATTAAAAATTATGGTACTTTTATAATAGATATGGATTAAACTCCGTTTAGTTCTCAGACATTTTCCAATAAATTTTTAAAGTGATATATCATTTATCAAAAGTTTCAACTTACAATGTTTCGTTAAAATTGACATGTCTGTTAATTGTTAACAAAAAAAGAACAGGTGATACAATTTACTAATTATAATAAATAATTAAAAAGTTCAATCGGTTTGATCATAAAAATCTTGAATCTTTCATCTTTTTAGTTCAGTTTTCAAATTTTCAGTTTAATTTGCTTTAATAATTCTCATTATTAAAAATTGATCAATTTATTAATTAACTAGTTAATTTTTGTAAATAAATAATTTTTTATAATTAAACTACATATTCTAATGATTAAAGTAATAATTATATTAAAATACTTATATATATTATTAATGGAAGTTGGGAACTTATACAACGGAGAAGAGACGAGCAGACTAGCTCAAAATTGTGAAAAGCTAGAGCTGCCCCTTTGCTTAGTTACAAGGGCTCTATCAAGCAATCAGTGAGGAATCGGATGGCGGCGATTTGCCCGTTAAGCTACTTTCCAAGGTTTAAGCTAGTGTTGTTAGATCTTGGGGTTAACACTAAAATGTCTAACTACCCTGTGGGTTTGTTGCATCTCTGCCTCATCCATCAACTCAATGGAGCGCATGACCCTCACTTTCCATGTTTTCAGTGGTACTGCTAACGTGGCAATACTTAGATCTAACCCTTCCCAAATGATTCGACTCACATATGGCTGACAAATCCTATGTTTCACTTTCCTTGTACCAACATGTTCCACTTATTCTCATTCACGCATTTCATTAATTTATTATAAAATGAGTGGATGAGAACGTGTGGAAGAGAGTTACAATAAAGTAAACATTTTTGACCTCTTATTAAATGTTTACTTTATTGTAACTCTAGTTTCATTTTGTAAATGTTTGTTAGTCTAAACCACTAAATCTAGACTTTGGAAATATTAGTTGTCTTGATGGATTAAAATGAATGAAGATCAGGTAAATCTGAGGCATAAACTCATGAGTTGAAGCCATTTTTGAAGTATACGCTTGTGTTTAAATTGCACACACCTATGTTAATAGTGGACATGACTGTTATGGATGAATGTGAAAGCTTCTATATTATAAGTTAAAAGACTACACTTGAGGATAGACACGTCGGTGTCAATGGTGGATATTGTCTTGTCCATCGACTGTGCATCTATATGAAATTGAATTTTTAAGGGACATGATTCTCACACACGGTTTTGTGCGTGACGATGTGTCATGTAAAATCTTATCCTTTTGAAGTTTAAAAGGCTACAAAAGTTACATAAGATAAAAACATGTGATAAAAGAAGAGTTTTAAAGTTCAAATTACATTGTTCAACCACAATTTTGTTGAAGTTTAACTTTCTGTATTAATTAGGAATAGTATTTGGTGTGTGTCTGACACACACACACACACTAAATTTTAGAGTTTTTAAGAAAGAGCTTTAGAGAAATTAGTTGTGATTATTTTATAAGGTATTCTTAAGTTAGAGTCAACAACTTAGGAACTTTGATGCTTGTATCCTACTACTTTGGATTTAGTATATTTATTGTCAATTTTTACACAATAATCTTGCGTACAATTTATCCTTTAGTTATCTTTACCGTTTAAGTAGTTTGTTATTGGTTGAGTGATTTCATTGATTTTGTGAGTGTTATTATTTAGAGTCCCAACAACTGGTATCATAGTCTTAGATATGAAGAGTGACAATAACTCTATAGTGAAGTTGATATCAACTAACTACTCGATATGGAGACCTACAATGGAAAATCTCTCAAATTGTGAGGATATCTATGATTCAATCGATGCAGGAAAATTTTTGAAAAACATGTCCCATCTAAGTTAGAGAAGATGATAGAAAAATATTAGAAAATGATGAAGCAAAAGACCTTGGAAATTATTAGATAATTGATTGATATTGGTGTATTGAAACATATATCCTAAAAGACAGATCCTTTCAAGTTGTGGAAGAAGTTAGAGGGTCTTTATGAGAGGAAGACCACTTACAACAAGAATTCCTTAGTTAAAAGGCTTGTGAACCTGACGTTAAAGATTGGGAAATTAGTGTCAAAGCATCTCAACAATTTTTAAAATATCATCAACAAGTTGACTATATTGAAGATCATCCTTGATTATGACCTATAAGTCTTGTTTATGTTACCTTGGTTGTGACTGTTAGTTGTTGGACCAATGGCGGTTGACAAATTAAATCCCTTTATGTTTTGATAATAATAAAATATCTAGAATGAGATAAGAA
>JANIHY010000002.1:10627209-10639528 GCA_027479065.1 Erythroxylum brevipes
TTCAATTAAGTTTATCTAAATTATTTTTGTGTGTTTAACTTCTGATTTTCTTGTAGAAATTTTCAAAGAAATTTTAAAGATCTATTCAACCCCCCCTTCTAGATCTCTTACATTAGTCGCTTCGTTCTAGATGATGTGCTTTCTTTGGATGAGATTAAGAGAGCACATTCAATTAAGAGATTAGGAAGAAGGAGATCAATGTGGATGATGTATAAGCTCTTGTGGTAGAGAATAAATGAAGAAGCAAAAGTGGAGGTTTCAAAGGGTCAAGAAAGTCTAAGAATATGTTCAAGTCTAGAGATAGTAAGGAGAATAAGATGTGTCACTATTGCACCAAACTTGGTCACATTAAAAAGTTCTACTACAAATGGAAGAGAGAACAAAAGAAACAAGACGAACAAAAAGATGGGGATGATTATAACATTACAACAACAACATCAAGCATAGATGATGACTTATCGTTAATTTGTGACCAATGAGTGTCTCCACATTAGTCACTCAGATTTTTAGTTGTTTGTTGATTCGATGGCTTCTTATTACTATATTCCAAAGAGAGAAGACTTCATAAGTTAGAGGAGTGGTGATTTTGGAAGTATGAAGATGAAAAATTAAAGCTCCACTAGCATAGTCAACATGAGTGACATTCGAATTTAAACTAATATTGGGTGCATGTTAACAATAAGAATAGTACAATACATTTCAAGTTTGCGCCTTAATTTTTTTATTAATGTGCTTGACTAAGAAGGATATTGACATACATTTAAGGAAGGAAAATGGAAGCTATCTAAAGGAGTATTAACGGTTACTCATGGTGGATTGTGTTGCACCTTATATACGACATATTCGAAGGTGTGTATTAGAGAACTGCATGCTATTGAGGAGAATACTTCTCCAAATTTTTGACACTCGAGATTGGGATATGTTAGTGAGTAAGGCAGTCAATTGCTATAGACAAATCATTTATCCTTGCAAAAATTAATGTTTCTCTCAACTAATGTGATCATTACATGACTAGAAAGCAACATCGAATGTATTTTTATAAAAGATCTATCAAAAGAAGATCTAGGTCACTTCAATATTTGTGGTCCTATTGAGAAGGAGTCCATAGGAGGTAGGAAGAACTTTATTACTTTTACTGATGATGCTACTCGTAAGACTTTGGTGTTTATTTTGAAAAAATTAGGTGTTTAAGACCTTTAGAAATTTTCATGTCAAAATGGAAAGGGAGACAATGTCCAATAAACCAAAGTCCTTTTGAGGTGCGATGGCCTGAACTGTAGTATATATGATCAGCAAAACTCCTTCAGTTCATTTGGATCTTGATCTTCTTAAGAGAGAATGAAAAGGAAAGATTTGACTTATACACATCTAAAGGTATTCAAATGCAAAACTTTTAAGCATATACTAAAGGAGTAAAGATTGAAGTTGAATTTAAAGATTACTCCTTGTATATTTGTTGGATACAAAGACGAAGAGTTTGGTTATAGATTGTACTACCCAAAAAAAGTAGAAAGTTGTTTGAAACAAAGATTTAGTCTTCCATGAGCATGAGATGAGCTTATATCTCATCAAAGAAGACAAGACTGCTTTCTTTAATTGGTTTTTCAGTACTACAAATACTTCTTATATTTATACTATAGTTAATAGACCTGTAAGTGAAGCTAGCACATCATTATAATGATAAGATACAATCTAATAAAGAAGAGCTACATAAGGCATATATTGTGGATGATATAGATAGGGATGGCAATAGGCAGGCAATTCGTGGCCTACCAGGTCGGTGCGCCCGATCTCATGATTTTTTAAAACATTTGACAAAATGACGTCATTTTTGATAAAACGACATCATTTTGTTTCTTTCCATCTAGCCATAGGTTGGGAATGGCTATGCAGTCTCAACCTGTGGCTCAACAAGGCCAAAGTCGAGCTAGGCCATATTTACCATCCCTAGATATATAAAAAATTCATAAGCATCATGAGTAACAGAAGCAACCTGTATAAGTGTTGGAAAAAGTCCAACTTTGAAGGTCAAGTAGAGAGAAGAAGCTTTCAACGAGATACCCTAGTTCAAACTCCTAGTCACTGATACCCTAGTTCAGACTCCTAGTCACTGTCAAGAGGGAGCCAAAGAATTTCCAAGAAATTCTACTACTCAAAGACAATGACTCTTGGCTCAAGATAATGTAAGAGGAGATAGATTCTTTAGACAAGAATGGTGTGGACATATTGATGAAGGTGATTCTTAGGAGTAAGCTTAGCTTTGTAGTACTAAGATGGCTTTTAAGTGATTAATATGGTGATTGATTTCTCCTTCGAAATGGGTTGGAGAGGGATATCATGGTTAGTGTAGCCCCATTTTATAGATTTTTTTAATATCATAAATCTAGGTTTTAGAAGTGTTAGCTATTTTCATGGATCAAAAAGAAGAAGATCAGGCATACTTAAGGTAGAAATTGATTAGTTAAAGCTATTTTTGGAGCACACACTTTTGTTTGGGTTATATATGCTCATGTTAATGATGGAGATAACCGTATGGAGAAACATGTAATCTTTTGTAACCATGTACAAGTTGAAAGATGACGCATAAGGACAGTCATATTTATGTGGAGTCAAACACACCTAGATGGATGGTGAACACGATCGTGTCCACTAACAATTTAAGTCTCTAGGACTGTGTATCTTTGTAACATCAAGTTGTTAGGAACACATTCACCACACACGACCGTGTGGGAGACCGTGTGTGATATAAAATCTTATTATTTTAAAATTTAAAAGACTAGATAAGAGATAAAAGTTACCCAAGACAGAAACATATGATGGAAGAAGTCAAATAGCATTGTTCAACTATAATTTTATTGAAGTTTAATTTCTATGAATAATTGGGCGTAGTATTGGTGTGTATACACACACATACATATATCAATTTGTACTCAATCTTGAAAATTTTTTGGGGAGAGCTTGATGAGAGATTAGTTATGGCTATTTTGTAAGGTGTTCTTGAGATAGAGTCAATAGCTTAAAACCTTAATGCTTTTATTTAACTATTTTTAGATTTAGTGAATTTAATTTAAGTTTGCCCCTTGATATTATTTTTACCACTTCACTGGAGGGTTTTCCGCATTAAATCCTGTAAACAAATTATCCTTTAGTCATCATTATCGTTTAAGTAATTTATTATTGGTTGAGTGATTTCATTGATCTTGTGAGTGTTATTGTTTGAAGTCCCAATAATATATTTTATGTGACAAGAGAGTCTAAAAAAAACTTTTCCTTCTGTCTCTACTATATCTCTTTAACTTACTTTTCCTTTATCTTTCACCTCAAACATCACTCATCTTTCTCTTTTCTTTCTTTTTCTACACTTTGTTAAGTCTCCTTTCAGAACATGTTTTAATCAGTTATGAATTTGTACAACTAGATTATGGTTTTTTTTAAATGAGCTTTTCACTTACCAATATAATTTGTCTTTTGTTTCTTTATATGATTGTTATGTATATATTACTATTGGATATTGTAAAGATGGAGATATGTGAGTTTTTCTGCAAATGCCATAATTTTTATTTTTATTGTTACATTTGTTCATAAAATTGTGCTCACAGTTTTTGTTTTACTTTTTACTAGCAACGCTTAGTTG
Source organism: Erythroxylum brevipes (assembly GCA_027479065.1). NCBI lineage: Eukaryota > Viridiplantae > Streptophyta > Magnoliopsida > Malpighiales > Erythroxylaceae > Erythroxylum > Erythroxylum brevipes. The sequence continues at coordinate 10,630,844 of JANIHY010000002.1, forward strand.
ATAAAAAATCTATAGGTGTATGCTTGCTGAGGCAATAAAATCAATTGTTTATGCCTTTGGTTTATTCAATTTCAAGTTTTTATTTGAATTTTATTTTTGAGCAAATGGTTCTTACAATTACTATTCTCTGTTGCATGTCTACATTTTAATTTTATTTTACATCTTGATTTAAAGGTACAAGAATAAGCATTTAGACACTTCATTGGATATTATTGTTGTTCAATCTCATAAAATTATTGACCTAACAATATTAACAATCTTTCTATAATGATCAAACATCTTTCTTACCAATGATCAAGATGCTTGACTCAATAGATGAGCAATGATGGAGATATGGTAAGTAAGTTGAAGAGAAAGAGAGAGACTGAAAGAGGATTTATTTTTATTTTTAGACATTTTTACATGTTGAATATACATTTAATAAAATAATCATAAAAATATAGATATACATTTTGTAATACAACATTGATAAAAAAAATTAAGTTGAAGTTTAAATTAAACGTTTATGAAACATTAGATTTTTTAATACATCAAAATATTTAAGTTTAAATTGAATTTTTGTGAAACTATTAAGGTCAATTTTATCTTTATTTTAGCGAAACTAATTAAAATATTTGATCTATATAGCAAAAGGAATAAAATGTTTCGTTACTTTTAATTCTTAAATTGAGGCTTGAACAATCAAAACATTACATACTCTTGTATCCCATGAAAGTTACCTCTTTTTCTTACATCTAGAACAACGAATTGAATATTGTACCATAGTAATGATCCTGATTGGAATGCTTTATATTGATAAAAAATGATAGAAAAATTGGTAATTTTGTTTCAAATAAAGATACCAAATAATACTGGTGATACCAACCAGTATTAATTATACTATTCAATATCGATTAGTACCAACTTGGTTGAATACTAGGTAATAATTTAAACTTTTGAAAAAAAGAAGGATTAAATTAAAAAAAATTCAAACTCCCATCTCATATAGCCCATTCCTTTTTCTCAACAGCTTTGAAAATCATAAGCCTCCCCTTCTAACTCAATGTTGTTGCTTCCATCGTTGATTACTACTATTGCGATCATTAGTTATGGTTACCCTTTATCACAACTTGTTGTTGCCCTTCAACTCTGCTTATCCCGTTGTTTGACTTATGAGTGTTGTTTTATAAAATTTGTTCGAAAAAAGTAAGAGATGAGGAATGAGGTGGGGTGATTGAAAAGTTACATTTTTTTTCAAAATAAGATGTATGTCTTAGAGAGTGGAGTGAGACTGTAAGTGGTTGAAAATGTAAATAATAATATAATTGATTTTTTAATGATATAAGACATGTTAGAAATATATGTTCTCATGTTTTATGCTAGTGTTAGCCCCCTAACTCATGCAGGCATTTCACAGCTAGCTAGAAATGGGCTTTGGGTGGAAGATTAGTTGGATCACATACATGACGGTGGCATGCAAAAGTTCTAAGATAATCTAGCAATTTAGATCAAGTCTGGTGCAAATTTGTAGAGTTTTAGACCTTGTATGAGTTAACTGATGGACTAATGACTTAGTGTATGCTAAATGTGCGATGACATACTTTAGACTTGGATGACTCATTATTAACGGATAGAAATCATAGGAAGATCATGGATGATGTGGCGGATAAGGTCATAACAGATAGGCATAAGATCTAAAAGATAAAGACTATGTGGGAGGATCATATGCAGATAGTGGAGATTTTCACGGATATGGATCGATTATTCTTAGATAGATGTTATCTTCTATCTTGTTAGTTATGATGTAGCTAAATCTTATCAGATACAGTCCCATTTAGATGAGGATGTCATCTAATTAGATAATGTGATGTCATCTAATAAGATTAGGATGTGATCTAGGTAGTTGAGTTCTTTTAGGATTTTAACTTGGCCATCAATCTAGAGATGCCTATACATTGCTCATTTAAGCCTTGCTCTTCACACAGAGATTGAGACAGCGTTCCTTTGTATACTTTGAGGGAAGTAATAAGAGAAGTATTCCATAAGTAAATGGGATGTTTTTGGTTAAATTAGATTTTTTTTTTGTTCTTGCATGATAAGACCAAAGTTAGTTGATTTGGGATACGTACCTCGCTAAATGGATAGGCTACTGAATAGGTTTATGTAATTTGGCCATACCTTGGCCTATAGACCTCTAAATTGGATAATTTTAATTGAAGATTAAAATAAAGACATAGCTTTAAAACTTTTATGGAGGAACTGAAATCTGATTCTACCTTTAAGAGTTTTGGATTCTATTTTGAAGTTGGTTTCTAGCTACTGTCTTTGTTTTCAAACAACTTGTAGTTTTTGGGATGTAACCCCCGCTATAATTAACCAAATAGCATGAAATTTATGTCATTAGAAACTTAAGATATAGGGAAATGAAATAAATTGATAAGATTATAGGCCAATATGGGAATTAAAGGAAGAAGATGGACTAATATGCAATTTTCCTAAAGTCAACTTATAGACCAATAAGATTAAAGCTTGTGTGTTCAATAGAATTGTAACACATGGTCCAATAAAATTGTAACACATGGTCTAATATTATTTTAACAAATGGTCTAATAGAATTGTAGCACATGGTCCAATAGGATTGTAACATATGGTCCAATAGGATTATCAATTATGGTCCAATGGGATTGAAACACGTGTCTAAGACTAGAAAATTCATGAAAAGGCATATGAAGAGGGGAGATTGATGACACTTTGAAAACTTAACTTCATATTTTTCTCCTCTCCATTTCACCTTCTTCATCCCATCATTTTTCACTTGGTGATTCAAGCAAATCTAAAGAGGAAGGGAAGGAAAAACATTAGAAGAACTACTTTTCCAATTTCAGGTTTGGAACTTTATTTAGTTAATTTATATATTTGAGTATATTTTTTGAATGTGTAAAAAGATTCATTTAGATATGAAATGGTTGCTAGGATGATGCTTTGATGTTATCTTGCATAGAATTGGATAAATATGACATAAGAGTATTATGTAGTGGAATTCTGTCTAGGGTTTGTTGAACTAGTAACATTGTTTGGGTTATAACTTAGCCTACAGACCTTCAAATTGTGTGATTTTAGTTGCATATGAAATATAAAACATAGAAATAAAAATCTCTAGGAGAGAATTTATGGTGTTCGGATATCCACAATATCTGTTATCTACACCCCAAAAAATGTGCAGGCTTAACACAGAAAGGAAACTTAACAGTCATAAATAATACAACATGACAACATGAATAATTAGCAATGATGAGCATTTGTATTGGTTAAAATGATGAATTGTAATGATGTGCAATTCTATTTAACCATAAAGGAATTAATACATAAAAGTGACATTAAGGTGGAATCATTTGAGGATTGAAGATATGCTTGTTGATCCTTTAATAAAAGACTTTACCCAATTATTTTTAAGAGGCATGTGTATAGGATGGGTATACCGAAGTCCTTAGACATTATTAGCTATAGATCACTACGTTTGCTTTTATTACATTTATATGTTTTTATGTGTTATGACAGTATATTTTATTAATACAAATGGTCATTATTTTGTTTTTAGTCATACAGGTTGTTATAAATATCCATAATACAGGTGAAAGTCTTAAGATCTGTGTCAATCTTATGCATTTTAAAGTCATTAGACATATATATGTATATCAACATTAAACCTATGTTGTTAAGACACGCATAGATACGTATATAAATCCATATATTTGATAAGATATAGGGAGATATAAGTTTTTAAGCTGATACAGGTTTTTCTAAAGCAGTTTATCATTCAGTAAAAGAAAACAAATTTCTCTAGTACAATTTAACATAAAGTTTAAAGAAATTGAGACCTATAAATGAAAAAATGATACATTTTATATCATATAAGCATCATTATAGTTTGTCACTCTCTATTTTCTCATTGATGTTAGTGAGATATTGGATATACATCATTGTATTAGATCTATGTGGCATATGACACATGCATTTGATATTTTTCGTTATCAAGAGCCTTACGAGATAGAATGATGGGCTTTCATTATCTTTGGATCAAATGTTTTTAAAATTGATCAATCTATACAGTGAGTGTTCTTAAAAACTTTTACTAATTTTATTGTCATTACAACTACTATGATCAATTTTTATCAAAGAAGAAGAATGCTAGAAAATTTTTAATTTGGACAATTATTAATTACGATTTTTAATAATCTTACGGTTAAGATGTTATAGATAATAAAGAAACCTGATAAAAGATTTGATTCAATAGGTTGAAGTCCAGTAAAAAAAAGGGCCCCAATCGGTGTAGGTCAGACATGTATTGGGTCTGTGATGAAGAGGCTCAATAAGGTTACTATAAATAGCTGCTAAGGTCTCATGTTGTCTACTTAAGTAAGTTCGTGGACATTTAGATTCTTTAACCTATTAAAAGGTCCATGCGTTAAGAAAGACATAAAAAGACGTTAACGGTATACAATTAAACAATTTTCGTGAAGTTCTCCTCGAAAGTTTAAAGAGTTTTGCTTTCAACAGCTCACTCATTAGAAATGGATAGCAAATAAGGTATTTTTCTGCATTTTCTCCATTAATACTTGTTGGGATATTGTTGCTTTACTGTTGTTCTTTCAAAACACAAGACTAATAAAGATTTTTATTTTCCAGATATAATATGATTGTAGAAAATAAAGAAGACTGGATTTTTATTTGGTTCGATAGTGTGTCACTATCTACGTCCAAGGTTCCCACTTTCAGTGGTGAATATTTCACTATATGAAGAAGAAGGAGAAGAGAAAACTAATACAAAGATGAGTGTATCCTCTACACTTGCAAGAGCTTTTCCCAAAACTCTCCTAGTACCCACTAATGTACTCTAGCACTCTCTGAACATTTTTACACTCTCAAATATTGAATATAAGGTAAATTAAAATTTGAAGTTTTTTAAATGTGTTTTCTGCCTTTGTCTGATGCTTCTGCTTTCTTTTTATAGCTAAAGAAGATGATAGCCTTCGGATCAACATGCATGGATCAAAAGCTTGTCATGTGCTTCCCACGTGATTCATTAAAAGGTTCTTCCTCCTTCTGTCTGCGTTTTGAATTGGTGAAGTCGCGTTTTAAGTCTTCTAACATGCTTAATACGACTGAGTTTGGAGTTTAAAGAATTCAGACATATGCTTCGTCTTTTATCCCCACGTGTTAGTGACTTAGGCATTAGTCTTCAGCTGTTAGATCATTCCAAAATGTTTTTCCCTCTTCTCTCTTCGAAACACCTTTAGACACCATCACACACTCACTTCTGTCTTTAATTTTCTTGTATTTCTATCGAATTTGAGTGAAGATTGCTAGAGTATGAGTGATTTTATAACACACTTTCCCTCCTACTCCATCAATCTTTGCTTAAATGAAAAACCCCGAAGAGATCTAAAAAAACCCAATACCCTAATCTTCACCTCTTTTGTGAGATCTGTTGAATCTGTCTGTGGAATCAAAGGGCTTCCATGATCTGTAACTAGTCACTTCAAAAATTAAACTTCTTTTGTGTTAGTATTTTAGTTCCAAAATCAGAAGGATGTTTCTCACCTTTTATTTTCTCCAGATTGAAGGTTCCCTTGGTGATTTGGTCTTTGACGAAATGCAATCGCACATCTATATGGTTGGATCGTTCATGAATGACTGAATCTCGACTCAGGTACCATGCGCTTTGACTGTCCGTGTATAGTACTGGTGTTGAGATTTCTGTGTTAATTTCTTTTAAAATTCCTAATAGCCATGCTAGTTCCTTTGCCCCTTCTGTTATTGCATAATACTCTGTCTCTGTAGTTGATAAACTTACTACTGATTGTTGTTATGATTTCCAACTTATTTTGTTTGCTGATAGTGTAAATATATATACTGAAATTGACTTCCTTGAGTCTTTATCTGTTGCATAATCAACATCCACATAGCCATATAGAGACAGGTAATTGCATTTGATTAGCTCTGTTTTAGAGAAGCATAATCCATAGATCATTGTTCCAGATATATATCTAAGAACATTCTTGAGCCCTTGTCAGTGCTCTAAACCTAGATTGGCCATGAACTTACGTAGGATACTTATAGCATAGGCTAGATCAGGCCTTGTGCATAGCATAAGATACATTAAACTTCTTACACCTATATCATAGGGATAGTGAGCCATAGCCTTCTATTCTTCTTCAATCTTAGGACATTTGTCAGAAACCATCTGTAAGTGTGATTCTAAGGGTACTGAAGTAGGTTTAGCTTGTTCCATATTGAATTAAGCTAGAATTTTTCTTATGTAATTTCTTTGAACAAGCCACAGTGTTCCTTCCCTCCTCTGTCTAATTATCTGCATTCTTAGAAGCTTCTAAACTTCCCCTAGGTATTTCATTTCAAAATGAATGCACAATTCAGTCTTAACTTCTTGAATTTTATTTAAGTCCTTCCCTATAATGATGAGATCATCTACAGAGACTAACATAAACACTGCTTTTGTAACATCCCGTTACTGTTAACAAGGATATTTTGGTAATTGGGACGGGCTGATAGATTTCATTGCATTCACTGACTGAGCATGCTACCGGCCTCTAATTATAGAGGAACAGGCCTATTGCATATTCATTTATTCATAGGTACATGCATTCATGATTTTCTGGTATTTAATTGTAAATTGGACTGACTGAATTGACTAGATTGTGAACTGGAATTGACTGGATCGTGATCAATTGAGAATTAGGAGTTATTGGGTTCGAATGATTGATTTAGAATAGTTTAAGTGTAATTGGTAACTGATAGTGGCTTATAAGAAATTTCTGGAAATTCGGGAGAAAATGCCCGGACCGGATATTTCGAGTGACAGACTGATTGACTGCATGGTACTGAAAGAATTGAGTTATGGAGTGTGGAAAATCGAAGTTGAAGCATAGGACCTTGAATTGTATATTTTATGGATTTATAAGAATTTTTCTGGTATTTGTAGAGTTGCGGGTTCGGACCGGAGAAATTGACTTAGAGACTGATGAATCGATTCCGATTTCGAAATTGATCGGCACATAGTATGGGAAAACTGGATTGGTAATTCTAGGAATGAAATTGTTGAGTTATCAAAATTTGGAGACTGAAATTTGGACTGATTTGAGGACTGATGTCTATAAATAGCTAGGTTTGAGATTTAGGAATTTTTCCTAAGGCATAGCAAATCGTTTCTTCTTCTCTCCTTCTACGGTGAACGTCGATTCCTCCCATTGGTGAGGATTCTTCGATCTTTTCATGTGGTTTCTCTCCTATTGTGTTAGGCTAACATGTTTATTGTGATTGATGAAGGTTGAGAAACTTGGTGAAGGGTTAATCGTTGATTTGAGAAAGTTTTAGGGTTTATGGTGATTTTGGATTTAAGGCTTGATTGGTAAGTATTTTGTGTTTAATGTTGTTATTAATGGGTTTTATTGCATTTATGACATTTATTGTGGTTGGTATGGGTAGATGGGAGTGTTAATGGAGGTTTGAATGAGTATTAATGGCAGAAATCGACCAGAGAAGATGATCGGACCGTCGCACGTCGCGACGAGCGCATAGGCGCTGAGGGCTTCGTCGTGACGAATAATTAATTTATTCGTCGCAACGAGCTCAGTCGGACGTCGCGACGAGCGCGAATTTGTGCGACGCGACGAGCTCGGATGGACGTTGCGGCGAGTATGGATTGGTACGTCGCGACGAGCGGTCTCCACGTCGCGACGAATGAACCGTTCACGTCGCGGCGTAGGGACGTAGGTCGCGGCGAAGGGACAATTTCTGATTGGACTAAGTTTTGTTTATTGGGTATAACTTATGGTATAGACCTCCGATTGAGGTGATTCTTGATTCGTTCTGAACTAGGAAAAGAGGTCTACAATTTAGGATAATTATGGGAGTTAGAATTTAATTTAAATGGCATTGATTCATAGAGATCAAGATCAATCATGGTTCCTATAGTGACCTAAGTATTGAATTGTGACAAGTGGAATTTCAATTGAAGTTTTAATTGGGAATTTCAATAGAGGTTTTGATCCAATGGATGGGGAATTGTTATAGGGAGTATGAATTGAGAAAATTGAACTGAAGTGAGGATTGAATCAAATCAATGTTGATCCGATTGAATGACGAGTTAGAATTGGGCATAGAATATAGAAATTGGGTTTTAGCACCGGAAATCGTGAACATGCATTGTACATAATTTCATAGAGACATATGTATCACTGAATTGTTTAATTGAGCAATTAGTAATGGGATTGTATTTAACTGTTATAGAGGCGTCGTTGGATCGTCGCTCCACGGACATTGTTGGGACTTCCAGGCAATAGCTCGGAAGTTACAGGTGAGTAACCTAGTTGGTTTCTCAAATTCCTGATTGCTTACATGCTCTACGTGAATTACATGCAAAGATGAATTGTATGACTACTGTATGATTACTGGCATGTATTGGATTGAATTGCATGCTTTTACTGAACTGAACTGTACTGTTACATGATACTGGACTGAATACTGGGCTTTTACAGCCGTATCACTGCATTACTGAATACTGCTACACTGGGCTTTATAGCCATACACCGTAAATTACTGTACACTGCACTGCATGCATAAATGCATGATCAGATAATGGACGTGTCCCAAGTTGCTATTTTCACTGAAAAGAGCCTCGAGCTCTCA
>JANIHY010000002.1:10652386-10663939 GCA_027479065.1 Erythroxylum brevipes
TTAATTAAAATATTATTCATTAAATACTTAAAATATAATATCATTTGCATTATCAGAGGAATATAAATTGTCACACACATCATCATCATTATCACACTCGGTATGAAATCTCGCAGTAAAGCGGGGTCTGGGGAGCTCTGAGAATACGCAACCTTATCCCTATATAGTAGAGAAGTTGTTTCTGATAGACCCACATGCAAATGTGACATGCTAAATAATGATGCAGGACACAGAAGAAATACATAAATAAGTAAAAACTAGCACACCGAATAATTAAGTATATATAATTTCAATAAAAGACGAAAACATACTTGATGTATAACCTGATCTATCAATACCTCACATCTTACAAAAGATCAACTCTTTTCGTCCTTAGGCGCACTAGGGGTCTTCATTGAGCAGCCTTTAGGATATGACTATCCTAATGTTTAGGCGTCCATTGCGGAAATCTTTCCCCAACATTCAGTTGAACTTCCTATGTGATACGTGAGTCGTTTACCCTTATCATATCATAATACGCTTTCCTACTTCTAGCAACTGTCTCACTGAGGGCTAACTCTGACATATCTTTCTTGATCACTTCTCTCCAGGTTTTGTATGGCCTTCCCCTCCTCTTCTTGTAGCCACTCAAGTCTATTATCTCACCGCGTCGTACCAGGGTGTCAAAGGGCATCTTGCACATATGTCCAAACCACCTAAGCCTTATCTTTCTCAACTTGTCTACAATACTTGCCACTAGTAGTCTCTCTCTCAACACCCAATTATGTACCCTATCTCTTATGATAATGCCACTCATCCACCCAAGCATACGCATTTCTATTACCATCAACTGTCTCATGTGTCTACATTTAGTCAGCCAACATTCTGCCTCATATAGCAAGGTAGGTCGAATCACCATTTTATAGAATCTCCCTTTGAGTTTTACAGGGACCTTTTTATCACATAAAATACTGGATGCACTCTGCCATTTGATCCACCCAGATCTAATACGATGTAATATATAGCTATCAATATTTCTATCTCTCTAAATGATGGATCCGAGGTATTTGAAATCTGATTTCCATGGTATGACGCCAATGTCAATTGCTACCTTCGCCTGATGTACCATCTGTCTACCTGAGAAATTATATTCTAAATACTCCGTCTTGGACCTGCTCATTTTAAAATCTTTAGACTCTAACGCTTCTCTCCATCGTTCTAACTTAGCATTGATCCCTCCTTGGTCTCATCCACTAGAACAATATCGTCAGCAAATAACATACACCAAGGTACCTCCCCTTGAATATATTTGGTAAGTTCATCTAATACTAAAGTGAACAAAAAAGGACTTAGAGCCGAGTCTTGGTGTAAGCCAACACCAACAGAGAACGCTTCTGTATCTCCTCCTACTGTCATAATGCTAATCAGTGCTCCTTAATACATATCCTTAATCACTCTGATATACGTCATAGGAATGTCATTTGCCTCCAAACACTACCATATGAGTTCTCTAGGAATCATACGCATTTTCCAAATCTACAAAACTATATGCAAATCCTGTTGTCGTTCCCTGAAGCATTCCATTAGTCGTCGAAGCAGATGAATTGCCTCTGTCGTAGACCTACAAGACATAAACCCAAATTTGATTGTTCGATATCGAAGCAACCCTCCAGATTTTCTTTTCAATTACCTTCTCCTACAACTTCATGGTATGATTCAGTAGTTTGATGCCTCGATAGTTTTGGCATTATTGTATGTCTCATTTGGCCTTATACAAGGGAATTAACCAACTCAATCTTCATTCATCCGACATTTTGGCTGACTTGAGGATCACATTAAAGAACTGAGCTAACTACTCAACACCTACAACACCTACAACACCTACTTACTTTCATACCTCTATAGAAACGTCATCCGATCCTAGTGTCCTTCCACTCCTCATCCTTCTCAATATATTTAATTTTAAATTTTTTGTCATTATAATTAGGGTGCATAAATTAAAAAAATCAATTAAAATATATTTCAATTTTGATATAAAACAAATTTTTATTTCTCAACATTTTTAACAAGTTAAGTACTATTATGGTAATGATAATCATTCATTCGTCTTAATCAACTATTATAATTATAATGCTTATATCGACTTTTATGCTTTACTATATTCATTTTCATTCATATTCTCGTTACCTTTTGTGAACCAATTATTGCGGAACAACTTCATAACCATGTGTTCCTAAATCTGTCGTTTACGCATAACATAATGACAAGCACCAACTTCTCTAGCATGCATATATTTCCGCCGTAAACAGAAGCCATTTCTACTAATTTTTTAATCTTTTCAACGCCACTCCGACGAAAGCTTGCGCTTGTTCACCACAGAACGATTGGTGTTTGATGAACCAGCACACTTCTCACAAGCTCATCAAAGATAATATTCACCTAGTGACGCCACTACGTAACTGAAAAAATAAAATATTGTATTTAACAATAAATTGATGAGTCCCTAATCCAAAGGGTTTAAAAAAAAATCAAAACCCATTTGGTTTAGCCAGAAACGATACCAAATAGGCCCAGCTCACCTGAACCAGAACGCTACTTACACCGCCACTGGCCGATCAACCCCGTTCAAAACAATCCCAATAGCGAAAAAGCCCCAAAACAAATTGCTTCAACAGATGCCAATAACACTCGCTTCCATTTTTTTTTCTTCTGATGATGGGCTGTAGGTGTAAAAGGGACAAGAAGGTGACGTGGTTCGTAGCCACTGGTGAGCGACATAACTAGACATTATAGAAGTTATATGAAATAGTGTGGAACTATGCCCAAAAATAGAAACACAAATTATCATATAATTGAATTCCAAAAATATAAACACAAATCCTCTTTCAATGTGCTTATAATTTTGAGACTTATGTCTTTAAGGGACTGGTTCAATTAACAAAATTAATATATATATTTCAAGAAACTTATATCATTTAACGTATATCACCTACTTCTACATCACTTAAAGGCTTGCTTATTAGTATATAAATTGTAAACATTAAAAAATAAATAAAGAGGATAGTTGGGAAGTGACGCCATGTTCCTGCCAGCAACCAAGACTGGATTTTATTATTCCGTGCATCCACAGCTGAAGAATACTTAGTGGTTACAGCTCAGTCCACCTTCAATTTGCTGTCAATAATATAGAAATGTCAAAGAAACACGAGATTATCCGTATCTCAGTACTGTTGATCGACCCTTACGGGTGAAAGACGCAACATCTTCTGTTTTTTATAGAACAAAATATATAATAAGAATAGGTGTTCTGTTTTTCTTGGAGGGGAGGACCAATCCTCGTACTTAAAGCATATAATTAATCTTGTCAAATCCGGAAATCAAAAACATAGAATGTTAAGATACGTAAGAAGATACTTGTTGTGCCTTCCACCATGGTTCCTGTTTCATGGCTTTCTGATGCAACAAAGAGCGCACGTTCCATGTTCCTCTTTCGTCAAGGAACTCCGATTCCTAGTACATGGGCCGGAGCTTTTGAGTAAATCTCTTCGTAACGGGCCTATGAGAGAGCAAACTGGTTGTAGAGAGGATAGATCACCTGTTACTTACCTAAGTGATATGAAACAAGTGATCTGAACCGGTTGTATAATGAAAACATATATAAGCCGACGAGCAACATCTGGGCAGCAACCTGCTAATGGACCTGACAAGAGTACTATGTCTTTGTTCGTCAATGGAAGTAAGTATAATAATTATTCAGAACATGTGGTTTTTAGATTTTTTTACCTATTATATATTTAAGTGAAAAAGAGTATAATATCAATTTATTCAAAATTTTAGAACAAATGCTTAGAGTTCATATAACAATTATGTGAGTTCTTAAAATTTATCTTAATATCCGTATTAGCATTTAATTTTTAAAAATCACTAAATTAGTGTTTAAATATGTCACTTTTGAAAAATAAGCACCATATTACTATTGATCTAATACTCTGCGTGACTTCTTACATGGATTAAAATATTACTATAATAGAAAACTCAATTCATCCATTAAATAAATCCTAAATGAATTTATAAACATTAAAAAAATCAATTTCTAGATTTTATAAATTCCAAAAACTAAAAACCTTCTATTCTTAAATGAGTTGGCTTTAGTGATAAACCATATAACTTTGTCTATATGTTTCGTTCAATTTGGAAGTTTTAGATCACTTAATTTTGGAAAGAATAGTAAAACCTATATGAAATCGCCGAAAATGGCTTCTCCAATAGTGAGACAATGTTATATCACTCGTTTGGAGGTAGAAAATATGGACTTATATATTTATAGCTTTGTCCTTGCTTGTATCACTATTAGATATTTATAGTTCTACCATTGGTACATATCCACAGGATTGTTATTGTTAAGTATTTACAGTTTACCATAACTAAATATTAACAAATTTACCATAAAATATGTCACTGTATCATTTTGAGAGGGATGTCTTGGTATGTTTCATTTATCAATTTTTGTCACCAATTGAAGATTTTAACCATTTACATGATAAATTTGCTATTTTTAGTATGTCTGTTGTTAGTTATCATTTATTTAATGAAACATATGTCTGTGCCAATTTTTTATTATCGTATTTTGAATAAAATTAAATATTGCCTGCTTACAAATTTGCCTCTCTTAAATCTAGGCATTTGAATATTTTTGTTGATATTATTTTCACCTAATTTTGATTAATAGTTTTTTACTCCATATGAAAAATAAAATTATCTTATTAATAAGTTCATTGTTTGTAGGATACTTAGATTGAAGAAAATCCTATGAAGATTATGAACGAACATAAATAATTTCACTATCGCTAGTTGATTGAAGCATTTGGTTGTAATATTTAATGTATTGCTCTTACATATAACTGATTTTATATTTACGATCAATGGACTATAGTTTTATGATCACTTTTTTGGATTGTTTAAGGAAGTTGAATAAATTATGAATAGTAGGATCTTGTATTATATGCGTAATAATGTTTCTATTGTGGTTTTTTTTATAGCAATTCTCAATTCTCTGCAATTTTAAATATTAATAACATTAATTACAAGAAATATGTTGAATCACTTATGATGACTTTAGTGATCATAAAATTGGACTTGACGTTGAGGGAGACCTCTTATGTTAAACCCACTAATACTTTTACCAGTGATAAGAAATTTTTTAATGACTAAGTGTACATGAATCAGGTTTTTTATGATCAAGAGTTATTATATGGAGGACTTTATACACTATAGTAGTTCAAAGACAGAGAATGTTAAGGAATTTCTTGAAGCCATTATCAAGAAATATAAGTTCTTAAAAATGGGAAGAATAAGTTCTTAAGCACTCTTCATTCCTTTATTTATGATGATATTAGTTTTATTAGAGAGCAAGTTAATATGATTATGGCTTATTATCACAAGATTAAGGCCCGATAGGTATGAAACTTAATGAGAACTACATTGTGTGATTTATCACAAAGTCTCTACCATTTTTTCTTGATTCCATTAGGTATTACTACACTCAAAAATTGCAAATAGACCATAGAGAAGATGATCACCATTCTTACTAAGGGGGATGATGACATGAAAAAATGAAGGACAATAAAAATAACAATGGTTATAAACCATGATCACAATGGCATAAAAGTTAGCCTCCTCCAAAGAATACCAATAACAAAGAACCTTTTATTAAACATAATGTGAGCAACAAAGAAAATGGGCAAGGAGTGACCTTTGCTTCAATGCTCATAAGTATGAGAGCTTAAAAGAAAATGCAATTATTATTAAAATTTTGGGTACAAGAAGTCATATTACAGTAAGCTTAGGGCCCGTTTAGTTGAGCTCTTATCAATAGAACTTTTGTTAGTAGAGCTTTTCTGAGAAGAGCTTTTTTAAAAGCTAGTTGACTGTTTGGATGTCAATTAAAAAATAACTTTTTAAAAAGAGCTTCATACAATAGACTATTTAGCAACATAAACATCAAAAACACTTTTATTAATTTTAACTATATTTTATTTTATACTAAAATTATTGATGCTAAATAATTTTTAAAGTGTACTAATCAATAGTGCTAAGTGAAATCAACAGTACAAGAAAAAAATGACGACAAGTCAATGTACAGCCATAACTCTTTCTTGTTTCAATGGTCTTCATAAAGCCGATATGATAAGGATGATAAGGAATATTGAATAACATCAAAGCAGACCTTCGTCTGCGTGTTTCTAAAGGAATATTAACTAACATTAACACAGACGACGAAGGTCTGCGTTGATGTTATTCAATATTCCTTAGTTGTTCAACGCAGACCTTCGTCTGCATGTTTAATGCAGAAATGCACAAATGAAGGTCTGCGTTGTTGACACAGACCTTCGTCTGCGTTAACGTCTGCGTCAAACATAGAGGACTCAGACGTAGAGTCCTTTGTGTTTGACGCAGATCTTTTGTGTTGAAGTCGACGTCTGCCTTCAACGCAGAAAAATAAATTTTTATGACAAACGAAAAAATATAAAAAAGAAGAACTAACCTGAGAAGATGAGAGTGATTGATGAGCAACAGAAGTCGGCTAGTGGTACAGAAGAAACAGAACAGACAGTATTTGAGGTTTTGTTTACATAAGTGATAGAAAAAATAGCTTCCCGAAAAAGCTAAAATTTGGGCTTTTCTGAAAAGTTTCAAATTTTAGCTTTTAAAAAAACAGTATTTGAGGTTTTAAAAAAGCTATTTCTATTTCAAAAGTGCTTTTGAAATTTACAGCCAAACACCTACTTTTTCCTTAAAATAATTTTGCGGTAGACAAAAGTACTTTTGGATCATCCAAAAACTGAACCAAATAGGCACTTAAGCGGGCGTTCCATAGCAATACTAACATAGTTCATCGGAATAACCTCGATGTCTTCTGTTATGATGTGTTTTGCAACAAAATTAAACATCTCTTGTCTCTTTCATTCCTCCGATACAATTACTACCGATCATCTTCCCCCCTGGAGACATTTTCCACAATAATTGTTAAGACACAAAAGTCAATTCAAAGTGTTTACAAGTTCGAAACATGGTGTTAAATGATTGTGGAGAGAACTAAGAACAAACTAGATTGGAAGCTCAAATGGTTTTTCAGGTGCACCCAACACAACCAAATTCCCATGAGACTTCAGTAGAATGATCAATGGCAGAAGAACATGTTCTACAAACACTGTATCAATTATACCATCCATTGTGTTCTCTGCAGCCTATGTACATTGTAGAGTTATTTATGTAAAACTAATTACCAAAAAGAAAATAGAAGAATCATAAGAATTTCCTCATCAAACGTTTAAGTACCTTCATTTGGTCTTGGTCATGGCTAACAAAAAAAGAGTCAGCACCCAGATCTGCCATGGCTTCTTGCTTCTTGTTAGGGGAGGTACTAATGATTGTGACTTGGCTCGCATTGCTTTGGCAAATTTAACAGCCATATGACCTAACCCACCAAGCCCAACGACACCCACATGCATACCAGGTTTGTCTAGACCATAGTATCTTAAGGGGCTATAAATAGTAATTTCGGCACACAACAGAGGAGCACCAGCATCAAGGGGAGAGTTGTCAGGAATTCGAACAACAAAGTGCTCATCAATAACCATTATGTCCAAGTAGCTACCGTATGTGGGCGTTCCATCATAGTACTTGACACCGTACCCGTAGGTTTCAATCATTTTGGGACAGTAATTCTCAAGATCATTATTGCAGTTGTCACATGAGTGACATGATCCAACCATGCAACTTACACCCACTTTATCCCCAACCTTGAATTTCTCTACTTTGAACCCCACGTCTGTAACCCATTCAAGTCAATATATATGAATCCCCCATGTATAATCGAACTATTTAAACAGGAGAAACATACCTAAGGACAAGAGGGTAAGTAGAATTGCCCCATTCATTCTTGATCATGTGGAGGTCCGAATGCCATATCCCACAGGACATCACTTTAAATGCAACATCTTTCTCTCTTGTGGCCTTATAAATTATGCCACAAGAACCAAAATTACCAACTCCATTTTTCAATATAGCTTCTGAATTTCTAATGTTTAAGCTTCAAACCAAACAAGTGTTAGGAAAAGAGGAGTTGGTCACGCAGTGGAAACCAGAACCAATAAACCTTTCTCTACGTGAACAAACACAGCCAATATCAAAAGAAAAATAGCAGCCAACAAACTCATAAGTGCAAAAAACTAAGCAGCAAGAAATAAAGTACACAAGCAATTTTTATGTAGCAAACCTCCCTCAACGTGAGAGGAAAAATTACGGAACCTAATCCAGTAAAGAAAAACTCCACTATCACCAATCAAGTTACAAAGAGTTTTTTACGTCTAGATATAACTAAAGTCACCACTCAACTCAAGAGACAACAACAGTCATCAATAAGACGAAAGAATCAAAGAGTTGAGAACAATATCACCCTTAAAATCTGACAGCAACTTCGACTAAATATCAGGGCCCCTTGGAGACCTCCAAATCCAATCTCCACCATTCAGAATGAAGAACAACGAGAGAGGAATCTCTGATTAAAATTTTAGACCGATCCGACAAGAAATCACTATGCGATCGAATGTTAGAAGAAAATTGCGCAATGCTGAAAAAATAACGAAAATTCCTACCTAAGCCTCTCTTTTCTCTTTTCCCTTTCTTTATCTCTTATGGTTGAACCTCTCCAAATTTTTTCTCCTATTTAGGGTTAAAAATACCCTTTTATACTTTGTCTTTGGGCTCCACTTAGAAGTGACCCAAACCCAACAAATCTCCCCTTCACGACTAAGTGGAGGATCTGGCCATACCGGCCATCAAGCAACAAGTCTCAAGCTTCTCCTTCGGCAATGCTTTAGTCATCATGTCAGCACCATTATCATCTGCATGAACCTTCTCTAGCTCTAGCGACATAGAATTCACTACATCTTGTATCCAATGATACCTAACATGAATGTGTTTAGACCTTGCATGAAAACTAGCATTCTTACCAAGGTGAATGACATTCTGGTTGTTACAAAACAACACATACTAGACATTCTGGTTGTTACAAAACAACACATACTAGTCCTACTTGAAACCAAGCTCAAAAAGAAAGGTTTTCATCCACAGCAACTCCTCGCAAGCTTATGTAGCTACAATAAACTCAGTCTCTGTGGTTGACAAAGCAACACACTTCTGTAATCTTGATTGTGATGCTATAGATCCCCCTGCAAACTTGATCATGAACTTTGATGTAGACTTTTAAGAATCAACATCTCCTACCATGTCTGCATTAGTAAAACCAACTAGCAAAGGCTTATCACCACCAAAACTAAGACTCAAGTCAGTTGTACCTCTGAGATTCCAATGCTCTTTATCTGGATTAGAGAAAAAAAAACAACTCACTGTACCAATTGTATGAGCAATGTCTGGCCTGGTACTCCTCATGGCATACATCAAACTGCCAAATGCTGAGACATATGGAATTTTCTTCATCTCTTCCTTCTCTTTATCTGTAGAAGGATATTGGTTGACAGTCAACCTGAAATGAGGAGCAAGTGAGCTAGCAACAGGTTTAGCTCCAATCATACTAAACCTTTGAAGTACTTTCTTTATGTACTTCTCTTGAGACAAGTACAGCTTCCCGGCATTCCTACAACAAGTAATTCTCATGCCTAAAATTTTCTTGGCATGATCCAAGTCTTTCATGGCAAAAGACCTACTTAGCTACTTCTTTAGCTCAGTAATCCTAAAAGCATTTTTTCCCACAATCAACACATCATCCACATAAAGTAACAATTTGATAAAATCATTGTCAAAAAATTTGCATACAAACACATAGTGATCTCCAGAAGTCTTCTTGTGGCCTTGCTTCCCTATAACTGATTCAAACTTCTTATACCATTGCCTAGGAGTCTGCTTCAACCCATACAAGCTCTTCTTTAGTTTGCACACGTAGTCTTCTTTTCCTTTCACCTTGAAGCCCTCAGGTTGTTCCATGTAAATCTCCTCCTCCAAGTCACCATGAAGAAAGGCTGTCATCACATCCATCTGCTCAATCTCCATACCAAGACTAGCAGTAAAACCAAGAACTGTTCAGATAGAAGACATTTTTACAATAGGATAAAAATGCCATCAAAGTCAATACCTTTCCTTTGACCAAATCCTTTAACAACCAATCTGGCCTTATATCGTGAATTCAAACTGTGCTCTTCATCTTTGATTCTAAACACCCACTTGTTCTTCAATGCTCTCATGATCTTAGGCAGCTTCACCAACTCATAGATGTGATTTTTATGCAAAGATTTCATCTCATCTTGCATAGCTTCAATCCAATGATCCTTATGCTCATCTTCAATGGCTTCCTCACAACATTTAAGTTTTCCCCCATCAGTGAGTACATCCAATATTCAGGTGAGTAACGGGAAGAAGGAACATGTTGTCTAGTAGACCTCTTAAGTGAAATAGCCAGCTCATCCACAACTTCAGAAACATGAACATCTATCTCATCAACAACAACATCACAATCAACATTTTGAACATCAACATGCTGATCAAAAATATGATTCTAGACATCATCATGATCATCAGGTCCAACAATATCATGAGCACCAATATGAAGAATAGGATCAAGATCAATCAGGTTACCAGAACTAAAATGCCCTGGCTTCTCTACCTTGTCAAAATCTTTAATGGTTTGATTCTCCATGAAGATAACATCACGACTTCTCACAAGTTTCTTCTTAACAGGATCATACAGCCTATAACCAAACTCATCAAGGCTATAACCAATGAAGATACACTGCCTCGTTTTGGTATCCAACTTGGACCTCTCATCTTTAGGCACATGCACAAAAGCTTTGCATCCCAAACACTTTTAAGTGGTTATAGGTGTTAAGTCAAGATGACTTTACTTACATAAGATTTTGATGTATAACAAAAAGAGATCAAACAGAAAGAAAACCAAAACAGACACAGACGAAGTCCAACAGAGACGAAGTTGAAACAGTCGAACTCAGACACAGACGAAGTTGAATTCAGACGAATAGAGATGAAGTTGAAACAATCAAAGCAGACGCAGACGCAAATGCAAAGCAGACGCAGACGCAAATGCAAAGCAAAACAGACGCAAATGCAAAGCAGACGCAGAAACAAAACAGACGCAGACGCAAATGCAAAGCAGTCGCAGATGCAAATGCAAAGCAAAACAGACGCAAATGCAAAGCAGACGTAGAAACAAAACAGACGCAGACGCAAAAGCAAATTACACGCTACGCATAGCAGATGCAAAGTAGACGCAGTCGTCGACATAAAAATATATAACACAGACGCAGAAAAGAAACCGACGCAAAAGTCAGTTCGAGTTAGTTACAGAACTCAACTGAATAACCGTTTCTTTCAAGAATCAAGATTCAAGAATCAAGAAGCAGTTGGAGATGAAGGCTATAAATACAAGTCGAAGTCAAAGATTGCAAAGTTACTGATTTACAAGTTTTATACACACATACAAAATAGCGTGAAAAATTACAACGTGATTTAGCTGAGTGCTATTTTTCTGTAACAAGTGTT
>JANIHY010000002.1:10950293-10966229 GCA_027479065.1 Erythroxylum brevipes
AAGCCTGTTCCTCTATAATTAGAGGCCAGTAGCATGCTCAGTTAATGAATGCAGTGAAACCTATCAGTATGACTCGGAATTACCAAAATACCCTTAATGACAGTAACGGGATGTTACAGATTATCAAGAACTTGCAGGCTATTTATATTACACATCTTCATTCAAGCCAAAGAAAAACACCAGGTTTGAGATTCTTCGAGGAGCACAGGGATAGTATGCTTTACATTTTTGAAGTATTTTTTTGTGTTGTTAAAAACAAAAAAAGAAACGGAAAAGAAAAGAAAAGAACAAAATTTTCTTTAGTTTTATGCTGCTATTATCATCTAATCCTTTTTAGTAGTTTGCATTGTGACTTCTTTTTAGCTCTACCAAAGACTCTTCAACTCTTGCATCAGTGTGAATATCTCTCGGGTATCTTTCTCTCTTTCGGGTATATCTCTCAATGTTTTAAATGGTGGTAAATTGTCATATTGACATGTTTATAATTCTTTCGCTGCATCTATGATTGATTATTATGATTATGCATTTTGATGCTGTTTTGTCCTGAGGAGAAGACATCAGATTGTTTATGGTGAATATTCCATTCAGGGGGAGATTTCAAGGTATATATTTAACTATTTGTCGTACTTTTTGGCATCTTTTTGTCCCAAGGAGGAAAATTTTAGATGATTGGATAAACTTGATATTCTTTGGAGCTTGACTTTGGATTAAGGGGGAGTATTTGTCATATGATTTGTGTATTTGATGGTTATATGTCCAATTATGTTGATTGGGGGAAGTTTCATATTTGTGACAAGTAATGCCAAAAGGGGGAGATTGTTAGGATATATTTTATATATTCCTTATTTAGTTTAGACATTTTAAATTGAACATATAAGATAATTGGAATTATTATATGGATTGAAGATTGCATATACTGCAGCAATTCAAAAGATGAAGTCTATCTAAAATATACATCCTATTTACGGTGGAATCTTTGAAAATTATCCATATACATGCATATCTACTGATTGTGGAAGGAGTCTAGGTGAACACGCAAGTTGAAAAATCTGGTAGTGAGTGTTTACAAAAGTGTGGCTAGTTGTGTATAGGGGTGTTGTGTGGGTCACGTATGAAATATGGTTTTTAATTTTTCACTGGCTGCGTATGAATTGTTGGGGGCTGCACTTTGTTTTACTGTGAATATATGAAAAACAATCCACGTATGACAAGACAAGACAAGATGTTGATGTTATGTGTCATTGAAGGAGTTTACTGCTTGTTGCACATATCAATATAATTGCTGCATAATGGGTGTTGTGCGTGTGCGGAAACTTGGTCTATATAGTTGAATAATGTCATATCTACTTCGCAGAAGCTTAATAATCTGGGAAGTTGTCTTTCTCTATGCTTATTTATTATTGTTTTTGAGTGAAAATAGTTAGACAAATCCTCTGACGAGGTTAACACGAGTTGGTCATGTTATTGGGTGTGATAATCTTTTACGGGTAGTTAGGTTGTGGGATAGTATCAAGGGTTTAGTAGTGTTAGCTCAGTAAAGCCTTGCATAAATCTATTGTACTTCAGTGAAAGTTATTAAGTTGGATGAGGGCCCTGTAGACGTAGACAAGGTGTGTCGAACTATGTTATCAAATTTTTGGTATTTTTATTATTTCAGTTTTGCTTTTTTTTATTGTGTTCGTGTAAGTTTTTGAAATAATTAAGCTCCTTCAGTTTGTCAATAAGGATAGATATCAACTATTTCGCAACAGTCAGAACGCAATTAACTTTGAAAAAAATTCCTCATTTTATTCAAGATCAAAGCATATTGATGTAAGATATCACTATATCAGAGAGATGTTAGAAAAGAAGTTATTATAACTTAAATAGATTCATTCAGATAAGAATGAATCAGATAAGATGACAAAAGTTTTACCCAGGGGAAAGTTTGAGTTATGTCAATCGTCTGCAGGAATTATAGTAAATACCATGTAGTTGATAAGGGGAGAATTGTAACGCGATACTGACATATATGGTATCGCCATTTTACAATTAGGTATTTTAAAAACGTAAAAAAGGAGACAAATTGTTGTGAACAACTTGCATGCAATTGTGAACAACATGCATGCAAGTTGTCCACAAGTTGCATGCAAGTTGTGGTGGTGAACAGCCACAACTTGCATATTGCAAGCTATGGCAAAGGCGGTGAAGGGTCTTTATGTGTGTATGTGTGTTTTGATACATGTATATATGGTGAGTTAGAGAGACTTGTGTGTTTAAAGTTTTGTATAAGAGAGTAATTTTGAGGTATTTTAGGAAACGTTTTCTTAAAAGGGTGAGTGACAAAATAGTGAAGATATTATCCTAGCGATTGTAAATTTAAGAAACACCTTGTGTGTAAGTGTCACTATTTTTGCATCATTTAATTTGGAAAATATCTTGAGTGCCACTATTTTTTTATCATTTTTCACTCTTTGTATTTGCTATTTTTATTAATAGAATTTTTATTTGAAATTTAGCTTGTGAACATAGTCTAAATTAGAAGATAAATCACATGAAATTTCGGCGCATTATTTTCTTGCTTATTTTACTTGTGAGATTTAATTCGTAATTTTTCCCAACACATTGACTCTTAGAAAAATCTTGAATGATGTGATATTAATATATTCCATTTTAGTTCTTTCACAAAGAGGAAAAAAGAAAATCTTCAATCTTATAATAATATTCTCTAAAACATTTTCAAAACCTTCAATATTTTAAATTTCTCTGTAAATTTTTCAAGATACTTGGTTGTTTTATTTTTCTCAAAAAGATTTTTCACTGTTCTTAGCTTTCTGAACAAGTAGTTTTTAGCATGAATGGCTCTAAAGCCCCCGGACCAGATGGTCTAAATGGCTTTTTTTATCACAAAACATGGTCTTCTTTGGGAGGAATTATCACAGAGGCTGTGCAGGAATTTTTCTCTAATGGATTTCTCTTAAAGGAAATCAACAAGACCTTCCTTTGTCTTATTCCTAAATGCCCCAACCCGAATTCATGGACTGATTACAGGCCGATTTCCTGCACCAACTTTCTATATAAGATTATAGCTAAGATACTGGCTAATCGAATGAAGGAGGTTTTGAAGTTTCTCATCAGTGAGAATCAGGGGGCTTTTCTGGCTGGCAGAGATATTGGAGACAACATTCTTTTGGTTCAGGAACTCCTAAAAGGGTATACTAGCAAGAGGGCTCCTCAGAATTGCACTATTAAGGTTGATCTCCAGAAAGCCTTTGATAGTGTTAACTGGGGATTCCTGCTCAAAGTGTTGAAAGAAATGAATTTTCCCTCACCATTTATTAATTGGATCCACCAATGTATATCTTCTGCTTCCTATGGGATCATGATTAACGGGAGTCCTACTGGATTATTTAAAGGGAAAAAAGGCCTTAGGCAGGGAGATCCCCTCTCCCCTATCTATTCCTTCTTTGTATGGAAGTTCTCACACAATTGCTCAGATACAACATCTCTCGGGAGCCACGATTCAAATATCATTCCAAATGCAAAGAACTTTCACTAACAAATTTATGTTTTGCAGATGATCTTATCCTTCTATGCAATGCTAGTGTGCACTCGGTTTCTCTCCTGATGGGCACTCTTTTGGAGTTTAAAGAGATGTCTGGTTTATGCACCAACCTCCACAAGAGCTTCATTGTTCTCTCCAAAAGAGCTTCTCATCTTTCAAATGTCTTAGCTCATGTTACGGGGATGGAAATTAAAGCTCCTCCACTCAACTACCTGGGAATCCCTATTTCCTCTAAAAGACTCAGGTTTTGTGAATGCCTTCCGTTGGTAGAGAAGATTCAGAAGAAATTAGCATTGTGGACACACAAAACTCTATCCTATGGGGGTAAGCTCCAGCTTATCAAATCCGTTCTTCTATCCATGAATACTTACTGGAGCTCCTACATTTTCCTCTCAAAAGGGTTGGCTAAAACCATAGAAAGATTGCTGAAACAGTTCTTGTGGGGGAAAAAGAATGGGGAACAAGGTATGGCAAAAATAGCTTGGCAGTCTATATGCAAATCTAAGGAAGCAGGGGGATTGGGCATAGATTCCATAGTTAATCGGAACAGAATCCTTATGTCAAAAAGAATCTGGCGGTTACTCAGCGATCAGGAGTCTTTATGGGTCAAATGGATGCATACTTACGTTTTAAAAGGCATATGAGAGAAGAGTTTTATCAACACATCACTTGCCAAATAGGGGAGGGAGATAGAATTTCATTCTGGTTTGATAATTGGTCTGGAAATGGCCCTTTAATTCATAACAGCATGGCCAATTCTCTATTACATCGTATCCCTACGAATGCTAAGCTTCAGGCTATCATTTCTAATGGGGAATGGACCCTTTCTGTGGATGAAATCAACTGCCTATACATTCCCCCTCTCATCCGACGAGGGGAGAGAGATACCTACTTGTGGAGGGGAATTCCTATCTCGGAACTTACTACTAAGGCACTTAGAACAGCCAGGGCACGGACAGAGGATAGGGTGGGATGGGACACTCTGGTTTGGAATAGACTCCTCAGACCTAATGTCAGTTTTCTGCTTTGGTTGGCTATGAAGAATAGACTGAGCACAATGGACAGACTCCATTTTTTGACCTCCCCTAAACAGTGCATCTTCTGTCATCTAGTGGAGGAATCCAGAGACCACCTCTTCTTTGAGTGTGGTCTCTCCAGAACTCTTTGGTTTACAATCTCCACTCTCTGTGCACCAGACCTGAATGCCTGGAAACTTCTAGACATCATGCAAGAACTACCTAATCTGCCCTTGACCAAATATGACAAAAACATCACCCTGCTCTCGATGGCTACATGTGTTCAGGTCATATGGCATGAGAGAAACAACAGAAGATTTAAGGACCAGACAACCTCACTGAATTCCCTCACTGAGATTGCCACTACAAATATCAGAGAGCAACTGATTATTAATCAGTTACACCTATTTTGTAGCGGCAGAATGACCCACATCTGGCGGATCTAATCATGAAAGAAGAGCTAAGCTATCCCTAACACAACGCTATGCAGAATCTATAGTACCAATCTGATCTAAACTACATCACTTGATATCTCTTTTTAGAAGAGATCATCTATTGAAACTTAATCCATCTTGTTTCTTACCTGAGCTGTCCGGATCTGGCAACGTCCTTCCTCGCCCCTCTCTAGAACGCTGGAAGTCGATGCTTGGCTGCTGTACAACCTCCGCGTAGTCAACACGCACATCTCCCCCCTAGCCGATTCGCAGGAAATCACCTATGGCAACCCTATAAGAAAGAAGGTAGAGCTTCGAT
The DNA here is from genome assembly GCA_027479065.1 of Erythroxylum brevipes. Taxonomy (NCBI): domain Eukaryota; kingdom Viridiplantae; phylum Streptophyta; class Magnoliopsida; order Malpighiales; family Erythroxylaceae; genus Erythroxylum; species Erythroxylum brevipes. The sequence continues at coordinate 10,955,607 of JANIHY010000002.1, forward strand.
CAATCCCTGAAAGATACTCTCGAACGAGACGTCGCAGCTTACCTGGTAATTTCTACTTCTGTGATGCTCTCTATCTGCTCTGTCGATCGCTTCTCCTCCTTCATCATCTGCAATCGTGCCTCCCATACCCAGTCGAATTGGGAAATCAATTTTGGAGAAAAGTGAAAGGCGTAGATCGTTTTGCCCTAAAAGTTGAGGAGCCAATTATTGTGCCCGTTTGGTTTGCTACGACATCGTTTTTCTTTTGGTATCTTAAGTCATGTCTTTGCTGATTTATTGTTGGAACTCTTCGTATTATTATCCTCCTTCTTCAATGAAATTTTTTAATTTCTCAAAAAAAAAGAAGATTTTCCTATTAACTTGAAAAATGTTAAATGTGCAATCTGCAAAGTTAAAATTGTAGTTATAGAGCTCCTGAGTCAAGTTCATCCAAATTATGTTATGCCAATTCATGATGATAAGTGCACATAAGGCAAAGACTATCTATTTCATTCCTGTTTGCAACATAATTCAGGCCCTATGGTCACGCCATTATTGCAGAAAAAGAAATGAATATAAGAATATCTCATGCAACCATATCCAGATTTCTGGCACACGAGCCTTTGCTTCTATTCCAATCAAGCATTTTAAAATACGTACTTGGTATTAGTATTACTTTTCCTCATTATTGAAGTAAGCAGGTGGAAGTTTGGTCACACATTTAGCAAAAGCCAGCTCCCAGAATAAGTATCAGTATCAAGTTACCATTTTCATGACCTACCTTTATTAAAGTTTTGAATGTAGGGTTAACTGGACTTGCACAAAATGAGTAACTTTGGCATATAGGAGTGAATACCTTTCCGGCACCTAACCAACTATATGGACGTCTCATGGAATTAGTTGGCTACCATCTGACTAATTACTGTGGTTGCTTAATGAACGAGGGAACATTGGACATCGAGAAGAATTTCCCAAACTTATACCTAGCTAATTAATGGGAAGTTATTACCTGGTTAATGAATTTATGTCAACGTGAATTTAAGTTTTTTAAAAAATAAATGTTGATTCTGAATTTAAATTTGATTACATTAAAAATTTAAATTCGTTCAAATTAAATTGAATTAAAATTCATTTAATTAATTAACTTTGGATTGATATAATTTAAATATAATTAATTTATTATAATAATTAGGTTTAAAATACGAATTTAAGTCTAATTAATCCAAAGTTTATCTTTTAACTTGGTGTTGAGCCCTAATTTGCCATCTCCATCTCAATAAGACTTTGACCCATTGGCTGTTTCTGTTGCTATTTCATGGGTGATTAAAAACTAAATAGGTTGATGTGAGTGGTTTAGCGCTTTTATCCCTTAATCAGAGGTTTTGAGTTCAAGTTCTGAGAATGGAAAAATTTGTTTGGTCAGCACTTTACCTCTTATAGGCTGACTCGGTGTGAGCGAGAATTAGTTTGATAGTGACTAGCTTAAAGACATCTTCTCATAAATTGAAACCTTCCTAAAATAACTCGTAGGCTAAAAAAAAAAAAGAAAAAGGTGATTAAGTGAAAAGAGAGCCGACCAAACGAAAATGAAATCCTTGATTCTTTAATGCATTTGACCTGAAGGACGAGTGACAGAGCTAGGCTACAACTTCACTAACTTGCTCAAATGCAAGGTATTATATTTAGACTTTTACCCAGCGACGTCGGAGACAAGGTGATGGGGGTGGACTTTGATGTCATGTCCCAATCAGAGTTGGCTTCAGACTAAAGTCTGTCCGACTAATAACGTTGAACGTTCCTAGCGGGCTATCTCACAATGTCAGCTTTTCAAGTTCAAATTTTATCATGAAATGTGAAGAGTCTAAAGTGATTACGATATGTAATTCAACGTTCACTTCTTCATCTCTTCTCTGTTTCCCTCTACAATTTAAAGCTGATTGCTTGATTTCTTTATGAGGAAATACAACTGTGGATTGAGTGAGTTAAGTCACCTAACCCTGTTCACTTTGTTGACTTGGTTCCAAAGAGGCAATAAATAAAGAGAGGTTGGTTATTGTTGATGGGTCGTAAATGTCGAACCCCTGCTGACCCTTCTAAAGTTGAATCCTTGATAGAATATTCTATAATTTTGTTTTTATAATGAGAGTTGTGTTAATTTTTTAAAGTAAATTACTTAATAAATCGTTAAATACTAATAAAAAATAAAGACATAATAGATGTCAAGAAATACAAGTCGTTATTAACATTGTCGAATACGCATTACGTAACAATTAGGAAACCAGATTTATGTAGAATCATTTATGGTCAAGGCCCTAATAGCTAAAAAGTTAAATAATGAGGTCACGTTCTTTCTATGATTTGGCGGGTAATTATCATGTAGTCTTTTCATCCACTAAGTTAAGCTTTACAAACATATGATGTTGCTGAATTCTAGATAATTAATATAGACAAGTGAATTATCATGACGCGCATGTTTATGATATGATGATGAACTCAGGCCTCCCATTTTACTTTTTTCCCTTTCTCTCAATTTTATTCACCATCTTCGACTTCCAGCGAGATGCTTAATTAAATTTATAATTTCCAACTATTTAAATCATAAGAGACGGCAGGGGAGGAGACATCGGTCACCTAACATGTGACAAAAAGCTTTTCTTTTCTGGGATTTCATACAACAAGGTGAAAGAAATCTTGTTCACCAAGTAAGTGTATGAGCGTATGATCGATCGCACCGATTGGGCCCGACACGACATACACTGCCTTTTTCGAAACAGAATTAGCTGGATCATAACTTTCTTAGAAACAAAAATGACATGGATCATAAATCTATGTTTTCATAGTTGGGCTTCACAATCTCTAGCCCATTCTTGACCCATTCCATGGTTTGAATTATAGGCTTTTGTGATGTGACGAGTTCAAAACAAAAAGGGCCTCCCGGCAAGGATAGCCGTTAGAAGTTTCAAAAAATTGAAGTTTCATACTTATACTGTTCCATAACTCCAGACCTCCCGATTCCGATTCCAATTCCAATTCCAAAATCCACCCTTTCTACACTCGATCCTTTACTTTCCAGGGAAGAAACAGTATGTGCAGGTTAGTAATGAGACTTCAATCCCCCTGAAACCCTCACAGGAATAAAGGTTTTGCTTTGTTCAACCCCCAAAAGCCATTCTTTTCTTTCTTTCTACCCTTTTCATCATTTCCATATATCTTGCTGTTTATTTCTCGTTCATCACAACAACATCTGAAGTTAAACATGTCTTTGAGCCCGCCAAGAACGAGACGCGACGATGGCGTCACCCCAAGAACTTTCCATCTCTACTGGTGCTACCAGTGCCACCGTACTGTCAGACTGGCCACCTCAGAACCATCCGAGATCATCTGTCCTCGATGTTCCGGTGAATTCCTTTGCGAAATTGAAATAAACAGACCGAGATTGGTCGTTGATTTCACGGCTTTTGATCCTTCGCCAGAAGCTCGCTTACTTGAAGCACTCTCGCTCATGCTCGACCCACCGATTAGAAGGGTAAATTTCTTAATAAACAAACAAACAATTACCTTAATTATATTTAATTACAATTTCAGTGAGTTTGATGTATATCTATTTATGTTTAGGTCGATTATGGTCTCGACGACCAGCGGGGAATGCGTGGCAGATCCCGATTCCGCCAACGAGATCAGTGGTACTTTGACCCCAATGCTGAACACCGTCGCCGTCGCCCTTGGTATCAGAGGTTTGGTAGAGAAAATGAGCAACATGAACCTGGAATTGAATCCAGTCCTACAACATTTATTCTACTAAGACGACCGGATCATCGGGGTCCACTTTTACCGCCTCGAAACCCAATTCCTCCTGGTGTTGATCCCAGAAACTATTTCTTGGGTTCACAACTAAATGAATTGATTGAGCAACTAACAGAAAATGACCGACAAGGACCGCCGCCGGCACCGGACGAGGCCATCAACGCATTACCGACGGTAAAAATCGAAGACAGTCATTTGGTAAACGACTCAAGTTGTCCAGTTTGCAAGGAAGAGTTTAAAATTGGAGGAGAGGCCAGAGAGTTACCATGCAAACATATATACCATAGTGACTGTATCTTGCCGTGGTTAAGGTTACACAATTCTTGTCCAGTTTGCAGACAAGAACTACCAGTTAGTTCCGGAATTGACGATGAGAATGAGGAAGATATACTAAGGAATGGAAGGTGCTTGAGGTTTAGAAGACAACTTGCATCTTTGTGGCCATTTGGAGCAAGGAATTATAGGAGAATTAATCCTGCTTCTCATGGAGGTTAGATTTTAATTCTCAAGCTTATATTTAGCTGTGCGGTAAATTGGAACTATGGACTTGAGACTAATTTCCAAATGCCTCACCGTTTTACTTTTATAATAATAATTCAAAACACTTCGTCATAATGTCTCCAAAACCCACAAACCATTTGTGAAATAAAAGATTTCGTATTCTCAATTTAGAAGGATTCAATTTCTTTGTTTATCTTGTTGATCAATTGAATTCCTTAAGAGAACATGAAAGCAAGCTTATATTAACATTCTTTTGTGTACCTGATGGATGAGTCTATGTTGTTTTTGTTTCTGCTTGGAATGGTTGATAGCTTGTGCTGAATCGAAGTTTTTTTATGTTTTGGGGCAGTTCGTTCAAGGTGGAGTTCTTGCAGTGTTCTTTAGCACCTAATAACGAATGGTATTACTAAAGCTGTTTAATTTTTAAAAGCCGACTTTGTGTGATTATATGTAAGTGCATAAACTAACCGTTAAGTAACCCTTTTGGGAAGGACATCTAATAAAACTGATTTTCTTCGCATTCTTAAAGGGCATCCTTCTGCTCTTATTTTGCTAATATGTGCTACAACTTTCATATGGAAACATTTACCTTCTTATATGTTGCAAGCACAATTTACTTCAACCTTACACAGTAGAATCTATTTTTGTTTCATCCGTGCATAAAACCATGTAACCACAATCACATAACTGATAGTGTCAAACTCCGCATTAGGAAATGCTATAGTTGACGAAATATAATAAAGCATACTTGAGGAAATGCTTGTAATCGTCAATCTGGTGGCAGTAGGTGTTTGACACAAATAGTAAACAGTAACACATTCTGCAGTTTATCACCATTGCTTAAACGAAAACTTCAATAGCATCATCAGAGTAGTAAATGGAAAGAGTGTTCAAACAATTCATAAAAGTTCCGTCTCTTTCGCTTGGACAATCACGTCCCCATGGCTAAGTTCATAGGCGCTTGGGTTTACAGTTTGTACCAGCATGAAACCCTTCAGTATATGCTGTATTCTTGAACATTGTCTGCAGCAGAATCCCCATAAACATAGGTATAAGCATACGTATAAATCTAGGCAACCATAACCTCTATGAATAACGGTCACTTCAAAACGAAAACAATGATCACTCACTGCAAGACTTTTTAAATCTGAATTTAGACGCTTTCTGAAATCATCAGCGAGAATAGTTCCAAGATTTACTCCATGTTGCCTGATGGTATCCTCATTAATCTGCATCAACAAAATCCAAATGCTAAACAGAAAAGACGGCTGACGTAGATATTGGAAAGTAGTAGTATGTGATGTTTACCTCTGAAAGCACTAAATTGGATGTTTTCTTTAGGATCTCGTCCACAAATAGTTCAACATCTGACACAGCACTTGGCTTATGAACATCACCTGACTTGTTTTTGGGATCTTGTGCATTACCTGATGGTTTAGTAGAGTTTACTGCATCATTGAAAGAGGTACCAGTATGTCAAAAAAATAAAAAAAAATCCTGCAAACTAAACAAGAGACCTATGCAGATGCATAAACTTTATTGGCAATAGATGAGGATGGAACAAGTGGGAGTTATTTGTACAAAGTACCTTACAAAATATCAATTCCATGGCATCATAAGGGTCTGAAGGTAAGGATCCCCAAAAAAAAACACAGAATTGCCACCTACCCCCCAATCTCACAAATTACATACGATCCACGGTACAAGGAATTACCTGAGACAGTCGTGGACTTCTTATCTGCAGGAATAGACTTCACTTCAAGACTTTGCATTGGAGTTGCATTATCTGCAGTACCGGAAATGTTAACAGAATCAGATGGGACAAGAGCAGCTAGATCGGGAGGACTATCCTTCCCTACTGGTGGGTTAGCCTGCAAGGAACTTAATGATTAGACATCAAATTGCAAACTAATCAAGAAATACAAGAAAGAAATTAACTTTCAATACCTCCAAATCTACATATAAAGAATCTCTTCCAACCGATTTGAGAAATTTGTCAAGATCATCAACAGTAAGAGCTGAACACCAAAGGATATATATAAAATAAGCGGGCTTCCATATGGGATAGTATGGATGTTAATTTGAACAAAGGGCAGTATTACATGCATAAGCAACTGTGTAAGTACTAAAAATTTGAAGCTAAATTTAACAAAAGAAAGCAATTCATGCAAAACTAAGGGTGAAAAATGCAGCAAGCAAAGAAGAGCCTTGGGACTTACAAATGGACGAATCATTAGACAGAGGGTGGAAGATGCACTTGTCTTGATTTCGAAATCCTTTATCCAGCAACAGCGAGACATGTCTTCATGATAGAAATATGGAAGTTAATTTAAACAGTATATTTGCATAGAGATTTACGCCTTAGTAGAGCAAGCCTTTAAACAATTCAACATTGAATTGTACGATGAGGATAACCAATCATCAGCAAAACATTCATAAACTTGTATGATTCTAAGCTTGATTCATTAGTATTAAGTAACGACAAGAGATAAGTCCCAAAAATGAAAGTGCGCTAATTGAGATACACCGGGACTTTTGACTGAAAATGTTGCAGTAGTTATGATGGGACATTACTAAGAAAATAAAGTCGAGTCTTGACGAGTCAGAAAACAAAGTCCCACAAAACTCTAGAAACCAGAAATAGCTTCCAAATTACTAATAAATATTTTTACACCACTTGGTAAATGACTAGAATTAGAAGTAAAAAAAATTGTCAATGTTTCTCTTTCCAAATCCAGCTCTGCATGGCTGGATCCTTGGAACCAGAGAGCAGCTAAAGGATAAGTGGAAGGACCTGTTAAAGTTTGTCTTATGATTTGTTTGAAGGAAATCAAGATTGACCTATAATAGGAGACTTTACTCTCTAAATACGCACAGATTGCATCATCCATTGAACAGTAAACAGATGAGCAGTACAATTTTCAGTATCAGTATGAACAATAATCACTTTATGTTTATTTTAATTCACATAAAATATAGGATATGTACCAGAATAATGGAAATTTTAAAATAAAAAACAGCTAAATCAACAAGTTTAATAAATGCAGTCTAGCACTTACCTTGCTGACTCATTGATGAGTGCAAATGGAGTAACACAACCCAGAGTAACCTTGTAAAGTAAAATGATAGAGTTATTGGACAGTGAATAACTATCAAGTCTGCATACTTCATCTAACTGATATAGCGGAAAGGTACTTCATAAGCTCATAAAAATAAACTAAAACATAGTATAGTTTTCATATATTAAATGTGGGGAGTTTTTTTCTCAAAACAATTGTGGGTAGTTTGTTATGATAGCCTATCCAAATACCCATTAACAGTTTAAATTCAGTTTATACCTTACATGATGCTACTTCCATTGCTATGCCATTGGGCTTGACCATGAGGCCTAGTAACTTTCTTCCTAAGATTGAGTATCGAGAGATCACCAAAATTTTTCTCATTGGTACCAAACTTTTGTTCAACTTTGTAGGCTGCTAGAAGTAAAGGCTAAGAGACCAATTAACAGATATTTAGATCCCTAAAATATGTTGACTGATTTCCAACAATTCAATCAACATTCAACTGATCCTTTTTTGAATATGTCAGCATTGATCAAACTTTGCGGCAAGTATATAAAGGGGCCACTTTTCTAGGAGAAATATGCCAATACCCAAACCAAGCATAAAAGATGATGAAAGAATTTGACAGTCAGCGTTGCAATTCTTGCTTAAAAATGGAGTTTGCTGCTCAAGGGTAAGTCAATCTCGAGATCTAATTGTTAAAATTTGCAATAAACGATAATGTAAAGGTTAAGAAACAAAGCAATCAATTGATACATCAGTGGGAGAGATTAGGAAGCTGAAAGAATATACCTGAAGTATCTCTCCTAAAGCATCTTCAGGAGCCATTCTTATACCTCCTTTCCCCAAACCAAGCCTCTGAGATAAAACTATCAGCTTTAAGGCATAAGTAACCAGTATCATCATCCCAAACAAATAAAAGAAAATAAATATTCAAGAGCAGGCCAGTAATACTACGTTTTGAAGTTCCATATACAAGAAAAAGGTAAAGGATTGATGAATCTTCACCTTTCATATCTACTTTCGTATCCGCAAGAGCAGAAACAATATAAAACCTATTTTTCTTGTCCTGCATATCTAACCAAGTAAAATTATTGAGCTTTATAAAACCAAAAGACACAATATATTTCTGGAATTGGCAGTTAAAATCACAGAAAGCTCCAGATCTCACCTTCAAGAATAAATTTTTACTTAGTCCAGCTCCTTTATCCCCAACATATTTAGCCTGAAGGGAAACGAAAAGGTCTTGCATCAACACACAAATATTTATTCTAGGACAGAGATGAATCAGATGTTTAAAAATTAAGCCATAGACAAGTTCTATTACAACTTAACCTGAGCTTCAACTGTCAAAACGACAGGATGTTCATACTGGGAAAAATTAATTTGAAGCTCCTGAAAAGAACACAAAAATCTGTATTAGTTTATATCATTAAAAAAAAAAAAGCTAAATCAGCTCCTCTAATGGTATACAACAACCAAAAATATAAAAAGTTAGAAACACAACACTAACCAATTCAGCCACCTGTCATTTTTTGTAAAATGACTGAAAAACTTCTAAGTCGAAGTCTAAACATTTTACACAGAAATGTTGCTCATATTAAAAAGTGGCACAAGTAATGAGCAATTTTTTGGAAACAATATCTAGCTATTTATTATTAACAAACATTGATTACATGAAAAGAAAATGCAACAATGAATCGCCAGATTTACAGCACTCACTCAAGCAAATAATAGCAAGAAGGACACTGGTGTTAATAGTTTGTTTCCTCTTGACCAGATTAACCAGGAGAAGAACCTAGAAAAATTAAATCCACCCATTTCTAGGGGGTGCTTGGTTAGTTATTATGGGAAGAAAGAAAAGGGTCAAGAATCAACAAGGATGCTTGGAAATATATTATAATTAGATGAAAAGTATTTCTATATTGCCATTTGGGGCAATACTGCATACCCCAATACAGTGAACAATGGAAGTCATATCGATTTTCATTCTTCACTATATTCATTATAAATCCTATTGTCATTTCCCAACCAAGCACACTCAATTTAGAATAACCACCATATCATATCTCCATTTTTCACAAAAATCTAAATTGGCGAAAGCTAAACAGGGAAAAAAATTTGTAAAGGCTAACTCAATCCTGACCTAATCCATCGGAAGAAAAAAAATGAAAAAGAAAACTACACTTCACGCTACGACAGGAACATCGTAGAATATGACTAGAAACCAAAAACAACGCTCGAACTAACCAAAAAATTGCAAAAAAAAGTTCACTGTTCATAGCATCAAACAGCTTCAGGACAGCAGAAATGATCATACTATCAACTACAAACAATAGAAAATATAAGCCAGTATATCTCATATCACACTAATAAAAGACGTTAAGAATACAAAGCGATAGAGTCAATTAGTAATTTATACAGACGATAAGAAAAGGTCAAAGAGAAAACAAAGAACCTTCAAGCGAGCAAGTAACTGGTCCTTGGTAAAACCCATATACTGGTTTCTAACTTTAAAGCCCCGGCGATGAATCAGAGAGCAAAGCAAATGGCAACAGCCGAGACTAGTGGCGGCCGATGGTGGAGATGTGAAAAATAGACAAAACGCTAAAGCTAAGAATCAAACCAAGTTCGGGTTGTTGATACGGGTGTCCGGATTTTGGATCTGCTTGTTTAGTGGCTTTTCAGATCATAATATGTCTAAGCCTGGCCCAAGACTTTGCCACTTAGCCGGGCCAATTAAAAAGATATTAGAACAAATTAAATAATTTAGAGACAATTTAATGAAATATATATTGAAGATGTAATATGTCATTTTCTAATAAAATAAAATATTAAAGTATTGAAATTTTAACTAAATAATATTTTCAATTAAATTTAGACCCCAAATTCATTCATCATTTAGGGGACGTTTGGTTTGAGCACAAGGTTGGGTATGAATATGAGTATAATAGTAGAAGGGAATGAGAATGAGTATGAAAAATAAAAAATGATGTTTGGTTTGTAACTTGGGTTTCTGGATTAATACCAATAATATTGTTTGATTTGTTGCATTAATAGGAATGAAAGATAATATAATACAATTTTTCATATAATATGTCCATATCATATTTGTTATTATTATTACAAAATTAATAATAATAATAATAATAATAAGATAATTAATTTCGTATAATAAAATTAATAATAATAATAAATAATAATAATAATAAGATAATTAATTTCATATAATAACATTAATAATAAAAATAAATAATAATAAGATAATTAATTTCGT
>JANIHY010000002.1:10995960-11006226 GCA_027479065.1 Erythroxylum brevipes
ATAAATCTATTTAAACTTACAATATCTTAAAGATACATTACTTTAAAAATTTTAAAATAATTATTCATATAATAAAATAAAAACAGTTAGTTTGAAATAATAACATTGATCTTAACCATTGAAATATATCAATAAATAAATGTTGCTTTACAATTTAGACTTTTACTTATATAATTATTTATTTGTACTAAATATAATTAATTTATAACCAATTTTATTGATAAATATTTTATAAGAAATTTAAATAAAACTCATGATTCAATTAATTGATAAAATCAATTTATTTTAATTTATTTAGTATTTAATTATTTTAATAATAAAATTGTAATTATATTTGTATTAATAACCAACAAATTTTTATGTGAAAAAATAAAATAAAAAATTAAGAATCACAATAAAGAATAAAAAATTGAACCAAATCACCATTTAACATTATGGATTTTATGTCTAGTTAATCAAAAGGAGAAATGTGTAATTCTATTTAAAAGAACATAATGTATATTACTTTGTAGAGCAGATCAATAAATTAATACAGAACATAGGATTCTTCTTCTCAAGACGCAACTTCCAGGATCCGCAGGTTTATGGGTTAAGTAGGTTTTCTGGAGAGCACAAAAGAAAAGTGTATTAAAATCCGAAGTCACATAGCTTAATAAATATATTTTAAAAAAACCTAAAAATTAAAAACACGCGCAGTCTTAACAGTGACAAGAGTAGAGCAACTAGGCTGCCTCAACGCAAAACATACACAAACCAGCTGTTGCTCGTCTGTCAAGCAGCTCCAAAACCGCGTCAAACACAGAGAAAGAGTAACCCTCTCCTTGTCAAACGTCCCTTTCTCCAGTCACAAAGATTACGGTCATAAATTATGACACGTTCTCCTCAACGGTTTCATACATGGGCATGGCTTTTTCTTACGCTTGCATGTCTTGGACTTTAATTACTGGCTAGCATTCTGGTTTGGAAATTCCCATTTTCAAGAATCCTGATGGCATTCTGGATGTTGGTACGGCAAAAACAACACGGTACTTTTTCACTTGGGGAAAAGAGAAATAATGCCAGAAACACGTGCACCCCTGCACCTACACCACCGTTTAGTTGTTTGTTTCACACTTTGTATGAACCGATCGAGAAGAGCTTTTGGTTTCTTCCTAATGGAGAATCATGGAGCGTCATAATATGTGCAAGTAAACAAACATATATTACTTGTACAATCTACTCAAGTGGGGTATATAGTTAATATTAAATGATAAAAAGAGGAAAGAATTGTATTTAGGATTAATGAGCGTCCAATACTCAGAATCGAGAAAGTATATGATGAGCGTCCGATACTAAGGATAGGGAAGTATATGATGAGCTTTGCAAGTTTATTTTATTGGTTTACTTCTTTTCATAATCGTCGACTAACTAGGGAAAGTTCCTAGTAGTGCTGCTGTGCTATATACGAAAGGAAACAAGATAAAGAAGACAGAAAACTTTTTGTCGTTTTTAGAATTCTTTATTTTATTGATCAATCACATATTTTACACTTTCTATAAATTTTTAATAAGGAACAAATTAAACAATACCTTCCTCATAAAAGAAACTTCCCTTTTTTTAAATGTAAATGTAATGACGATATATAGCCTTTTATGCGAGGAAGTATAAAAAATAACTATGATTTATATGAAAATTTTGAATGGAGTTTAGTTTTTACACATAATGTAAGAAGAAATCAAGATATATACAGTATTTTCGTTTTAATACTGATGAGAGATGAATAAACCTAAAATTTGAGTTGGATCCAATGATAAAACCATGTGAGAAAAAGAATAATGTCGTCAATCCGTACGAAACCTCTCCATCCTCCCTCCTTCCTCTTCAAATAAAAGCAAGCTGGGCATCTATTTCTTGCCATTCCAAGTTCACGCGAAATATACAATGACATATGCCTTATTTATCAGGTAATGGCTGACAGTCTGATTCTCGCTAAATAATGCATTATTATAATTAACACATCACATGTGGAGGCCCCGCCTAAAAATTGTTTAATCTGCAAGCCTGTCAGAAATCAAGGTTATATGACAATGACTTGGTTCCTTGGAAGATTGAAGGAAGTTTCTTCCACGGTTTTATGGGGTTTCACCAGTGTCCCTCATTTTGCTTTGACTTTAGTTCCAGTTTTGATCCTAAAATTTATGATTCAAACTAGGTTTTTCTCCAACCAAAAGTAAATGCCTTTGACAGATATCAAGGGGGCGGCTTTTGTTTTATGTTTTCGAGTTGTGCCTGAAGAATTTTGTTGTTACTAAATTCATGTGCTTGTTGAAGTGCGAAAATTAACTACTCCTGGACTTTGAAATATTATATGTGGGAAGAAGAGAAAGTGGGACCGAACTATGCATGGAAGGTCTCACATGAGCTGGTTGATCAACAAATAAGAACTACTTTGACTTGAAAAACATGCTTGCGAAAGGAATGGCAGTGTTTCGCTCATGTGATGGGTATGTGGCGGCAGTGTGAAAGTAATCTTTATTTGTCCTGCAGACCGCCCTTGACTTTGGTGGCTTTTTCACGATGATCCCCAAGGCTAGTGAATGATTTCAAACAAAACAAATAATTATAAAATCTTTAAAAATTTTGGAACTAAAAAAAAATGACACAAAGTAAAATTTTAACTCGCAACGTGTTGAATAGCTTAGATACATAGTGTTTTTATTCATATTTCAATTTTAATTTATAATCTTTTATATCTTATATGTACCATTCAATAGTAACTCAATTGGCTCTTGCTTAAAGTACGGGTGTATCATTTAGGTTGTAATTTAGGCGTATCATGGTTTGATTAAGATCAGACTATAATTTACTCCCTTACTATTATGTCGGATCGGAGTGTGGGGGCATCTGGAATGGACGATCCATCTTTTGGGACAAGGCGTATCATTTAGGTTGTAATTTAAATGTTACTAGTTCCGTATACGTAGTACATAAAGACCTACTCTTTGCTCTTCCTTTGTGTACATAAGTTTAAGTGTTGGCGATTCTAGTAATTGTTGGAATTAGCAATTCGACATAGTTAAGAGGGGCTGTTGAATAAGTGGGGTATATTTTAGTTATGGGCCAAAGTATATATGAGGCCCGTTCATAAATATTTGAGCATTGTAAATAGCTATCATGAGACAGTTTTGTACAGCTGTGTTAGTTACTGTTTTCCTTTATAAAGAACCGTTCATTGTACAATCATTCATCGATGAATAACAGAATAACTTTCTCATATTCCTTCGTCAGTTTTTCTCACATGGTATCAGAGCCTAGCTAGAAAAATCATTTTTTCTTTTCTTCTCCATCAAGCTTTTCTTCTTCCTTAAGCCTTCATCATGAGTTTTTCTGAAAACCAAATCACCTCTGCTGAAGCTCAAACTCAACCTCAAGCTCCGATCATTGATTTTGGTCATCAACTCTATCTTCATCCTTCTGATGGTTCACACACCGTATCTCTGGATGATCCTCTCCTTGGCATTGAAAACTACTGTAGCTAGAGCAGAGCCTTCAAAATTGCTGTTCAAACCAAGAACAAGCTTGGTTTCATCTCTGGATCTTGCAAACGTGAAGCGCTTCCAGCTGCCTTGCATGAAACTTGGGATCGTTGCAACGCTATGGTCTTATCTTGGATCCTCAGATCTGTCAGCAAATCCATTAGAAGCAACCTTCAGTTCCACATCAGTGCTGCTTTTTCCTGGAAGGATCTAAATGATCGCTTCAACAAGGTTAACGGCATAAGGGTCTTCTTCCTACATCACCAGATTGCCACGTGTGTGCAAGGTAACAGTTCAATCTCTGATTTTTTCAATCGTCTACAGAACCTCTGGATGGAGCTCGAAAACATCAAACCCTTGGTGTTGATAGATTCAAATCAAGCTGCCATCGCACATGCTTATTTTTCAGAGATTAGGATGTTTCAATTCCTAATGGGACTAAATGAATCCTATATACCTATTCGTGGCCAAATCTTGCTTATGGACCCTCTTCCATCTCTTGGAATGGTTCACTCCATGCTCATCCAGGAAGAGTCACAGAGAGCCTTTACTTCAATGATCTCTACACTCTCTCATGTTCCTCTTGATCCAACTGCTTTACTCTCCAATGCTTTTGCATCTGCAGCTGAACCTAAAAAACGGTTTACTGGAACTTGTGATCATTGTGGTGTCAAAGGCCACAACAAATCCAAATGCTACAGACTGATTGGCTTTCCACCAAATTTTAAGTTCACTAGAGGAAAATCACAGGCAAATCAAGTTGAGAATCAAATCTCACCTGCAGCTGCAACCACTCTTGGCCAAGCAGATCCATTTGCTGCTAATGTTTCTTCAGGTCCAGCTCCCTTCAATCCAGCTCCTGTCTTCACTCCTGCTCAGTATCAGGATATTTTGCGCATGCTTGCTGCTGCTAATCCAATGGCCAATTCTGCTTCGGCTTCTCAGTCATCTCCAGCACCACCATCACCAGCTCCATCATCAGGTCTGATTTCTCGAACCTGGATAGTGGACAGTGGAGCCACAAATCACATGGTTAATTCTTCTCTTGGCTTGCAAAATATGTCTATACCTGCACATGCTTCACATGTCCTCTTACCTAATGGAAACAATGCTGAAATAACTCATACTGGATCACTCAATATTCTCACAGATATAAATCTTCCTAGTGTTCTACTCATTCCTTCTTTTCAAAAAAATCTCATGTCAGTTCATAGAATAGCCAAAGATTCCAACTGTTTTGTGTCTTTTTTTCCTGATTTTTGCCTATTGCAGGATATTTCAACTGGGAAAGTCAGGGGGATTGGTAGAGAGTCTCAAGGTCTTTACTACTTGCAATCTCAAACACCATGTCCTAGCATCAGCCATCCACTTTCAGCAAATACTTCTAGAGTCTCTAGCATTTCAGATTTCGCCTTATGGCATCGTCGTTTAGGACATTTAAATTCTCAATCTCTGCAATCACTACTTGTATCGAGTTCTATTAAGTGCAATAAAGAAAACATTTCCAATTGCTTTACTTGTTTTCGTGCAAAACAACGTAAGTTACCATTTAAGTCTAGCAATTCGAAAACTAGTTCACCATTTCAGCTTCTACATTTAGACTTATGGGGACCATACCACATTCCGACTCATAATGGTTTTAGATACTTCATGACAATAGTGGATGACTACTCTAGATACACTTGGACTCAGCTAAT
Source organism: Erythroxylum brevipes (assembly GCA_027479065.1). Lineage (NCBI taxonomy): Eukaryota > Viridiplantae > Streptophyta > Magnoliopsida > Malpighiales > Erythroxylaceae > Erythroxylum > Erythroxylum brevipes. The sequence goes on from JANIHY010000002.1 coordinate 11,001,173, forward strand.
GCAATCAAAGAGTGACACATTTAGACTTATCAAGGATTTCCTAGTGTATGCCAAAAATAAGTTTAATGCTCAAGTAAAAATCATAAGATCTGACAATGGAACAGAATTCATGAATAATCAATGCCAAGCTCTATTTCGGTCTCTAGGAATAGTCCATCAACATACTTGCCCTCACAATCCACAACAAAATGGAATTGTGGAAAGAAAGCATCAACATATTTTGGAAGTTGCTAGGTGTCTTAAAATGCAAGCATCAATACCTATAGAGTTTTGGGGAGAATGTACCTTGGCAGCTGTTTTCTTAATAAATAGGTCACCATCTCAGGTAATTAAGGGATTAACACCCTTTCAAAAGCTTTATGGTGAACCTCCATCTTTAGCTAGAATCAAGACATTTGGGTGCCTAGCATATGCAAAAGTTCCATTAGTTAATGATAAGTTTGATTTTAGATCAATGATATGTGTCTTTATGGGTTATCCTAGCAATCAAAAGGGTTACCTGTTATACAATTTGTCCACTCAAAAATTCTTAGTCAATCGGGATGTGATCTTCCAAGAACACATCTTTCCTTTTGCTAGTCCAAAAGTGTCATCAAAATCATCTCTCGATTCATTCATTGATTTTGATTCTGCCACTAATCCATCACCTTCAAATCATCAATCACCAAATCCACCTATTCATGTTGAGGATCCTGTAAATGAGTCAATTGTAGGTCATTTTCCTGTTGACACTGAAACAGAAACAGGTGATAGCAATGACATTGAAGATATGGAGCATGTCGAATTTCAAGATGATCCCGAGAACATACCTACCAGAAAATCCAGCAGGCCCACTCGTGCACCCGCATGGATGGATGATTATGTCCTTAATGCTACATCAAATTGCTCTTATCCACTTGCAAATTCACTCTCATATTCAAGTTTGTCTCAGCCCTATCAAGCCTACATCACAAAGATTGACTCAATATCAGAACCATTGAATTACCATGATGCAATCAAAGATCCAAGATGGAAAGCAGCCATGGATGAAGAATTAAATGCCTTGCAGCAAAACCAGACTTGGCAGATTGTTCCTTTACCAGCACATAAAAAGGCTATAGGATGCAAATGGATTTATCGTATCAAATATCACTCAAATGGGCAAATTGAGCGATTCAAAGCAAGATTGGTGGCTAAGGGGTTCAAACAAAGGGCTGGAATAGATTACAAAGAAACATTCTCACCGGTTGTTAAAATGGTCACAGTCAGAAGTGTTATTGCTTTGGCTTCAACAAAGAATTGGCAGATTTTTCAAATGGATGTGCAAAATGCATTTTTACAGGGAGATTTAGATGAGGAAGTCTACATGACAAAACCTCAAGGATTGCTCAATTCAGGGGGGGCTAACATGGTTTGTAAATTGAGCAAGTCACTGTATGGTTTAAAACAAGCATCAAGACAGTGGAATAGCAAAATAACTATGGCTTTAACTCAGTCAGGTTATCAGCAAAGCAGACATGATTACTCCCTATTCACAAAACATTTCAAAGGTAAAATAGTTATTCTACTACTATATGTAGATGATTTGCTTATCACAGGAAATGATTCAATCATGATAAATGAGCTCAAAACAGTGCTGCATAAGCATTTCAAGTTAAAAGATCTTGGTCATTTAAAATACTTCCTAGGCATGGAAGTTAGTCGATCTAAGGAGGGAATCATAATGAATCAGAGGAAATATGCTCTTGAGCTCATCTCAGACATGGGATTATCTGCTTCAAAACCAGTATCTACACCATTTGAGTTAAATTTAAAGTTGACTACAAAGGAGTATGATGACATGGTGGAAAAACAATCAAAAGGGAAGATGAAGTCAAATGACAAGCTTCTTGATGACCCGACGAGCTATAAAAGGTTAGTAGGGAGACTGCTCTATCTCACTATAACCAGACCTGATATTTGCTATTCTGTCAATCATATTAGCCAATTCATGCATCAACCAAAACAATCACATTATCAAGCAGCATTGAGAATAATCAGATATGTTAAAAGAGATCCTGGAAGGGGTCTTTTCATGCCCAAAGAAAATAGTTTAGAGTTGAAGGCTTACTGTGATTCCGATTGGGCGTCCTGCGTCGTCAACAGAAAATCAGTAACTGGTTTCTGTATCAAGCTGGGAGAATCCCTAATTTCTTGGAGATCGAGAAAGCAGAAGACAATTTCCAGATCGTCGGCTGAGGCTGAATATCGATCCATGGCTGACACAACTTGCGAATTGATGTGGCTTCGTGGATTACTGAAAGAGCTTGGAATTGGAATTAAAAAATCAATTGAATTGTTCTGTGATAACGAAGCTGCGACCCATATTGCTGCGAACCCAGTGTACCATGAAAGGACCAAGCACATTGAAATTAATTGTCACTTGGTGAGGGAACAAGTGCAGAGCAAATTGATTCAGACTAACTATATTTCGACAACTGAGCAGTCGACAGATGTGTTTACAAAAGCTTTGGGAACCTTTAAACATAATCGGCTTTTGGGAAAGTTGAGATTGAAGGATATTTTCCAAAGTGTCGAATTGAGAGAGGCTGTTGGAATTAACAATTCGACAAAATTGAGTTGAATAAGTGGAGTGTATTTTAATTATGGGCCAAAGCATGTATGAGGCCCATTCGTAAATATCTGAGCATTGTGAATAGGAATCTTGTGACAATATTGTACAGCTGTGTTAGTTATTTTTAGGAAATTCCTTTATAAAGGATCGTTCGTTGTACAATCATTCATTCATGAATAACAGAAAATCTTTCCCATATTCCTTTTGTCAGTATTTTTAACACAAACAAAGCAGGACTTCAAGGCCTGCTTGCTTGTCTATATAAAACACGATATACAGATGTAACTTTAAATAGTGAAAATGATAAAACTTACCAGAGAGTAATTCTTAATTGTATACCAATATTGGCACAATAACACAACAAATATCAAAGACCTGATTGACCCTCGACAAGCCATAAAGCACCCCATACCATAATGTTTAGTTCGAAAATGCTACTTCAACTTCCATGACATTACAATTCGTGCTGCTTGATATCAAGCCTGAAGTCATACAATGATTCCAAGAACAACAACTTCAATCACTTAGAGCTGTTGCAGTTGGTTTCTGAAAATTACTGTGAGCTCCAGCGATTAATCAAAGCTGGCATTTAAGAACTTCAGTAATTCATTCCGTTTACTCTCTGCTTGCTTGTCCTCCTTGGACTTCTCAACTTTGAGCAAAATCTACTTGAAAAAGAACAATTGATTAGAAATAATAATACCATCTAGGGAGGAAGTGTTCTATATTCAAGTGACAGAAATAGAACATAAGTTACAACTCAACCTTTTTCCCAGAAACAGCACTACGGCGCACACTATCCACCTTGTCATGCCCTAAAAACTGTATGCGAAAAGTAAATGTTTTTGAAGAGTTAAAAATTAAAAGAATAAAAACAGAAAGTTCTCAAGTCAGTCATTCCATGGAGAAATGGTATACCTTTGAAAGCTGTACGGGACTGCTACTTCTCCGATCTTGCTGCTTCTATATATTGCTCCCGTTGCAAGGACAAAATTGAGCCAGAAACAAAATCCAAGCAAATCAACCCAAGCGCAAGAAATCATGTCACATACCCCAGCTCCAATTGTCAAAGAGCAAATTAAAACAGGCGGAATTTGTTATAAGCACGTCAGTTATCGACAAATTAAACGTGAATAAGCATTTAAAGACATAACCGTTGGACACATAGCCCCTCATCCGTATACAAAGATGCATTAATAATGCGCAAGATTGTTTAACTCAAGTCACACAAATGATTGAATACACAGTAGCCTACCTCTTTTTCCTTATGCTTATGACGTTTATGGTGATTCTTAGTTCGATCCTTTTCTTTGCTCTAGTATGTAAAGGACAATACCATGAGACTGGTAAACGAGCAAAACAAAGTAACAAACTATCACTTTTTGGTAAGAAACCACCTTTTTTGTCGCATCATTTTTCTTATTTCTCTTTGCACGATTAGAGGCTTCATATTCACTATCAGAATCATTCCTGCAATAACTCAATGTTATGAAGCTAATCCATCAATATCCAAACTAAAATTTTCAAATCGACACAAAAAAATCAGAAAAATGTTGAAATAAAGGGATATAAACAGCGAATTGAGAGGATGTTTGGACCTCGAAGAGTAAGACTGCGACGAAGAATTGTCGGAGTCGGAGTGGTGTCGACGGCGCCGTTTCGACCGAGACTTTTTGTAATTACTCTTTTTCCGAATCTTAAGAGACTCTCCGTCCCTGTCGCGGCGGCTACGGCGGCGGTGACGATGACAAGAAGACGGTGAGTCCGACGAGGAGGAGGAGGCCGACGATGAGTAGGCCGGCATCTCATCAAACATGCATAGAGAGAGGGAGAGAGAGACGGAGAGTGCTGGGTGGAGATTAGGGTTTGGCTTTTTTGATTTGGGGTATTTGAGTCGCGTTAAACATCCAAGGCTGTCTGTAGGTCGTCACAAATGTGAGGCGTCTAATTACGGGCATCTTTGTTTATATTTATATATTTTATTTTATTTTCAAATTCACTAAGGAAGTATTTAGAAAGATTTGAATTAAATTCAATAATGCTCCAAGTGAGTGAATTCAATTGACATATTTGGAGATTCAAAAAATAGATGGGTTCAATTCATACATATAATTAAAATCTATATAATTGAAATCTATCTCTTTTATAAATTGAATCGCTCCTCTAAATATAGGAATTCAATTACATTGAAGATTGAGAAAGACACCTTTGAATAAAAATTTGTTGTTTGTTGTTGGTTTATAACCAGACATTCATCAAAGTTTATATAATTTTTGTGGGTTTTTATTGAATATAATTATTTGCTCTGTATTTTTTATCAAGAATCATTTTGTGTCATTCAAAAGTAGCGTCTTGCTCTTTTGCTCTTTCATTCTTTGAACTACTTCATTTCCCACTTTCTTGTGTTTCATTTGATTGGATTCCAAAAACTATTAATTAAAATATTATTAATAATTAATTA
>JANIHY010000002.1:11082216-11099678 GCA_027479065.1 Erythroxylum brevipes
GATCATACAAATTTTATTTTGTACATGACAATTAATCACATGGCAATTTTTATTTAAAATTTTAACAAATTCAAAGTCTTTTTCTAGGGTTTTTAGTTTTGCAAAATTTCCTTAAATAGTTAAAATATTATTAAAATAAATGAAATCACATTAGTTTCGCTCTTGTTTTAGCCTTGGAAGATATATTTTTCATTTTTAAAAAAAAGGCCTTAAAAGATGTAAAGCAAATCATAAACGGGGACTGGGCTCGGTGACAATAGTTGGGTCGAGCCGACCCACAAGTCTCTTGGAATACAACCGATTTAACAAATTCTTGAACATTTTGTACGGCTACACAAAGAGAAGGAATTTTGATATTTCTGGAGTTGGGAGAAATGGCGGTAACAATGGCAGCGATGGTGGCGTTGACGCCATTCTCAAGAATAGCGTCATTATCTGCTCGAAGACCACCCAATTGTAAGTGGGCATTTACGCAACTGGTATCCTGCTCCTCGACGTCGTCAAGGGCAAGAAAACTTTTGTTATACTCGAAGCCCGGATGCTGTTTGTGTGATGGTCTCAAAGAGAAGCTTCAAGTTGCCTTCTCTCTCTCTGGCCCTCATGCTCTGCACGACGTCGAATTGCAGGTTAATTTACTCTATTTTGTAATTCCAATGTCTCTGGTCTCTCACGGCGATAGTTATGTTGTGTTGAAGTTTTGTTGCTGCGAGTTTTGCCAGGTCAGGGACATTACCAGCAATCCCGAGTGGGAAAAAGCTTACCAGTATGAGATACCCGTTTTGGCCAAAGTTCTTGCTGATGGAACCGAGGTTAGTATGTCGGTGATCCTTTCAACTTAACCTTGAAGTCTGATGCCGAATTTTGCATATTTGTTTAAACTATGCTTCTCCTTCATTCCTCATCCTTATTTTACAGCATTCTAAGCTTGCTTCGTTATTGAAGTATTGCAAGAGCATTTTCCAATCGTTTTGGTCATAAATAGCACTTATATTTAGTTGAATGCATAGCCCCAGATTGCAGAAGCAAACAACATTTTCTACGTGGTTCCTTCAAATGGTTCTTGTTGTTATGGAAACTAGAACTATAATAAATGAAGGTACCTGGTCCAACACTCATGAAATGGATGCTCATTTGGCCTCTAAAACTGTTGTGATTGAATATTTCAATATGTTGGGCTACTTCATATTGATTTAGTTTGAAGTTACAGTGATAATTTGGACCTCTGAGCGGCTGTTTCTTTTGTTCATGAGATGACCCTCTATATACAATTGACGGACCTATGTCATATTTGGGTTAGTATGGACCCAAATGAAGTGAGGATCAAGTTTGATAGTTGAAACCCATAGCTTTGCCACCTTGATTATTCAAAGAATGGTCTTAGTTATTGAATTCTCATCAACAGCCTTTTTCTAGTTCACATTAGTACTATTGTCATCTTTTCTTGGTGTAATTTAACATTTAGAAAGTTTTTTGTGTTCATTTTTTAAGCTAAATACTCATCAACCGAACGACTTGCTTTAATGGTGAGATCTTTTTTTTGGCAATGAATCTGATCCCACTTTTTCATGCACTAAATTAAAATATTAATGTAGTGCTAATAGTGCCGAACGTTTGTTTCTAGTAGTTGAGGGCTAATCCTCGTTGAACATCCCAATGACTTGATCGACCATTTGGAAGCCTCCGTTTAGCACTGTTTTGAACAATTTTTGGGATTAGGGCACAGTTTCTGTATGTTAATTTTTAAGGCGTTATCTTATGAGAAATACTATCTTCCTCTCAGGAACCTCTACCTAGATTATCACCTCGACTTGGAGTGGAGCTCATTCAGAAAAAGATAGCAACTTGTTTGACAGAATGAAGAGGCTCTATGAAAATGGAATTACAGCAGAGAGACACTCAACAATGTCCCACATTTCCCCACCCATGTCCTTCAAACAAATTAAAGAAGAAAAGGTAAAAAGAATCTGGACACGCTGACAAGGATGAATACCATACTTTTGTCCTTTCCCTGTATCCGTATGTTCTGTCAACAAGGAAATCGAATTTTATTTGTGTTCTGTATCATTTTGATGTAAATTCAAAAGTTTCTGGCATTGTAGCCTTAAAAAATTGTCAATGCATTGCCCTTTAGAAAAATACAGGATAAGCCAATGCCTCTGTTGGTTATTGTGGAGATAATTCACAAAAGATATGTCCTTTCAGTTCCATTTTGTTTTGTCATTGGCGAATTACAAACTGTTTTGGTATTTCCTGTAAAAGGGTTTTCCAATGCGGGCCTATAGCTTTTGGAAGAACTAAAGTACGGAACCGAATGAAAAGCTTGTAAGATCACTAAAAGGACATGAAGTCCCATTGACCCAAGAAAGGGAAAAGAAAAGCTTATTATCTGGAATACCAGTTTTGAAAGAGGCAAGAAGGTCACATCTCCCAGAATGAGAGATACAATTCATTGACCAGTAAGCTGCTCAGGCACGGGAGCTCGCCATTCGCGCTTCTTGTTCATCTTACAAAATAATAGGGGAGTAGAGTAGTTCTCAAAAGGACATCTTGCTCTAGAAAAAGACAAAAGGTGCATCTACTCCCAAAAGAAGATTCATGTGTATCAAAGACTCTTTGACCCAAAAGTGAAGATTCTGAAATTGACCACGTAGCTTTTAACCCCCCATGTAAGATCTCCGATTGGTGGGCTACAAATTTTGATGAAAATCCCAAGCCCCACCATTCTATTTCCCTCAATTCACAAACATTGATATTCTACTTGCATCTGATCAAAATATCTTCAAAGCACCATACTGATGTCCACGTGTGCAATGTTTTTGATTGCCTTGGCTTTCAGGGCCTCACTTGATTAATCCTGCTTTGCTTTTAGGTGGTACAATTGGATGCATTTTTTGACCAGAAAGTTGAAAAAGTTGGGTCTCCAAAGGCTTAAAGCAAAGCAGCTCGCAGCTTTATGTCGAGAAAAGAGTGCTTAATGAACTCTTAAGTTCCTTGGCGTTTCCCATGGCAATGGAGCACAGACACTACGGTGGTCAATTCTTGTAGTCGTTTTAGTGTTTTAAATCTTCAAACTTATGAGTATAATCAATATCCTTGCAGCATAAAGCTTGCATTCTCATTTCCAAAAGAAGGTCGATATTATATATAACGTGTACGATTCGTCTCGTTCGCTCAATCATTCAGCTATAAATACGTAGAGGATCATTGCACGTTAGGCCACCTTCTTCTTTATGGTAGGAAACAGACATTTTTTCTATAATCTTTTTGCGTAAAGAAATGAATTTGGGTGGCAGCACTTTACAATGGCTTTAGTTTTCCATTAAAATGGAATGCCTTTTTTCTTGCTTTTAAGTAGACACATACTCTTCCTTTAGGTCCATTTACGTGCTTTCGCCATAATTGACCACTCGTTTCGACATGTTCCTTCCTTTTTTTCATCCAGCTATAAAGTGGAGTATTCCAATCCGGCCACCAAAATATCTTTTGGTGTATGATAAGAGTTGCTTGGAGCTAGTCATTGAAATGTAATCACTTTGAAATAAGTTGGTTTTAAGTGAGCAAGAAAAGAACGACCTCCCAAAATTAGGATAAGCTCGATCGGGAGATATAATAGCTAGCTAGATAAATGAAGACTATATAATTATTGTTAACAGTGTCTAAACTAATTTGCAAGTTATCAAATGATTTATAATATGAAGAGTTATATTAATTATGATAATCATAAGAACTAGTAATTAAATAATAAATTTCTAACTCTTTCAAGATTAACAAGTGTAAGATATACATACATTGTGAGTACTTTGTTACTCCCATCCAAGTGAATACCCAAATGTGTGTTAATTCGTTTTTCTAATTAGAATATGATCCGCCTGACTCCTCACTTTTTAGATTATATATAGACTAATCTTGACTTATTCAGCTAAGTCGAACATTAGACGCAAGATCGATTAAAACGATGTCGTTTTGAACATTAATAGAGGATCTAAAATCCTATTTCGTTAGCAATTAGTCTCTTCTTGTCACATCATTAGGAAAGACGTGATGACCTTGTTAATTAACCTTTGTTTTCATAATCTGTTTTCGTCTGCAATACTACATTCAGTTTTAAACAGTTACGTTAATTCAACTCCAGTTTGATATCGACTTCCAGTAGTGTTCATGTTTAATTTATAGTCATCAGCAGCTCAGTGAAGTGACTTCTAATCATCCTTACTTTCATTAGGATAGGAACGATGTTGCATTCAACTCAAAAGTTTTCCAGTGTTATATGATTGACATGTCTCAACCCTAATACACTTTTATGTGAGTGAGCTGTTCATGTTAACGCCTCGATTTATCGACTATTTCCTTTGCTTCATCCAACAACTTAAATTTTTTGTATTGAATATAATCTCTAACAATGAGAGTCTTGAACGTTTTCACGTTTCACTACATTTTCCCTACTTTTTTTCCAAGTAACTATTTCTTCATCATCATCTGGCAGGGCTGATACCGGGACTGGCCATTATTTCTCTCCTCTTGTCCTCCAATAGTGCCTTTCAATTCGCTAGCAATTTCTTATGGAGTCTGTGTCATGCAAGCTGAATGGGAAACAACTATTGTTAGAAACATTGGTATTGTACAAGACACAAATAGTCCAAAAAAACAAATATAATTAATCAGAAATATTGATGACAATTAGTGAAGATATGACTCAAAAGTTAATGTTGTCTATTTAATTCGTATATAGGGAGACTGCATGCGTCTTTGTCAAAACTTTAAAATATGGATCTACACCTATCGAGAGGGGTCTTCTTGCCACCTTCCTTTAAAGTTTTATTCAAATCGAATCAAATCATAAGCATTATATAATTTAAAATTAAATATTATATCATATAATTATTTACAAAATAATCTTACTTAGATATGTAATTAAAGACCAAAGATTATTCATAAAAATTAAATTGAAAATTTGTAATTTATAGATTAGAAGTCTAACAACGATGAGGAGCTATAAATATGTGCAACGTCATCACAACCAACAACATAATTAAAGAATCCCAATGCGTGGGATATGTTCTTTCTAGTTGATGTAAACATAATGGCAATTATTGCTTATAATGGTGGTTACAATCTGTTAGTTTTCTCTTTGACACAGTTTCAGACGGAAATAATGGTTTGAGGAACGTGGGCAGCTTGCTTTTGTATATGCATTTCTATGCACTCTGACCAGCAAACGGAAGTGCAGTCCTGACTTATAGCCACTAATTCAATCTTCTTATCTCAGCAGCCACTTTCTATTATCACTCTGGATTTTAGAGGAACTGTAATTAAGAATTTATAAGCTTAGATTAGATTAGATTATGGTTGTATGCATATAAGCTCCAGCACTAGCCTTGTCGTGTCAACAAAGTGTGAACTACAGCCCCGAATACGAAAAGAGAATACTATGATGTGAGTATATATATATAATCATCAATTTGAAGTCAAGTGGATTCCACAAGTTATGTTTATGTATAGAATAGAGTTGGGTAGGAATGGATAATGAATCATATCCTATTCGTATTAGGAAGAAAAATATCTTAAAGACAAACTGCCTACTGTAATAAAACATTATTATAAATAATAAAATATAATGCTGTAATAAATTGTTTGCAAGATGGAAAAGAGTATATCATGTTTAATAAGTAAAATAGTTTTTTTCAAAATTAAGGAAAAAAAAGAAAACAGTGTGCTATGGCCCTGAAACGAACTCAGATAATAATGTATGTCCAAAGACCACACGTACCATTCAGATTGCGGATACTTTTTGAAGACCAGCCAACAGCACGCGGTTGTTGAGAATAGTAGAATACAATAAATTGAAATCCTCGTATGATTCCATTCGCGGATCACTTGCGCTTAATCAACAGTCGAAAAGTACAGATGAGTGGTGATCCAAGTTTCAGAAAAATTTAAGCTATGTAGATTCATGTCTGAAAGTGAGAGATTTATCTTGCTTTCCTCTGCTATGGCCGTCTTTTGGTTGTTTAGACTTTAGAGAGATTGGAGACGATGATGAATTAGCATCTGATTATGATAGTGTAAGATTAAGTGCAGTGTTGAATGAATTAAAACCATTTCATCCTAATGATTTGGTTGCAATAGCTGATTTTGTACTGCAATTTTAGTATGTGTACGTTACTGTATTCTAGTTTACTTAACTTTCGCCTTTGTTCTTCATTTCCGCAAGTGTGCATTCAAAAGTGGAAAAAGGAATAGCAAGACATGGTAATCAATCATAACACTACTAACTAGCTAGCTAGTGCCCACAAGCGGATAACATCTATGTTCTTTAAATTGTTTGTTATATGCAGGAAAGTAAGGCCAAAGATGACACTCTCAGTATCCCGACAATTACAAACAATGGCGCTCGGATGTCTAGAGTACGTAAAGACTTGACTTACGTGCCTGATTAATGATTCTGTGTAACATAAAGAACGCCAATCCTAGACCAAGGCTTCACTTACTTGCAAATGCAACACATCCACCGTATACGCTTCTGTCATAATGAATGCTTTGAATTGAACACCGTAGCGTTGGTAATTCTTAGAAATTGGAACAAAGTTAACACTTATCGGGACTTTGCTAATGATGTATATGAAATTTATTCTGATGATATACGATGAACAATCTTATAAATATGGTCCGTAACAATAAAGAAACATTCGTCGGAGCTGTCGCTTTCATCATTAATATGCTCAGCCGGCAAGGTCCGGAGATAGGCCATGGCACTTTTTGACCCTAGGCTTCTGGTCCCTATTAATTCAGTAGGTTAGCTTGTACAAAAAATTACCCGTTCCGCTATCTTTATTTCAACAGATATCTCGAATTATCAGCTCAAAAATCACAACTTAAGTTCAAGGTCTGGTTATGAAGATTAGAGTACCTACCTGTATTTGTTGCAGCTTCAACCTTCTGTGCATGATCATAGCTATTATCACTTGTTGAGTATATGATCTTGAACACATAATAGATTGATTAAACCCAACAATTCTCAAAACGTCATTGTTGACTAGACATGACTATTATCAGACCAGCTATATGGCAATGAAAGCCACCATCAAAAGTACAAGTTGAGAATCTGTCGCCATATCCACTAGACACGTTCTTCTGTTTTTGTCATCTCAATGTGAGAACTTCACCAAACTTATTAATGCTTTACGTTTGAAAATCACCCACGCCGAGAATTACGTAGTTTTTAAATTGAATGTTATTTTAATTTGCAATAATTTTATTTAAAATATCATTTTTCTTCATAAGAAATAAAGTGGAGATCGGAGAAGAGAATAAAATTATGGAAAATTCTTAAACATGGTGAATGTGGATTTGAATGAATAATATAATATTAACGTCAGGGGGTTGATAGAGGATGGCATGATTTGTGTGGCAACCACTATCTTAAATTATTCGACCACCATGCTACGTCTTAATAGACCATTAAATTCCAAATTTAAACGTAACAAATTGCGACGTGACTTACATCGATCGTTCTCCATTATAATCTTATTGTCTGACAGAAGGATATAATTATATTCTTGGAGTTTGATTAGTTGAGGAATATTTATATATAAAAACACTTTAGCTATAGTCTAATCATATTTATCAAACTATTAGGCAATGTTATTCCAAAATAGGAAATATCTAACTGTAGATCGAAAGTATAAGGTTGGCAGCAAGAAAAAGGGATTCTGCGAATAATGTGATTTGCTTTCATTTTGGTCGACCAAATCGACATTGAACAGAGATAAGCTTAATGATAATCACGATCTTGGATGTGAATGGGAATGTTACATGTACGCTCTATATATATATATATATAAGAAATAGAAGAAATTAATTAGAAAATTTTAATTAATTAGAAACTGTATTGGACGTAATTTTTAGTATTTGGACCACCTCCTTAGCACTATATTATATAAAATTCAATGGATCTGTCAATAAAAAGGCCAACTGATGCCATTCACAATTTGCTTTTGCTTAGTTTCTTCTGGAACTAATGTTTATAGCCACAACTTTCAGCAATGCCAATCTTAACTATTGAATGAGAGGGGGGGAAAAAAAGTTACATAAACCTATTGAAATTTAGTGAGCATTTTGGCATACATCTTTACAAGGCTTCTCATTTGAAAGGTGGGATTCCACCCACCTGCCTATTCTCTTGTTGGAATCCAAATACGAAAGCACCAACTTTAATTCCTTGGACATTATCTACCCAGGTGTTTTTGTGCTCACTCACTATCTAAACACATGGTGTTATGGACTCTCGATATCCTTTCTCCAATTCTTACTTGACGCTTATCGCCAGAGCTCTAATGAAATATCATCATTGCTAAGTCCATTATATCGCTTTTGTACTTCTTTGTCATAAGACATTATAGATGAGAAGAGTGTTCGTCCGTTCAATTTATCTCTTTCTGTTAACGCTTGAAATTAATTGTAGAGTTCAGTTTCATGTATTGACACTAACCCTTCTATTTGATCGTATCTGAAGATTTTTATTTTTTATTACAAATACTAATTATCCAAAATTGGAGCTTATATATTCTACGTAATCCTTTGAGAATGAAATTAAGTAGCAAGTGGCGTCATGTTACATGCACTAAAAGCATAGAGAAAAGAATGAAAAGAGCATCTAACACAGCATGGAAATTAGAAAGAACAAAGTGAACATATCTGCCTTAATCACTTGACATTTCATTGGAATAAAAACTGTGAGGCATCATATACACATAAGAAAGTAAGAAACTTTAGGGTAATGCATCAGAACAACGGGAATAAGGATAATGTCAGCTTCCACCACCTAAGCTACATAGATAATGATCATCGCCATATATAAAAGAGTATAGCTAGGAAACCATATTAACGACAACGATTAGGTTTCTTATTTCCGCATCACGGGCAACTAAGCAAGTCGCAATCTATGCCTGAACTAGAGATTGTTTAACAAAACAATCATATCTTTGTATATAATACTCATCAAGGTATATACGTAGTGTATAGGCAAAGAATTTACCTTGAACTTCTATTACTACTTGTAAGCATAGTGGCAGAGATGTATCGTGAACTTAAACGTATTAAACGTGTTGGCTTAAACTGCATACAACTTGATAGAATTTGAAGTTTTTTGAGTTCGTGTTTTTAAAACTTTGGCTTGAGGAATTTATTCTGCTATATCTCGTCATTGATCACTTGTTTAATTTTAATTTAAATAAATTATTTTAAATATATGATTGGAATATATTTCTAAGAATATGTTTAATACACGTTTAAGTGCACCAAAACTACAAAACGACAACTTAAACAATGCTCTTATTGATGTGTTCTCCACTAAGATTTACTAGGATTAAAGTAAAATCATTCAATTCTTTAAACACCTTACTAGTATTAAGCTCAATCAATCCCCCTTTAGGGAATTTTATCCACCAACTCAAAGCACTCAATTCGACGTCACATACACTAATTATTTTTATTAAACAAAAAAAACTCTTTTTCTTTTTTCTTTTTTCTTTTTTCTTTTTTCTTTTTGGTGCTAACACCACAAAGAGCTTTGCATGCATCATCTTGGAGCACTAACCCTTAATCTCATTTGGTGGTCAATGAGTCAAATTCTTAGAAAGTAAACAAATGAAGAAAAATGAAAAAGAAGAGCATAACTATCTGAGAAATGCACAGGAACACTTCTCCATATATGTCTATCTAATTTCTAGCTGACTAACTCTCTTATTTTAATGTTTAGATTCTACGTCACACCAAGGTGACAGGCTTTGTATAGGGGTTTATTCAGGTTAATGGATAGAGGAATCTTGAAAATGGAGTGACAGTAAGTGCATGAATTCTACAGAGATTAATCTTCACTTTTCTTGTCTATAAGAAGGGGTTTACTCATTTTAGCCTTGGCAAGCCACACCACAGAAAACTTGTGAGAAAGAGAGAGAGAGAGATGGGAGAAAACAGAAGTCCATGTGAGAGGTTGTGCCTAAGTCTAAAGACAATCAAACCCTACGTGGCTATTATCTCCCTTCAATTTGGCTATGCAGGAATGTACATCGTCACTATGGTTTCCTTCAAGCATGGGATGAGTCACTATGTCCTTTCAGTGTATCGGCATGTGGCTGCGACGCTTATCATCGCACCTTTTGCTCTTGTTCTTGAAAGGTCTCTAAAGAATGCACAACCATTTGCTATATATATGTATATATATTTATACCTGTAAACACATTCCTCTTATTGACTTTTGTTATACGCCATGCATGATCTCTTCTCTCTTTCTAATGATGGTAAAATAATAATATTCCTCATTGCCCTTTTCTTCTCCGTTTCTCGTTGACAGGAAAACGAGGCCAAAGTTGACTCTGCCAATCTTCCTGAGGATATTGGTGCTTGCCTTTCTTGAGTAATGATCTTTAAGAGCTCTCTTCCTCCATGCCTACTTGAACACATGCATATTCAGAGTTTCATCCGTGAACTATCCAAATAACAATTCTGTTCTCTTCTTTTCCAAAGTGTATTACTTTTTCAGGTTTTCCTAAACTGGGTTTAACTCATTTGACAAAAATAAGAATCGAAAACTTTTTATTGATCTATCTACAAAAAGAGGATCTTTTCACTGATGATATGAAATATTTGTTGCAGCATAATAAAGTATTACCTGAAATTGGATGTTACAATTTATTTCTCGAAAAGCACAGAGTCTGCACCCAGTGAAGCAAGCGGATATATCAAAATCCTAATGTTAATTTAACCATATTCAAATGTTGGAAATTGAAACAGGCCGGTGATTGATCAAAACTTCTATTACGTGGGCATGAATTACACATCAGCAACATTTACATCTGCTACCGTCAATATTCTCCCGGCCATAACCTTTATAATGGCAGTTATCTTCAGGTGGAATATTTATTCAGATTATTAATTATATCAATATAAACTCACGAAAAACAGAGAAGTTAGTGGCTATTGTTTCCTCTACGTAGTATGATCATGCGTTAATGGTCATCATGATGTTATTGTAGGCTGGAGACAGTGAACTTCAAGAAGATGCATAGTGCGGCAAAGGTTGTTGGAACGGTGATCACCATGTCAGGAGCCATGGTAATGACTTTGTATAAAGGTCCAATCATCAATTTCATAAAAACACACGCTGCAATCCACCATGGAACCACCGGTGCACCCGCCGAACAACATTGGGCCATTGGGACTCTGTTACTCCTTGGTGGTATCTGTAGCTGGGCAGGTTTCTTTATACTACAGGTGGCTAAGCAAATTAGCTCTTTCTTTACCCTGACTATTTTAGTTTACTTATAATCTCACTTACATGTGAAGATTCTGTTCTTCTTTTCCAGACAAAGACTTTGAAGATATATCCGTCAGAGCTCTCTCTCACAGCTTTGGTGTGCTTGATGGGGTTGGTGGAAAATGCAGCAGTTGCACTTGTGATGGAACGTGACATGAGTGCTTGGAAGATTGGCTTCGACTCTAGACTTCTTGCTGCTGCTTACTCTGTAAGTAATATTTATCAGTAGCTGGTCATCTTTAAAGCACAATCAAGTCATGTATTGAGCAAAAATGAGCGTTTTCTATGCATTTACTGTGCGATTTCAGGGAATTGTTTGCTCTGGAGTAGCGTACTATGTGCAAGGTGTGGTGATTAAGGAACGAGGGCCTGTGTTCGTTACAGCTTTTAGCCCTTTATGCATGATCATCACTGCAGCTCTTGGAGCCATCATTCTAGCTGAGCAACCCCATCTCGGGAGGTACGTAATCTCATGTACATTTTTGTTCCGATTAGTCTAAATGGCCAAACATTTGTTTTTCAATGAAGAGAACAACTATTAAGTTCTATTCTACAGTAATCTGTAAGCTATTGGGTCTTTGAATAACCCCATGTTTCTGTTGCGTGAACACAATGCAGTATAATTGGCGCAATTATCATAGTTTTTGGCCTCTATACTGTGGTATGGGGTAAAAGCAAGGACCCTCTGAACTCAGCTAAGGCAGAATTGGGGGATGAAAAATGTGGTCTCCAGGAATTGCCAATCACAGATACTACTAAATCAACAACTAATTACGGAAACGGCAGCTATGGAGTACATGATGTGAATGCTTCAACCAAGAATCAACCCCTGTCATAAGAGGGCTTGAAAGAAAGATGATATGAAGCTGAATTCAAAGTCAAGAGTTTAGAGCCATAAACATATTAATTTACCTAAAAATCTTCTGTATACCTCTGTCTCTCTGTGTGTCTTCAAGTGAGATTGCATCAAAACGTGTTTCACTTTCTTTAAAGTAAATTTTGAGTCTTTTATTTAGTGAACCAACTCATCTTGTCTATAATTCTCCTTTGCGTAAGTTGTGTGGGAAAGGAAAGAATCCGTGAGGGTCGTGAATATGCAAGCCTGTATTGCGTGTTATTCTAAGAGAATTTTGCTTCAAATCCTATGCCTAACTGTTTAGAAGAATCTGAATCTCATGCCAATCCCATATTATTAGTGGGGTTGCATCAGCAGGCTATTTCTGCTCTCAGAGAATGAGACTTTTAAGCAGGTATCAGGATTTGAGTGTCAGAATCACAGAATCGGATTCCCACCAAATTCCATCTCTCGTGCAATTAAAATTAAAGGCAATTCCAGGAGTAATTTCTATGTTAGTCGGTTTCTCGCTAAATGGAGACTCCAACTCAAGATCTTGTGGAAATTATTTCAAGTTCTTTCCAGTTATCCTTTTCTGTTTTTGCATGTTCAACTACATCAAAGAACCGAGTGTCTGATTCAATTCGTATGTCGGTGCATAAAATAGTAAGATACTGAATAATAATGTCACAAATATTATGTTTGTTGCCTTTCCCTTTCTAACTAGTAACGACCACTCTCTAAGTCTTCTACAAAGAGAGAGTGTTTGTGCGTGTGATGGAGAGAAAGAGAGGGATAGAAATTCCGGTTTTTTGGCAGCAAAAGTCCCCGTGGTTTTAATTTACGGCATAAGTTTCCCTGTCGTTGTAATTTCGACAGAGAAGGTCCCTATGGTTTCAATTAAGGTCAAAATAACTCCTTTTAACCTGCTATAGTAGGTTCAATCGGTTAGCCCCTCTCTCAATGACATGTGTCAATTTGTTATTGGATGAGTAATAATTTTTTAACCCTTGAAGTGAAAAGATATTCTTCCAGGTTGAGATTAATTTTCACCGTATGTTCAGATACATTCTTCATCGTCGTCTTCATCGTCCACCATTTCTTCCACGCCGCGCCAACACCGTGTACTACTCGAGCCACCGTCGTCGTCATCGTCCACCATTTCCAGGTTATCTTTTCCACCATTTCTTGTTCGTTTTTTGTTCGTTTTTGGTCAGAACCGTTCCTCTTCTCATCATCTGGTTTTCGTCGATAGTCTTCTTGTTGTGTGTTCATCATCGAGTGATTGTTTGGGTTGTTTGCGTTCAAATGTTGTTTGTTTGTGTTTGTATGTGAGGAGAAAGGGAAAAGATTGATTATCTGTTGTTAGTTAGGGTTTAATTTCTGATGCCTATAAGGTGTACGATGAAAGTCCTCTTTTGTTATTTGAATGCTATATTTGTTATTTGAATGCTAATTAGAGCTTCTATGTTTCAAAATGTTTCCATTGCCAATGCACTTATAGACATGTATGGAAAGAACGGTAATTTGACTGTTGCGAAGAGAATATTCTATAGAACAAACAAAGATGTTGTCACATGGAACACATTGATTTCATCATGTGTGTGCTGTGGGGTTGCTGGTCTGGCTATTGCTCTTTTCGAGCATATGATTTTACAAAAATTCAAGCCTGACCAAGCCACATTAGTAACAGTGCTTTCAGCTTGTTCTAATGTTGCATCCTTAGATAAAGGAGAAATGGTTCACCGCTACATTGAAAAAGAAGGGTTCGAGCTAAATGTATCTCTTTTTTCTGCGTTGGTTAATATGTACGCAAAATGTGGGCAGCTAGAGAAGTCTAGACAGTTGTTCAACTCAATGGAAGAAAGAGACGCTATTTCTTGGAATGTAATGATCTCAGGTTATGGAATGCACGGACATGCAGAATCTGCGATTGAAATATTCCAACAAATGGAACGATCAAAGGTTAAACCAAACGCGATCACCTTTCTCTTGCTTATTTCAGCTTGTGCACATGCAGGACTTGTTGAAGAAGGGAAGAATCTGTTCAATAGAATGCATCTCTATTCTGTTGAACCCAATCTAAAGATCTATACTTGTCTGGTAGATCTTCTTGGAAGATCAGGGAAATTGCTGGAGGCTGAAGAAGTGGTTCTGTCAATGCCATTTCCTCCAGATGGCAATGTCTGGGGAGCTTTGTTGAGTGCTTGTAAGATTCACAATCAAATTGAGACAGGCTTAAGGATAGCAAGGCGTGCTATTCAATCTGAACCAGATAATGATGGTTATCATATAATGTTAGCCAACATGCTTAGTTATAGTGGTAAGTGGGAGCAAGCACGAAGAGCGAGAGAGATGATGAAGGCTAGGGGTGTAGAAAAAACAGCTGGTTGGAGTGCGGTTTAGTTCCAAGATCACCTCTTGGCGAACATATTCCTCATCTTGAATGTACTAATGCATGCAAGAAATTTAATATGCACTGGTTGTACACGACATTCAGTAGTAGAAACTGAATTCACTGCAGGCTTTCAGCTTGGACATGCTGTCACAATTCAGCTATCTATAGGTACATGTTCTTATTGGATCGTTTTTAGAAGTTTGACAGATTTTATTGTCAGGAACTGTGCTTAAATACTGGTTCTTTTACAACATTTATAGGTTTAATGCATATCAGAGTCACGAGAAGGGTGATTCTCATGCGAAAGTTGCTGAAGAGAATGATGGTAATGATAATGGATTTGAGACGATGCATATATATGTAGTCTCCTGTTTCGTTGGTAGTGTCTTCTGCTTGCATCTCAACCTTACATTTGTACTTTCGGTGAAAACTAGATTTGCTCTTTATACTTCACCATGACTCTTGTTCAAGGGGGGGTTTGGTTTTACTCTACAGGGATTTAGGAAAGTTGACTCTTAACTATAGCGCTTAAATATTGCTTTTTTGGAGCATACAGGACCTTCTTCCTCTTCCTTATCATTAGTTCATGGCTGTCCTTTATTGACTCTTTCTCTTTCTCTCTTCTTCACAGTGCATGGAGGCATGGGATATCAATTCGTAGGTTATAGAGAAGAGGATGCTCTAGCCTCAACTCAGTCTTCTGGTAATCTTCGGATTAACATTTGCATTTTGTTGCCTTATTCTGTCCTCCGAATGATATTATGCAAATTGAGAAGAAAGTAAATTTTCTTATGGAGCTTGAACCATTGGCCAGAAGTATGAAATTCTTGGGTAATTGTGCACAACCAGTACCCATTCTGTAGGAACGGCACTGATCCTTTATTCCCTTATGAATGACATAAACCTAACATTTTATGCATCATTTAGAGTGCGAATGTGTTTCTTCAAATAGATTCTTAGTTTGAAGATGCATCCTAATTATTCGAGATATTAATCACGAAGACTTTTCGCATGTTCATCCGTGTAATTTAATATGATCATCTCTGTTCTTCACGTGAAGGATTTGTAATGTTATCTTATTCTGCTATACTTAAATGCCTGTTAGTAAGTTGGTATTGATTTATTCTGCTTTTCCTTTATAATTTTACAGGACCTCGCAGTTTCTGAGTACCCAAATTAGAGATAATGTCTGGAACTTGAGCTTTAGATGTATTATTGCTATTGATCAGCTTTCTTGTTTCATCAGGCTGCCGGCCTGGGATGAAAGCTCCACCTGTTTAACCGATTTCTTTAATGTTTTCAGGGACCGCAGCTTTTGAAACTCGGTTGAGTTAATCTTAGCAAACCAGCAAGAGAAAATATCAGGTTTTAATGAAATTTGTATTAAATTTCAAATTCATAAACAAATCAGATTCTGTGGCATATCATCTAGTACATTAGTTTTTACTGGGCATATCTTCATCTTCTTTTATGCAATCCTATCAAGAAAAAAGACAGAACCAGGAGAAAGTTGATTGCGATGCCAGTGGAATTAACAAAGATTGATCTCATATGCTTATACTATTGGCTGAACTAGTGTTACAATTAGACAAAAGTAGACCATGTTAGTTGATATTGGAAGTACAATTAGACGAAAGTAGACTGTGTTTGTTGATATTGGGAGAAAAACACGGTAACGGTATTGAAGAGGGTAGGAGTGATGCTTCCTCTTGATCTCGTGTTGTGATATCCAGGCCATACAGACAACCTTCATAGTTGGAAGAATTCATTCCTAATGTCAGCTTCATGTTTGCATAAACTAGACTGGTAAGTAAACTATCGGATCCAGCATTATGTGCTGCACCAAGTCTTGCAATGCCAAGGCACTCTCCGAGCTTCTGAAGCCCCAATTCACCATTATGGAGCCCTCTGCAAAATCTTGCCATGTACTTCACATCAACCACCGAAACGAATACAAGACGAACAAGTGCAGCAAATTCCTGAACAGACTCTGGCAAAAGGGTCACCGCTTGTAGAACATGTGCTAGATCATACAAGCCATGAAAAGTAACCCATTGAGCGTTCCTGTGTTTCCGGAGGATGTGAGAGAAAGAAGGTGAGAATCTCTCCATCACTATGCCTTCCTTTTTCAGTCTACAGAAGTCAATCCCACATAGCTTCAGGAAGTGGATAGAATCAGGGGAGTGTTTGTCCTCCTCAACATCAAACTGGAAGTTGAACTCCCATGTCACGAAAACGACGCCCAACTCATCCGACAAGGTGATCCCGAGTTGAATCAGTTTCGAGTTTTCGACATTGAACTTCAGGTGCTTGTAACGAACATCATCAGTCTCATTCCTTCTTGTCTTCAAGATACAACCTGGGAACTCCGTGTCGACCGATATGACATGAAACCTGTACAATGCTGCATCGAGCATCACAAGCTCTTCTTCAAAATTCCCGTTCCATACTTCTCTGATCACAGTTGAATCCATGGTTGGTCTGAGGCTACTCGTACAAAGTAAAAACAAAACCAAACTTTCTCCTTCAATTACTTGAGACTAACTTCGTATTTATAAGTTCGCCAATTTGGTTTCATTGACGGCTGCTGAAATCCGCTTCTTACTAGGATACAAGACTTAATAGGATTTGGTTTTGTGGTAGTTTTTTCCGTTACGAACTCGAATATTCAAAGATAGCGTGAATAATAGACTTATGGTTTTTGTCAGGACTTACAGTCTATCCCATATTTTATAATTAAATAATTTTCTAAAAATTGCTAATTTTTCAAATCCTATAAAGCTTTTTAATTTTTAATTTTACGTATACTTTTGTGAAAATAATAACAAAAATATATAATATAAATGTCACGTATAAGTTAATTAAATATTATATAATAAAAATTTATTATAATTATCTTAAATTATTAGTTTAAG
>JANIHY010000002.1:11099778-11110069 GCA_027479065.1 Erythroxylum brevipes
TCTGCTTTCAATTATGTATGGTGCAATTTTGAGTGTAGCGGCTACAAGTCTTGAAACTTTTCTTTTACCTTTATACTCCCAACATACTTTACCACTCCAAGTTATTGTATTTGTTGGCAAAATCGTTGGTGGGCAATTCTATTGTGCTTTCGTGAGGTTCTTAATTTCTTATAACTCCTGATACTTTTGTCTCTAAATCATAGGGCCATTGCTTCAAGCAATGTATTTGTTTTACAAGTCTTCTGCTTTCAATTATGTATGGTGCAATTTTGAGTGTAGCGGCTACAAGTCTTGAAACTTTTCTTTTTCTTTATTGGAGGATTGTCAGCATAATGTAAGGTTGAAACTGAAACCAGATTGGACAGTACTTGGAGCGACAACCCTGGGGCTTCAAATTCATATGTTTCCTCCGTTGTGTTGATATTCAGTGATCCCATCTACGCGATCAGTGTCCCTGGAATCCCTTGTCTTAGATATCAATGAACTATTTATTCGAAACTAGATAATTCTACCGCGACATATTTACAAGAAAGGTAACTAGTGTGTAAACTGGCTTATCAATTTTGCAGCACAGTTTGAGTTAGAGAGTATTTCTTTTGAAAATACACTCATAGAGTGTCTTTCAATCCTCTTAAAGGATATGTCGAGAATTTATTTCCCACGATTAATAATTTAATTTGTATTACGTTTTATTTCCTTTTCATGTAAAAAAAATTCATTGAATTTGAAGGAGTACTTCAAATGGGAGCATAAAATTTGGAAGAAAACCAATTATTTGCTCATGCGTAAAACTAAGTACCCAATATGACGAGATTAAGCATGTAACCTGAACTTGGTCATGCAAACGTCCGTACAAATTGTTCTAGATACATTAATATAATGCCACTATATATATCAACATATAAACTCCAAGACACCACTCTCCCTTTTCTTTATTTTGTGATAGGTCACCATTGTTCCTATTTGTCCAAGAGGCTAGATGTTATTGACGGATGGAATCAGACTAGAACATTCACCAGTTCAAATACAGAGACAACAAGCAAGGTTCACAAGGTTTTCGTGCTCATGAGAGTGCAATTTGTTGCTCGTGCTTTGGTCAACTACTGATCTAAGAACTGCGTTAATACGTGATGCCATTGTCATTAGAGATAGTTGAGCGGCATCTAAATTTCACTTTATCAATGATATGATTGAAGTATAGGTATATATCTTAGGTTTCAGCTGAAAACAATAAAGGAGGTAGAATTTTTTTATATATATAAAAGGGAAAAAGATACAATTTACGAAACGAATCGGAAGAAACTAACACCCGACTGATCCTCAAGGAGGATAGAATGGCACCCACTTGGTGTGGTATCTAAAAAAGTAAGTTCAAGGTCGAACCGCACTGCATAGCTTGCTAGCCAGTCCACGCAACGATTACTCTCCCAGTAGATATGACGGCGCGTAATGGTCCAGTTCCTAGAAAACAATTCCCAGATCCCCTGAACCAAGGGATTAAGGATGGTGGATCGGCTCGCCTCAGAAGAGATTAGGGTGAGCACCGCGATCGAGTCTACCTCAAGTTCGATCCGACGATAACCGAGGGACCAAGCAAGGGTGAGACCGGAGAGCACGCCCCAAAGTTCCACAGTCATTGGAGTACACCAACCGAGGTTGTGAACAAAACCTCCAAGCCAATTGCCCGAACTGTCTCGTAGGAGTCCTCTCGCGGCGGCGGACAAGGAGGAAGGTATGCACGTGCCATCTGTGTTGAGTTTGACCCAACCTACAGGCAGTGTGCTCCAGTCGATCAGTTTCTCCTGACGATGCCGATGTCCCAAAATAGCTTGTTGCCTCCAGACTGCAGCTCGCTGGATCTGACCTGCAAAAGACACAATGAGAGAAATAGGTGAGGTAGGCCAAGTGAACTGAGGGTCGAAAATGTTCAAATTCTGCCAGTTCCACAAGAGCCAACAAGTGACTCCAAACAGCATCGACCAATCCTGGCCCAAAACGCGCGTGTGTGTCCTGAGGTTGGTGGTAAGCCACCGACAAGTTGCGAAAGAGAAGAACTCGTAAGGAACGACGCGAGGGGGGAAGGAATCCCGCACTTGGAGAGATTTAGGACAGTCGCGAAGGGTGTGCAGCGTGAGTTCGGCAAGCCCACAATGGTAACAAGAAACGTCCGTGTTAAGGTGTCGACTCAGGCGATGGCGGTTAGTGAGTAGCCGATCGTGTGCTAGCAACCAAAGACATGTGCGAATACGTTGGGGGCCGACCCATTGCCAAATTAATTGCCAGCAGTTATCCAATGCGGTGTCCTCCTAATCTAATATCATGGAATAGGTGGAGGCAACCGTGAAGTGCCCAGTCTCAGAACGGCCCCAAACGACCTTGTCGGGTCTTAGGAAGGGTCGCGGGAGGAGCGTGCTAGCGATGAGGCGACATATCGAAGGAGGGAGACATTCTTGAAAAGTAGGCCAGTGTCAGTCCCCTACGTCGTCCACAAATTGATTTATCCTGAGATTTCGCGAGGAAGGAGGAATGGGGGAGACAACATGATTGATGAGAGGGCCCTCACCTGCAAGCCAGGGGTCCAACCAGAAGCAAATCGTATCCCTATCGCCAATCATCCATCGCATGCCCTGCAGCACCAAGGGCCACGTCGCCTTGATGCTCTGCCAAATTACCGAGCCGCCAGTGGTGGCGATAGAGGTGGGCAGGTGGGTGACATCAAAGTTGTATTTGGCAATAAGGATCTGAATCCATAAGGCGTGAGGTTTAGTCACCAAAGTCCACCCTAATTTAGCTAGGAAGACATCATTAGTGGCCCGGACATTGTGAATGCCAAGGCCCCCTCGGTCTTTAGGCAGACAGATAGTCTCCTAGTTGACAAGATGAATCTGCTGGTGGTCAACAAAAGAACCCCACAAAAACTGACGCAGGGTTTTCTCGATAACATCACAAAGGCTCCTGGGCAAGCAGACTGTCTGCATCGTGTAACTAGGTAAGGCTGCGAGCACCGATTAGGCTGGAGTGATGCGTCCAGCAAAGGAAAGGAATTTAGTGGACCAGCCAGTTAAGCATTGGTGGACTTTGTTAAGAATGTATTGGTAAGTGCGTTTGTTCGCACGGTGGTGCAGAAGTAGGACGCCAAGATATCGACCAAGGTCTTGCGTGTGCGGGAACCCCAACGCACTAGCTAACCCAGTGGCCATCAACGGGGAAACGTTCTTGGAGAAGTAGTACATAGATTTGGCGTGGCTGACTCGTTGCCCCGATGCGACGCAGAATGTTTCCAGGGTTTCTCGAATAACGGTCACTTGGTTGAGGGAAGCCATCGAGAAGAGAATCAGATCATCAGCGAAGAAGAGGTAGGAAAGTGGCGGGTCATTACGGCTCAACTTAATAGGGTGCCATTGGCCTTGATCCACGGCGTGGGAAATGGATTGACCAAGTCGCTCCATACAGAGGACGAACAGGTAAGGTGAGAGGGGGTCTCCTTGACGTATTCCACACGAAAGCCGGAAGGACTCACTCAACTCCCCCTGCCATCGAATTTGAAGGGACACCAAAGTGATACATTTCATGATGAGCCTAATCAGAGAAGCAGGTAAACCAACGGAAAGTAAGGTGTCATGGATGAAGTCACAGGATAAGCGGTCATATGCTTTCTCGAGGTCGACCTTCAAGGCCATGATGCCCTTGCGCCCGGATTTCTGCTTCATGGAGTGAATAACTTCCTGGACAAGGATAATATTGTCAGAGATCAGGCGCCCAAGAACAAAACTGCATTGAGTGGGTGCAACAAGCTTATCCAAGTAGGGTTTCAGCCTATTGACAATGATTTTAGTAAGGGCTTTGTAAACCACGGTGCAAAGGGCAATGGGTCGGAATTGAGTAATCGTAATAGGAGACGGGATCTTCGGAATGAGGACCATGATGGTGTGATTTAAGGTTGAATCCCAAACGGCATGGCGAAAGATGCGTTGAAACAATAGAGTCAAGTAAGGGCCGACAATGTCCCATTGGGATTGATAGAATAAAGCGGGGAGGCCATCAAATCCCGCGGCCTTATTAGGGGCCATATCAAAGAAGGCTGATTTGAGTTCATCAGAATGGAGGGGTCAGACAAGATCCTCCTACGCCTGAGGAGGGAGAGGGGGATAATGGCCAAGGAGGAATCGGGTGCTAGGGTGCGCCGGATCAAGCGAGTAAAGGGCCGCAAAGAAATTCTGGGCAAGTCAACAAATATTCTGAGCCCCAGTGAAAAGATTCCCATGTGCATCGTGCATGGATGGGATCTGAGCAGGTCTACGTTTAGCCATGACGATGGTATGATAGTATTTCGTATTCCGGTCACCCTTACTGATCCATTGACTGCGGGATTGCTGGTGTCAATATAACTCTTCTTGAAAGAGGACCTCTTCCAACTCCTTCCGTAGATGCTCCTCAAGATCGCGGAGGGAGTGGGTGGCGCCCGCTTCCAATTGGTGTTGAATGTTAACAAGTTGTGCCAGGAGCCGTTTCTTCCGGTGGAATATATGTCCAAAGGTGGAACAATTCCATTGTTGAAGTTTGGTCGAAAAGGCTTGGATGGCACTGCTGAAGTCAAAGTCAGGAGGCGTCCAATTGGCCGCGACGAATTGCCGGAAGTCGGTATGAGTCACCCAGGCCGATTGGAAGCGAAAGAAACCAGGGGGAGGAGGAAGGCTTGGAGGAAGCGGGAGGATGGGCCGTCGTTTGTCCTTCAGTGGGTGGCGCGTGGGGAGGCGAATTAGGATATTTGTCAGGGCAAGAGTGAGTAGCATGCCCGACTCGTCCACAGGAGTAGCAAATCTGAGGGAGGCCTTCGTATGCCACCCGGATGCATTCCCCGTCGAGCTCCACGATGAAACGAAGAGGAGCGCTTAAATCCACATCCACCGCCACTCGAGCGAACTTGCCCCGATGCGCAAGTTGAGTGGTGCTGTCGATTTTCACCGTGCGCCCTACCAGGTTCCCTAGCGCAGTGACGACGGAGGGGTGGTATCGTGCGACTGGGAGGTCGGGAAATCGCACCCAGGTGATCACATGGGAAATCTTACCGGAGGAAGGGCAGAACTCTGAGTACCAGGGCTGCACAAATAAGGCGTGACCTGCGATGATCCACGGGCCTTGGGTAAGTGTGCGAACATAATCCTCCTCTTCAACAAAATTAACTAGAAAGAAATCATTTTCTATGTCCACCACTTTCATGGGGCCTTTTGGTTTTCAGGGAGCAGTCACCCCGGATTTGAGCAAGTTGAAGCTGATCATTCGACCCAGGAGCTTGATAACGACGGCATTGGCCCAGAGTTTATCCAATTTGCCTTTGAATGAGGTTGAGAGTTCAATGCCCAAGCCGAATTTGCCTTGGATAATGGCAATGTCGCCCTTCGAAATGTCGATAGGGTCCTCCACCGGCCATTCAAGCTCTTTGTCCCCTCGGGTATTGTCATGGGGGTTAGAAACTGCCGCATTATAACTGAGTGCCTTGTGCGGACTGACAGGTGGATTGGGGGGGTCAGAGCCGTACTTTCTTGGAGGCGTGACGATCAGCGAGGTTTGGATTTTGAGGAGCTGGTGAGGAGGAGCTGGTGAGGAAAACATGAGGCAGGGGCGAGGGACGGTAGTCGGAGGAGGCAATGTGTGGTAGTTGGAGATGCCAAATTACTGTAGCAGTTGATAGCGAAGGTAACGGTTATATTACTGGTAATCTTCCGCAATTTCTTTAATGCTTATTCTAGGAGGTAGAAATTTTTCATACATAACACACGTTCTACATTCTATAACTTACGTTCTTGGCGATTGTGACCAGACTCCACACCGAAAATAAGACTCGTCTTACAAGTTGAAGCTCATCTTTTCGGCTTGAATACCCCTTTCAGAATAACAAAACCAGCTAAGCTAAACCTAGAACGCAATGTTGCAAGCCTGCAAATAACTCTACTCTAATCACGGATACCTGTTCCTAGTTCCTACACTCAGCAATAATATAATCAATCGATAATCACTATAGTTTTAAACATGTGCTCGTAATACAATCGTGCACTACTGGATGATTCTACTATTAGTTATCCTGCGAGCCAGCTTCTCCAGGATCTATTCACTGTCGTCGTCATTATCTGAATATAAAAGAAACGAGATTGGAGAGTTAAAATAGGAAAAAGCACCATTAAGCACACATACTTGAGCCGAGATCCAATTCAACAACTTCTTCATAATAACTTACCCTCGTCTAACTCTTCACTTTGGCCATCAACATCACCATCATTATCCCCATCATCATCTTCATTGCTGTCACCATCCTCATCCTCATCGTCATCATCGTCATCGTTGTCGTCGCCGTCGTCGTCAACATCATCACCAGTTTCATCACCATCACTTTCAACCTGGATTTTAGGTTTTGGAGGTGGTGCATAACTGGCTGTAGACCGTCTTCGAGAACTTGACACAATATTGCTCATGTCAATGCCCTCCAGTTCTTTTGCCCTTTCCTTTCTTTTTCTGACTTCCTTGATTTCTGAAGTGCAGGATCAACGAGTTGTCAACAACCATTTTCTCACACATAAGCAGATAAAGGCTGATGATCTCCACACTCAGAGATAAAGGCAATATAAACATAAATCCTATAATCCCTCTGTAAACTCACATTAAAACCCTCATAAAAGTTATATTTGTCTTACTCCCCTTAATTTCATTTACATAACCAATAACCCCAAAACATGATACACAAGAAGCAGAATCTCTGCCAAGATGGTTATATTTCCCACGGGAAACAGAAGCACAGAGTACTACCGAATTTCCAACCTCTCCGAGGAAGACATTTGACCCTAACAGAAATAACATCTCTATAGGACACAGATTTATGCCTATCCAATACCAAGATGCCTAATGCAACTATGTGAGGATGCAGCCAGCTTCTCAAAGGGGGAGATAAATGAGCGCTCATCCACAAATTCATGTCCCCCTCATTCAATGACAGAAACAGGTAACAAGAAGAGAAACTCTCTCATTAACTCTTCAAAGGAAGAAAGTTAGCATCTTCTAAAAGGGCAATTGAAGACAACTAAATAAGGCAGCTTTTATAACTAAAAGTTAAGTACCTCTACTCTCTAACCATCTAAGTAGCAACTAACTCCTAATATTAACTTGTAATAGTTAGTTGAAGAACACTTCTGGTGGCTTCCAGAGCTGAGACAGCAACACAAACATTGGCATTATCATAAGCAGCAACTACATTGATGTCTGCTACATGATGATCAGCTGCCACATCATCCTGATCATAATATGTTAAAACTGGCATATAAAGGTGGTAAAACATCTTTTTGTTTTTCCTTTTGGAAAGTTGTACAACAATTTATAACAAAACATTTGCTCTTTCAGATATAATGCTATAAGAAAAAATTACAGGTCATGAATGAGTTGCTTATAAAATAGGGCACAACATTTAAGTAAATGCTCGCTTTCGAGAAGTTTTGGCACAAACCAATCAAACCCTCAAATAACATCCTAGTTAGAGGTGAAAAAGGGCCCGGCCTCAGCCCAAACCTGGTAATTTTTTGGCTAGAAGCCTGAAAAAAACCTGGAAGGGATTCCAGGTAGGCCCGGGCCTTATGGGGGTCAGATCCAGCCCAGTCCATTTCCACACCAATTAGAACTCATGATTTGCAAGATAGAGTTAGATGTTTAACAGGAAAATCACCTTTTTCAGAAGGGTTTGACGACAATCCTTCTTTAGAAAGTATATCTTCAAGTTCCTTTATTAGCTGGGCTTCACGTTTGCTCTCAGGAACCTGCTTGACTTTTTTGTAAATTGCAGGAGGGACACTACACAAGAGATAATGTCAATATATCCAGCTAGGAGGGGGGAAAAAAAAAGATAGCTTGTGAACATCAAGTCAGAGAGAAACCTCATTCCACAGGATTTGATAACCGATTTTAGATGCTCCACAAGTTTTCCATAAGCTGGAGTAGAAGGTTCCTTTTTCTGAAACAAGATTAAAAAGTTAAGTTGTTGTACCAGACAGAATTTGGGCAATTGAACCAGGAGATTGGGGTTAGGAAAGGATTGAGGTTTTAGACCTTGGCTGGTTTTTCTGCTGACAATTGAGAATGACTATCTTCTGAGGTATTTCCACTGTCTTCTGCACCATTATTTTCTTCAGCTCTCGTTTCAGCCGGCTTTATCCGTTTCTTAGCAGATACCTTGGTTTCCTTTTCAGTTTTTTTCCGTTTCTTAGACGCATCAGAGTTTGATGTCTTTTGCGTTGCACCAGGTTTCCTCTTTGGTTTTATCTCATCTTCAATATCATGATCACTCTCCTCATCTAAAGAATCTGAACTAGTGTCTCTATGTACCTTTTTAGGTGCTTTGGCTTGAGAAACTTTCTTTGAAGTTGTTTTCTTAACTTCAGAAGCTTTGGGAGATTTGAGCACCTAAGGAATTCAAAAAGATATGTCATGTTCCATACTTCGAAAAACAGCTGTTAAACAATTAATAGCATTCACCTCATCTATTTCCTTCATAATGAACTTCTTGTAGGGATCAAGTGCATACTTTTCAAGCTTAAGATCATCCTCCAGAAGTCGGCGAAGTGCTAATAAACTTATTTTTCTGAAAGCAATCAAGTGGATAAAATTGAAGGTAGCACAACTTGCTAACACATGAAAATGAATGACGAGTGCTGGAAAACGAATACACGAGGACAAAAGGATAAGAGTTGTAAAATAGTTACAGGGACTAACAGTCAAGCCAAAAGAAATAGTGGCATACTCAGAATTAGCTTTAATATAAGATGCCCTTTTCAACAGGGCCTTCTTTATGCTGCTCTCACTCAGTACTTCTTTGTTCTGATTGGATTGAGTTTCCCCAATTTGAGGTTTACTTGCTCTTACTCCTGTCAAAAGACCCATTACAGGAGAGTCTTCCATTTTCTCCTCATTTTCAGAGCAGGTATCCTTTATGTTGTTATTTGATTCAACACCTTCAGGTGATTCAGCTAGGTTTTCTTTAACTGAACAGACTTGCTTCTCTTCAGCTTCCCCAGAATCCTTGGAGCCATTGACACCACCGGCACCATCTAAGCAGTTTGGACGCACTTTATCAGACATGAACTGAGCAAAAAAAAAAGCATTTAAGTTATATCAACAAGATCCACAGCAGCCACAATACAGTGGACCAAAGATGCTACAGTAACAAGTAGCAAGAAAGTAATGCCCTAGATTGTCTGAACACAAGTCACAGCTCACTTACATTAGACTACGAAGTTCTAATTGTTAGACCTCGGAAGATTTAAAAGAACATAAGATGTGACAGGGTCAAAATTGTGTGTCAATTCAAAAGTATTTATAGTAAAAGACTACAAGTTATGGACATCAAGCACGCTCTTCATATGCATACCTCAAAAAGGAATTGCTTGATAAATCTCTTGTGCACATCCAAAGCATACTGCTCCAATCCCAAATCCTTCTCTATCAGCCTTCTAACCCCCTCAAACGTCAAAGAACTGCGTTGTTATCATCATACAATTCTTAACATTCTTCAAAGGCAAATCAAAGTAAACCAAACTTTAACAATTATCAATTGTGTGTGTTGTGTGTGTGTACATATATATATATATATGTCGAGAGGGGGGAAGAGTACTCTGCTTGTTCTTTGAAGTGGTCAACGCGAGTGCGCATGGCGTCCTTAATCTGTGACTCTATTCCCGGCGCATCTTCGTTGGTAGGTTCCTTTTTAACGACGGTCGTCGTCCCGTCCTCCGCCATGAT
Source organism: Erythroxylum brevipes (assembly GCA_027479065.1). Lineage (NCBI taxonomy): Eukaryota > Viridiplantae > Streptophyta > Magnoliopsida > Malpighiales > Erythroxylaceae > Erythroxylum > Erythroxylum brevipes. Next base: position 11,109,556 of record JANIHY010000002.1, read on the forward strand.
TTGGGCGAGCAGCTAAAACCCTTACCGACCTAAATGAGGAAAAACTGAAAATAATGCGTGTGACCACCACCACTCTACACTTCATGGAGTCAAGAGGCTGGCCACGTGACTTTCTCCATGCGCACGTGACGTCTAATGACGAACAACAATTATTATGACTAAGGAACTATTGCTAATCTTTATAAGGGGCCAAATTCGTAAATAAAGCTCAAAGTATGTAACAGCGGCCGACTGAGAGAACGTGGCGGTCTGGAGGTGGCTGACATGGCATGGGCAAATGACAGAGGTCACCGACCACTGCCAATGTTATGAATATCGTATCGAGTTTAATATCGGATTGAACTCTGAAACAGAACTATATCGGTATCGGTTGATACCGGATATCGTTTTAAAAAAAATTTTAAATTTATAAAATAGCCCCTAAAATTTTTAAAATTACAAAATAGTCCATATTGTTATATCATACAATTGTACTGTATATTTTACTAGTTTACTGTTTACATCAATCATGCTT
>JANIHY010000002.1:11111347-11131266 GCA_027479065.1 Erythroxylum brevipes
TTTATTTTATTATCGTGTAGTAATATATCATTAATAATCAATAAATATAATTAATTAATTTCATGCATTAATAGCATCATATGGTAATATAAATAATAACTTATAAATATAATAGATTAATATATTTGACATTTTAATTTTGAATAAAATTTTACCAGTGAATCTTTCCGCTGGATCATAAATGTTATCCAATGAGCGGGTCCGGGAAACAACCGCCGTGTGCGACATACAATGTTAATTAAGACAGGAAAGGAAAGAAGGCAAACACCTCAGCATTATCCCTGAAGATGGCAAAGTTGGCGCTTTCTGACCGACGACCAATTTTTCAATTACAGTGCAGTGGAAGTGGCATAGCAGACGGCATATTGCCAGAGTTGCCATTAATAAAATCAGTCACCCAAAATTATGGTCCTTCAGCTTGGACAGCATGTTGCGTGCTTTTCAGGTTTCTGGAGCCTTTCTCTTACGATCTGATACTGCCGAATTATCTGCTTGCGCTTGACCAAATACTGACCTGCATCATACCCAAACAAAATAAGCATCACTAAAAAAAGTCCATGACGCATCTGAATGAGTGAAGAGCATGCAAAAAGAGACTATACGATGCCAAAAAAGAAAAAGAAACATTTAGTTGATTCCTTCATCAAGGATGGAAAATTCACAAGTCAATTCCTTCAGAATCGAGTAAAATTCTGATAGAACTTGATTCTGTAAAGTCTATTTGTTGGTAAAACATCAAACCAGTAGCCGAAAATTCCTCCCAACTAAGCATAGATAACAAATGCGCCTGCCTGCAAGTAGTGCTTAAAATCTCAAAGTCTTTAAGGTGAGAAGTTCTCACCCACAAGTCGAACACTTCTTGTGATGCTTACAGAAAATGGACAAACACACAGAACAAACATAGCCCATATCAATTGTGGTTTTATGGCAGAAGCACCTGCAGAAGGCACAAATATTGTAAGAACTAGAACAATATAAATATAAGTCGAGGCACGGTAATAATTATCTGGAATTAGGTAAAACAGCCAAAGGGTATACTTCAGCTGTATATAAATCAACCATTGAAATTACTAATTAAACCAATTAAAGTTTTCCCCCTCAAAATTCTTAAATGGGATGCTAGATCTTTCATGCTTACTTTTTGTGTCCATCAGACTTTTTTCATTTGGTTATGTAAGAGATAAAAGACGAGGTTCAGCAGCCAAATGGTAGTGTAAGAGATAAAAATGTCGCAAGGGAAAACAACAGTATTATAAATAGACAGAGTTGACTCACGATGCACGGAAATCCACACCAGCAGGCCTAGGAAGTTGCAAGGAACTGCGGCAATGTAGATCAGTTGCAAAAACAGTCTGCATTTAGACAAGATCATAACATCGAGTTGTAGAAAAGCAAAAAAAGTTGTAGGAATAGTCAAGTGATAGGGCTAATTAAAACACTCCATAGGACATACTATACAAACAGTATGATATAACAATACAAAGTCCTGTTCAGATTTAGACAGAAATTCAGTGGTAGAAAAAAAAACACTAGTACTCATTTCAGAACCTTGACAATTTCAGCAATTATGATCAAACTCAACAAAAAAGTAACATATAATGGCATCCTGTCAGAACTCCCCAGCAATACACTGACAGCAGTCTACATACCACCAGATACTGAAACAGCCCATCCAAATGTTGGGGCTTAACATAAACACCGCCAGTAATGTAAGAAGCCTGTTAAAAAAGCAATCATTAGCTATTAAATTGGAGCATAATGCTGACAAACATAGATTTGAAAATGCAAACTTATTCACAGTAATATATATCCATAGACCGACCTGCTGCAAGAAGGCTGAATTATGAGCACCAACATAACAAGAATCTATCGGCACCTGTAATCAAGGTGACATTTCAAATTATTATAGACATGGAAAAGTGGCTGGGAGTATATCCAAGATATTGACGTTAAGGTACGGGACACTATAACATTGCTGTTAGAAGATGTTAGGATGAGCTGTAGCCTAAAACATATAACTTGGATGCTATATCGGCTGAAGGCCCCAAAATTAACTGACTGGAAGATACACAGAAGAAGAATTTTGAGAGAGAAAGAAGACAAGTTAGACAGCAATTTTTTAACAATGATCACGATGATGAGGAAGTGGCTAACAGAAACAAAGATACTGAAATTAGATGAGTAAGATTTTGAAGGATAGGACAAGCAATGCAAATCAAACTGTATCATCAGCTACTCTAATATTCCTTTAATACAAGCTACACACTTTATTCGCAGCCAGACTTGTAAGAGAATATAAAAGTTAGTAAAAGTTGGAGCATCACAATACCATAGACCGTTGGGCAGAGAATATTGAATTCATTATCGCTACATATCTGCGAAGTGCCCAAAATAGTGAAATCAAAATCAGAGCCAAAATTTGACCATAGAAGAAAAAAACATCAATGAGAAAAGAGATCATAGAAACATACTGTTCAGGCCCATCTGATGATCCCTGCAAACATAATATCTGCACATTGCATGTGATGCAAAGGAATGACGCACGTTACGTACATATGGATAAGACATCCAAGAAATGCAATATACCTACGTAACAACAGAACTTCCCACAGAACTTGTAGTGCACTTTTCTCAAGCAGCCATTCAAACCAAATATCTAATTATTGCGCAATGCTCTACTGATTCACATATCAATTACTCACACAATCCTCCTTGCAAAAGCAAATTTAGTTTTTAAAGATTCATTTTCAATAGAAAAATTAGGGCACTATTGTTTTTTCAACCAATGTTACAGTATCTGACATCTTGTTAGCAAACCATTCAATGAATGTCTATAATGGGCAAGATCAGGACTGTTGGATTCTATATCTGAGAGCCTCAGCTGGATCAACCACAGAAACAAATTTTCAAACTCTAAAGAAGGGCACACAACTCATTGCTTTTGGGTTCACAAATACATTCAAATGTACAAAAAATTTGCATAACACAATTTTTAAAAGTTGTATACAAACCTAAGTAGATCGATAGGTTTCAAGAAATATGCGGAACAACAGTATAACAATCGTCCAAAACCCAAAAAGGTTAATCTTCAATAAGTTACCACACGGATTCATCACACTCAAGCTGATTTTGCATTAAGTTCAGACGGTAAATTAAATAAGGAAACAAGAGACTAAACTAGAGATCTGCCTTGAGCTGATAAAATCTCAATCATTCATTTAATCAAGCACTAAGAATGTTATCAAACAGTTGTATGAACACTCACCCGAGGCTGGGGATGGAGTGGTCCCGTACGGAAAAGCCTTTGAATATCTATTTAGACAGTCAAGACAGGAACAGCCTATAAGGTACATTTTTAAGACTCTCCTTGAGATTACACAGTACAGAAAATTTAAACCTAAAACCTTTTCCTTTGTTTAATGGTCCAATTGCCCTCTGAACTCTGTAAACAGAACAGTTCCTACAAGAATACAGATCACACAATATGTGAAGTGAAGATTACATAACAAGCTCGTAACTTTAAAAGGATACAACAAAGAGCCAAAGACAATGATCCAGAAAGCAATGAAGAAGCAATCATTCCAGGAGATTCCTGTTTTCCAAGTTTTTCATCTTTGATCAAAAACTCCTCCATTTTCTGCAACAAAACTGAGTACAAGGCGGGCATTGTCCTGTTCTCCACACCATGATGACTGGCTGAAGATGAATCATAGACATAATCGCAGGAGTTATACCCAGTAGCAATTACCACTACTTGGTTCAGTTGATTTAGCAACAAAATGGAATTCAAAAAAGCAAGCACCTGCAAAGGAAAAAGAACCAACAACAAAAAATAATTCAATGGCCAACGAACCCATGAGCATGACAACCAATAAGACACGAAAGTGGAAGTTAGACGGGTTACATGAGAGAGAAATTGAGAAAAAGAGAGCGAGGATGTAGCCCAGAAGAAGGGATTTGTGTCCACCAACACCACAACAAGGCTCACATCATCTGCAATTTCCACAAATTATCGGAGCTTAAAATGATCAAAAAGACGATAACTACATACAGGCCATAAAGACACGTAAGCTTTAAAAGCTGGAACGAGAGAGAACCAGAGTAGAGTTTTGAAGGAACAGAGGCCATGGAAATGGGTCACAATCAATTTGCCAATGTTCAAGACGACTTGTGAAGAAAATTCAGTGGGAAAACAATTATTGAAGCCCCAAGAAAGGTTAATGGCGCTTTGTACTGGCTTTGGATTGGATTTCAGTTAATGGGCAGTGAACGTAAATATATAAACAGTAAGTCTATAAAGGGTTTCGCTAGTAAGTCTATGAATGAATGAGCAGAGGTTGATCAGTGGTGACGATAAAGCATCGGGCTCTTTTGCTGGGCCTCAACCTCGATATTGTGCGAATGGTATAGTGCCTGTTAAGTGATTCGTTTCCCTCGTTAGTACCGTTGTACTCTTTAAGTCAAATTACGAGCTTTTTAAGAGGTCTAATTAAACTATTAGTATTATTATTATTTATAGAAATAGTGTTAAATACTATTTAAATTTTCTAATAAATTAGGTGTTTGTCTTTTAATATCTATTTTTAATTTAGTTTATTTATTAGATAAAATAAATCTAATATATATAATCTTTAAAATATTTTTGAAAACATTAATTAAAAGTCTAATTTTAATAATCAAACTATTGTTCTAGTTTGATCTATTTAATGTTGTTTGATTCAACTTTTGAATGATGAATAAGCATTTTTTTCACCGCAAAAATTATTTTTAAAAAAATTGAGTGTTTGATTATCAAATTTAAAAGCATTTTTTAAATATAAATGACTTTTTTGGAAGCTTAAATACAACTTTTTAAGAACCTCAATTTTGCAGCTTTAAAAAAAAAACCCTCATTTTAGCTTTTTCAAGTAGACTTTAACATTTATAATTCGCGTCGTTTATATTTATAATATCCGAAAGCTTCTCTCTTCTCTCTGCCTCTACTCTGCGATCTGGTCCATTCTCTTTTTTTATCATTATTATTATTACATTCAGTCCGAAGTCTCGCAATAAAACGAAGTCTGGAGAGGTCTGATAGTGTGTAGCCTTACTCTTACGTAATAGAGAGGATGTTTCTGATAAATTCATGTGCAGATGTGACAATAAAAGAATAATGCAGGTTAAAGAGTAATTTTTATAATTTTCATTTTACAATTATAGATAAAATGCAATGCATAACCTTTCTATTAGGTAAAAGTAAGATTGAGACCTTTTCGAACCTCACGTTTTAACGAGAATTTAACTAAATGTTGTCGATGATAACAGAAAAAGAGGAATTGCAATGCCTTTATTGAGATTTAAACCGAAAACCTTTTTAAATGAGAGATTTTTTAGGAAGGCCCATCCCTTCTTATCAAAATGGAGCTCATAGGTTGACAAACCATGTGAATAAATTGGAGCAGAAGCTAGAAGAAAAATAGAATTGTTATTGAAAAAAATACTATGTTCTTGCTTGCTGATTTCAAAGATACAAAGGCTATTAATATAGCTTACGACTAATACAAAACTAGGGAAAGATAATGATAAACTTCCACAAAATCTACAACTCTTGATAACACTTTACTGTTAATCTGTTGCTGTGAATGTGCTGTCAAATAGGAGGAGCTTCCTTTATCTATTGGACTATCATTTACATAGGAAGTTGTTACTCTTTAGAAGTACTTGAAACCAACTATATTCCTTTAATAGATAAGTGATATTTGAATGAACATAATCTTCCTTATCTCTCCATAAAACGTGGAACATATGACTCCTAATACTCATCATGTAGAATAGGTTTGTTAATACCCTCCCGCAAACTGAGCCAGGCCTGAAGGCATAGTTTGGAACGAAATTAAGAGAGATCAGCTTTTGTAACGGATTTTGTAAAGAGATCAGCAACCTGGTGAGTGGAAGGAATATACTTAGTGACAAGTAGCCCAAGAGCAACGCATTCACGTACAAAATGGTAGTCCAATTCGATATGTTTACTTTGAGCATGAAAAACAAGATTAATGGTCATGTATAAAGCATTGATATTATCACAATAAAGAGTTCGTGAAGATCAAAGTGGAGTATGTAGATCACTGAGAATGTAAGTAAGCCAGGTAAGCTCAGCAGCAGTATTAGCCATAGCGCGATATTCAGCTTCACTACTAGAGAGAGATAGTGTGTTGCTTCTTTGCACACCATGAGATGATATTAGAACCAAGAAATGTGTAGTACCCAGTTGTGGAACGTCTTGTGGTCGAACAACTCGCCCAATTAACATCAGAAAAAGCAAATAGTGTAAGTATAGTATGAGAAGTAAGATGAAGACCGGTAGAAAGCGTGACTTTAAGATACCAAAGAATACGATGAACCAATTTCATGTGCATAACCATGGGAGTATGCATGAACTGTGAAACATAGTTGACATTATAGGATAAATTTGGTCGGGTAAGAGTGAGATATTAAAGAGCTCCAACAATTCCACGATAAAAACTAGGATCCGTAAGAGGACTTGCAGGTTCAGGTAGTTTTAGCTTAACATCCAAAGAAGTAGGCATAGGTTTGCAATCTACCATTTTGGATCGTTCAAGAATGGTAAGAGCATAGTGTGATTGAGAAAGATGTAAGCCTTCAGATGTGGGAGAGATCTCAACTCTAAGAAAGCGATGAACTGGTCCAAGATCCTTCATGAAAAATTCACGACTTAAGGTTTGAATAAAGGAAGTGACAAGCTCAGTGGAAGATCCTGTAAGAAGCATATCATCAACATATAAAAGTAAAGCAAGAATTCCCTGATCAGAATGACAAATAAAAAGAGAAGGATCAACAAGACTACAAAAGAAACCACGAGAAAGAAGAAAATCATTGAGTCCATCAAACTAAGCACCGGGTGCCTGTTTAAGTCCATAAAGAACACGTTGAAGCTTACAAACATGATTCGGAAATTGAGAGTGAGCCATACCTGGGGGTTGTTCCATGTATATATCTCCAACAATAGAACCATGTAAGAATGCATTTTTTACATCCAATTGACGAATGGGCCAATCCTTGACAAGGGCAACAGTTAAAATTATACGAATTATACCTGGGCGAACAACAGGAGAAAACGTTTCTGTATAATCAACACCATTAATCTGAAGATAACCTTTAGCAACTAGGAAAGCCTTAAGTCGACCATTTCGAGCCAATTACATGCATGTTGGAAGTACGTGGAACAAGTTTCCAGGTTTTATTTTGATGAAGAGCAGCAAATTCTTCAAGCATTGCAGTTTTCCATCCTGGATGGGACAAAGCTGTTTTAATCGTCCTTGGCTCACAAGGTATAGTGTGAGAGGAGTCAACAAGTAAAGCATATGTGGGATTTGGTTTGACAACTCCACTTTAAGACCGGTAGTCATAGAATGACGAACAGGAACTGGTCGTGACTGTGAGTCGGAAGCAGTAGCAATGGACATAGAATCAGATGTAATAGGCTCAACAATGGATGGCAATAGATCACCAGAAGGTAAGGAATCATGATGAGAGTCAGGGGAAGTGGTAATTGCGGGGCAGGGGAAAGGAGATTAAATGACAGGAGGAGGTAATGGGAGCATAACATCAGGAGTGGGTAGAGGAATATGAGAAGGAGGTAACGAGATAGATTCCTGTGAAGGAGTACTTGAGTAAAAAGAAAAAGGTAGCCAAGAGTCAACAATTTGATGAACATGAGCAACTAAAGTAGATGATAGAGATGATTTAAATGGAAAAATATCTTCATCAAATACAACATGTAGAGAAATAAGAAACTTGCGAGTAGGACGGTGAAAGCACTTATATCCTTTATGTTTGTCACTGTAACCGACAAAAACACATAAAACTGATTTTGGATCAATTTTATTTGTTTTGGTATCCCATGTATATGGAAAGCACTTGGAACCAAATACACGCAGAGAAGTATAATCAGGATGAGTCCCATGTAACATGAAATATGGAGTTTCGGAGTGAAAAGAGGAGGAAGGTAAACGATTAAGAAGAAAAACAACAGTGGAAAAAGCTTCAACCTATAAATATAAAAGTATATGACTATGAAATAACATTGTCATACCTAGTTCACGAATAATACAGTGGAGTCGATCAACCATACCTGTTTGTTCGGGAGTATAGGGACATGAAATTTGATGAACAATTCCCGTGGCGAGGAAATGAGATGATAATCGAGAATTAACAAACTCTCCTCCACCATCCGAGTCAAAAATTTTGATTTTCTTATTGAATTGATGCTCAACTTATTGTTCAAATGCTACATAGACAACAAAGAAATCAGATTTATTTCTTAAAGGAATGATCAAGTGTATTTAGAAAACTCATCTACTATACATGCATAGAATCGAAATTTGCCAATAGATAAAACTGGAGCAGGTCCCCATAGGTCACAATGTATTTTATAAAAAATATTAGAACTAGAATGCGCAAAAGAACTAAAAGGAAGTTTACTTAATCTGCCTAATTGACAACTATCACATAAATGATCCTTTTTTGACGAGTCTACAACTTCAACCAATCCTTTATTCTTTAATATCTGAACTGTAGAAAATTGAGGATGGCCTAAACGCTGGTGCCAAATATCTGTGGTGCCAGATTTGAATCGATAGGAATAATGTGCCTTTGGCTCATTGGACAAGACATATAAGTTACCCTTCCGTTTTCCTATCATGAGAGGATGACCTGTGTTCCATTCCTTTACACAAAAACTATCTTTAGAAAATTCACAATTAAAAGGGAATTGAGAGATGAGTTGATTTACAGAAAGCAAATTTTTTCTTTAGGTTTGATACTAAAAGAACGTCATGAAGAGGTAAAATATTGTCCTTTTATTTAATAGAAGTATTTCCAATACCTGTTATTGGTCAGGAAGAGCCATCTCCAATAATAATGGAGTCTGTTCCATTATATTGATGAACATTTATTAACATACCTTGTTGTCCAGTCATATGATTTGATGCTCCAGTATCTGAAATCCACTCTGTGTTAATGACAGAGTTGTCTAGTGTGAGTGCGGCAAGAGCTTGTAGGAGTTCATCGTTTTGCTTTGTCTTTTTGGGTATCCACTAGCAGATTTTTGCAATATAACCAGATTTACCACAATATTGATAGATTGTGTCACGATATAGATCTCTTTCTGCAATAGTCATTCGTCATTGTCTAGGTGGTGGTGGTCTGCGTTGTTATGTGTTAGGATTACCTGAATAGCCTTGTAATTGATTTCGGGATTGTTGTGCAAAAAAAAACCACTACCTGAGGATGTGAAAATGTTGTCTTGATTCCTTAACATAAGGTTTTGTGTCTGATTTTGTTGTTGTTCATAAAAGGTCAAATGGGAGATGTGATGAGAAGAAGGAACATCAGAATGATGTGATAACCAATTACGAAGTTGATCAAGATTTTGTAAATGTGAGATCAGTTTTGTGTAGGTTGGTCTTGGAGGTTTGAGCATTGTTGTGGTGAAATTTTCATATAATGGTCCAAAGTTGGTGAGAAGATAAAAAATCTTTTCTTTATCAGGGATACGTTTACTAATGGCAGCAAGGTTATCACACAAACCTTTGAAGACTCGTATTGCGCAAATATATCAATTGTTGTCTAAGAGTAAATTCTCGTTCTCGAGAGTCTTGAGCATATGCTTCTTTGAGGGCTTCCCAGACTGCAAGTGTTGTGTCTAACTCGATGATAATTCCAAGAGTTTCTTTAGAAAGAGTTCCAATGATCCAGCCCCTAAGAAGCCGGTCAGATTTTTGCCAATCTACAAATTCTTTTGTTAATATGGATGGGATATTTGTGTTTGTGTTATCTGAATTTTGAGAAGTAAATTTTGGAGAAATAGGAATTTCATTGGTAAGATGAGAAACTAAATCTTGACTTTCAGCTAATCCTAAAACCTGTTCTCTCCACAACGGGTAATTTGATGGGGTGAGTTTTAAGGTAACAAAGTTTCTAACATTCAGGGATAGAGAAGTCGTGATGTAGGGCAGAAACGTTCTGGCTTTGACACCAAAAAGAAAAATAGAATTGTTATTGAAAAAAATACTCTTTTCTTATTTATTGATTTCAAAGATACAAAGGCTATTAATATAGCCTATGGATAATACAAAACTAGGGAAAGATAATCATAAACTTCTACAAAAATAATGATAAACTTTCACAAAATTTGCAACTCTTGATAACATTTTCCTGTTAATCTGTTTTTGTAAATGTGCTGTCAAATAGGAGGAGCTTCCTTTATCTATTGGACTACTATTTACCTAGGAAGTTGTTACTCTTTAGGAGTCCTTGAAACCAACTATATTCCTTTAATAGATAGGTAATATTTGAATGAACATAATCTTCCTTATCTCTCCATAAAACGCTGAACACCTTATGACTCCTAATACTCATCATGTAGAACAGGTTTGCTAATAAAGCTGACGTGAAAAAGCAATGGTTATATGGCATTTCCTCAACAAAAAGGATTTAGGATTTTGGCATGTTGCTTGGCTAATCATGAAAATGCAAATGATTTCCAATAAAGGGCAACTTGATGATGAGCAACTAGAGATATACATGACAACCCTCACGGATGGGTATTCGTCGCAGAAGAGATCTGCAACAATATGGTGAGGCATTTTAAAGAAATAAGACAAACTATCAGAATACAGATTGTTTATCTACAAAGCAAAAATGGAACAGACGTGACAACAAAATCCAATGTGAGAAAGCCAAAGAAGAATATATGATCGAAGAAAATACTAAACCTGCACAATTGTCATGAGCTCTGCTAAAACACAAAAAATGGAATCACAAAAGGGCACCAATTCATGCCTTGCAGATCACAATACAGCAACTGAAGAAGGTCGATAGAGAGATTAAAAAGTAGCCCAGATTCCAATAAGTTTCAAGAGGAAATCAATTAAGGTCACGTACAACAGATGAAAACCTGTCAAAACTGAAATAACCAAGCTCACTAAAACTCACTCTCTAGACAGGCTTTCCCAGCAAAATTACAATGAAATGGACATCGCATAGCTGGTAAAGAAGTATAGCCCGAGTGCAGTCATGAAAGTGCCATATGGATTCATCAAGGAACAGGCATCCGAGGAACTTCCAATAGGGCCACTTGCAGGGGTAAATCCAGGAAGTGATCCAATTGTTGGAATTCCAGAAGTCTTGGGCGTTGTTGAACCAGCACCATGTGAAAAAGGTGTAGGAGCAGGAGCTGGAGAAAAAGTTGACTCCCTGCTTACATAAGTCGGTGGGGCTACAAGCGCAGGAAATTGTTGTGGTCCTGCACCATTTTGGCATAAACAAGTTACCGGTGAAGAGATATTAATGTAGCTGACTAATATCATTGGATATTCAACACTTTCATTTCAATGAACTAGCTCGTTCCGATTTCTTATATTTTCATATCAATGGAATTACCATCAAATATCCAAAGAGAAATCGGTGACACAAGTGATGATAAATGGTCCATGAACTGATATGGTTAATCTAAAGAAAGTGATTAACAACGGCTCCTTTTTCTTTTTATTAATGAAGCCAGAGTTCCCAGTTTCACTTTTTCTAGAATTCATGTACTTATGTGCATTTCCAACTTTTACCTGGACACCTAGGTTGAAGAGATGTGGACAACCTGCATGATGATGACGCAGCAGTTCAGTAACCAGGACACAAATAGTCAACATAAACTACTAAGCAGACAACAACCATAGAAGAGACTGACATACGTGGTCATAATGGTGCCGTTGATATATCCATTGTAACTACAAGAGGTAACATTGCACCCAGCACTACTTTGCTGTGCAGTATAATTCCCAAGCATGAGATTGCTATTTCTACACTGCATGCTTGAACAAGAAACAGCCAAGGAAGCAGGCATGCAATACAAACTGCATAAAAGTAAAATCTAGCATTAGAAGGCATGTCAACAGAAAGTGTGATGCGTATCTTCTAAAGGGAGAAAAAAGGCCAATGATCCAAACGTAATCAAAATTTCAAATTACTTGCGGTTTCCAGGACCACAGCTACATTGCACACAATGACTCGCTGTAATAGCATAGCTACCATTGGGCACAATCAAACTGAAGTCATAGGCGTATCTTGGAAATTTCGAAGCACATGCTGCAATCCAAGAACAAGTCTAGTGTTAATATCTACAAACAAAATAACAACTCATAAAATCATGTGTTCTTTAGGGAAAGAGCTTAGTAGGATTCTTGTGGAACAAGGGAATTGAATCGAATACATCAGTGATCCTTAACATAAGAACATATTAAAGAATTGGATCAAATCAACCAGGGAGAAGAAATTGACTTTCCACAAATATACTTTGCAATGAGCCTTTATAGAAACATTTCTCTACACAGCAAGAAACCTAAAGCCCACACAAAACCCAACAACTCACTAATCTTATAAGCTGGAACACACCAATAACAAGGCATTTGAATAGTTGCTGAATAAAATCAAACCACAAATCATGGTAAACTGTTCTAATGAGCAAACACTACTACACTGCAAGTCAATACAAAACTAACCCGGCAATGGCACAGCAAGTATGTCACCAACGGTGATCGACGTGCTCCCCATAGCGTTAACATTCATCAAATCAGTGATTGTAGTGGAATACCTTGATGCAAGACCCGCCAGAGTATCCACCTCTTTCACCACATAAGACAAATAAACTGCTGGCAAGAAATTATCCGTGTTATTGAAGCAAGTACAGGGAAGTGGAACAACAAGGTTCTGGCCCGCATCCAAATTTGAAGGATCTTGTATCGAATTGGCTTCTTTTATCTGGTCAGCAGACACCAAACCCGCATAAATCGAATCAGCAATAGAAGCTAAAGTATCTGAAGGCCGAGTCTTGTAGTGGGTAGCAACCGATTTGCGGATACCATCGACACATGAGCACATTATGGGAACCTGGAGAAAGAGCTGAGAAGGCAGAATGTGGTTTTCAACATCAGGGTAAGAAATGTCAATGGAATTCGCCGTCAAGAGAGCTATTGGGTCAATTTGAAAGAGGGAGGCTACTTCTGAAACCTTGAGGTCGGTGTAGAGTGTGTAGCCGAGAAGCGCGTTACAGGAATCGGAGTTGGCACAAGGTTCGATTGTTGATTTGGAGCTCACTTGAGCAAAGACATTGAGTATAACCAAGACTAGGAAACTGAGTTTTGAGTTCGCCATCGTTGGGCACTTTTAGAGCACTCACAGCGATGAGCTTTCAAATAGTAAACTCGAACTTTTAGAGCTAAAGCAATGATAGTTCGGCTCAAGGAAAAGTGTTTTCAGCTGGGATTTTCAGGGCTTTGGGTTTGCGAGTAGAAAACGAGTTCGACCAAAGGAAAGGAAGGATTTTTATCTTTTATCTGCTTCCTCTTGAACTGCTGTTGGACACCGAAAGAAATATGGCTAGTTCAACGAGGTTTCGGGTGGGTGCGCTTCTCTGCTTCAGCTGGTATTACTAAACCCAATAAAGAATGCAATGCAAGTGAAAAGATTGAAGATCTGCAATGGCATGGATTTGATTCCAAAGAAGAACTGATCTTTACCTCTAAGTACTTGAAATTTTTGATGGAATGAAGGGTTTTAGAATTTAGGTATCTCCCTCCCCTGTGCAATGCCCTCCAGCCAAATCACAGGAAAAGAGAGTAAAGTTCCGGACCTCCGATTTAAGCTTGGAAGAAGAGCCAAATTAGAGTGACCAGACATGGTCAGATTCTCAATCCAAGTGTTTCAAGCATTAGCTTTCGTTGGACTGGTTTGCCCTTGTCATCTCCTGGAATTCTCTTTTTGGCATGCCCCAACGTCTGACGTTTGAGCTTGTACTGTCCTCCTAACAAAGGGTTTTTTTGGGCTGGTCGCGTTTGGGGGTGTTTTGGTAATTTACTTTTCAGCTTTCAGAATTTAGCGACATCCATGTGAACCCCACTTATACGATCTCTTTTCGGACATGGAGGGAAAGCATTTATGTTTTGGACCACGCGATACAACGGCTTGTGTAGTGAAAACGCCAGATATACACAGCAGAAGGTAGCGTGGCTGAACCTGGCGAGTAAACGTATGTAAGCTTGATGATGTGTTTTCATAATCACTCACTCAACAGTTAGGCCCATATAAAGTTTTAATTTAATTATGGAATTATTCTATTAATAACCATTTAACCTTTCTTATAAGCCCATCTAATTCTAATTATAATTCTAAGATATTCGAATTTTGAAAACCCACTGCCTCTCACGTTGTCTTGGTTATCACAAGCAACTGTGTATTTGTACTAAGCCTTTATTATGTTTCGTCATTATTTGTCTTACCTTTTCTATTTCTGTTTTGATGATATTGTAGTTTTATAAATTGTATCGCAGTGTAAGAATTTAAAAAAAAAAAGCAGTATCCAGGAAAGGTCTGAAACGAACGAGCCCATGATCAAAGGGCGGGACCCCATAACTCAACTGGATAATATTATCATGCACTTGATTTAGGAGACCACACATGAACACTTGGGCTTTAGGTTAATTGAGGCCTGTGGGCCTGTGAACCTGTGGTCGTCATTGGTCGTTGGTTAACACAGCTAGTGCTTACTTCTTTTTTCTTTTTTATAAAAGGAGAAAATTACTACAGATTACACGACAAATTTAGAGAGGCTAATCCCAGCTATATCTTCGAAGAGGATTGAGAGATACCCTAAGGGTGCATTTACAAAAGTAGTAACCCTAATTGACGAGCCAGTCGGTACACTTATTACCTTCGTGATAAGTATGGGGAGAGACAACGACCTAATTGCGATTGAATAACTCGTTGATCCTCGTGAATAAAGGATTTAACGACATTGTTCGTTCAGTGGAGTCAGATAGAATATTCATCGCTACTTGAGAATCTAACTCTAATTCCACCTTACGATATCTAAGATTCCAAGCCAGATTCAGTCCAAAGAGGACGCCCCAGAGTTCAGCAAAAATCGAGGAACATCAGCCAAGTTTCTGAACAAAGCCTCCCAGCCAAGCACCGGAGTTATCTTGAAGAAGTCCCCCCGCTATGACCGAATAGGATGAGCTTTTACACGCCCTTTCAGTGTTCAATTTCACCCAACCAGGAATAGGTTTACTCCATTTAATAAATTGCTCCTGTCGGGGTCGACGACCAAGAAATTCTTTGCCTTGCCAGATCGTAGCTTTGTGAATCCGGTGGGCATAATCCAAAATAGTATAAACTGGAGAAATTGATCAAGAAAACTAGACATCAAAGAGGGTCATATTCCTTCAAGACCAGAGGAACCAACAAGCGGTACCAAAGAAAGGGACCAATCCAGTCCAAAAACTAGTTGGTCCTTTTGAAGATTGCGATGAAGCTAATCCTAAGCATTTAAATTAAAAATTTCTAAAGAGATTGCTTGCAGAGAGAAATGAAGCCACAATCTTCTCGCTTTGGGGCAATCCCACACCACATGAAAGGAGGACTCTTCTGTCTGGTAGTGATAGCACTCAACAGTCATAGTCAGACATCGGTGAAAGCGTTGTTGATTAGAGAGTAACCGATTTTGCACTAGGAGCTAAAGAAAAGATTTGATACGTTGCGGACCGTTCCAGTGCCATATTATCTTCCAAAAGCCACTAGAATCATCGTTGGCATGTTCTATAAGCATAGAATACGCTGCAGAGATAGTGAACTGTTCAGTACCTGACTTCCCCCATATCCTTTTATCGGGCCCTAAGTGAGGTAGATACCTGCAATGAACAAGTAAATAGAGTGAGGAAGTAAAAATTGAAATTCATCCCAAAGCCAATTACCTGAGTTATCCACAAAGTGTTGAACTCACAGTTCAAGGTCTGAATAGGGGATAGAAGTCAAAGCATGGGATATAAGTGAGTCCAATTCCTCCACCCAAGGATCCAACCAGAACATCACAAATCACTCATTTCATGCCTTCAAGCACATTATGCCAAATAGCTTTGATGCTTCTTCAGATCATAAAGCTACCACCCGCTTTAAGGGAAGTTAGTAGATTGTCGGCATCAAAATTGTATTTAGTAGAAAGGACTCGCACCCATAACGCATTTGGTTTCGAAATTTGTGCCCATCCAAGTTTAGTTAGTAGGGCATCATTGGTTTCACAGATATTATTAATGCTAGACCGTCCATCTCTTTAGGTTGACAAACTTTGTTCCAGTGAACGAGGTGTATCTTTCTTTTACCTTGAGAAGAGCTCCACAAGAAATTGTGAATTAGTCGTTCCAATTCATCGCAAAGACGTCGAGGAAATCGAACTGTCTGCATTGTATAAATAAGAAAAACAGAGATAACTACTTGAGTCAAAGGGGCTCGGCCTGTAAAAGATAAAAGGTTTTCGGTCCAGCTGGATAGGCGCTGTTGAACCTTGTCGAGTATATGTTGATATGCTCTTTTATGGACTCTCTCATGCAACAAAGGCACTCAAAGATAGTGTCCTAAGTCTGCTTTTTTTAAAGCCCAATTATCTGCTCAACCGTCGCACAAGAGATTGGTAGACATTCTTCGAATAAAAGCAACGAGATTTGTATTGACTAACCCGTTTCCTAAGGCTATACAAAGCAAGGTTAAGGTTTCTCGAATTACGAGAACTTGTTCGATAGAGGCTTCTAAAAACAAAATGAGGTCATCTACAAGACGCTTCCATCTGCCTTGAGCAATAGAGTCGTTGATCAGGTGACCCAGTCTTTTCATACATAGTACGAAAAGATAAGGCGATAACAGGTCACCTTGTCGAATACCTCTTGTAGGAGTAAAAATATCAGCAAATTCCCCTCCCCAATTCACTTGTATAGATGCCGAGGAGATACACTTTATAATGAGTGATATCAACGATCTAGGAAGTCCAATATCGATAAGTGTATCATTGATAAAATCCCAAGAGAGACGATCGTAAGCTTTTTCTAGATCTACCTTGATAGCCAGTAATCCATTCTTTCCGGATTTCCTTTTCATAGTATGAATAATTTCTTGGGCAATAATGATGTTCAACAATCAATCGCCTTGGAACAAAACTGGATTGATTAGAGGCTACAAAAGCATCTAGATAGGGTTTCTGTTGGTTAACAACGATCTTTGTAATAACTTTATAAACCACTGAGCACAACGCAATAGGCCTGAATTACATAATTGACTTCGGGGAGGGAAGCTTGGATATAAGAACTATTATAATACGATTTAGCTCCGACTCCCATGCCTCGTGTCGAAAAATTTGCTGGATAAAAATGATCAAAGAGGGTCCTAATGTGTCCCATTGAGACTGGAAGAATAAAGCATTAAGTCCATCATATCCTGGGGCCTTATTAGGAGTCATGTCAAAGAAAGCCATCTGAACCTCGCTGGGAAGGATTGGACCACCCAGATCTTGTGTAGCTTTGATAGGGAGTGAAAGAAAGGAACCTTTGACCTGTAGTTTTGTAAGTGTCGAAGAATCTGCCATATAAAGCTTCTCAATGAAGGTCTTAGCTGTATGTTTGATGCTAGTTGTATCTAAACTAACACATCCATTTTCGTTTGTTAAAGAGACAATGTACAGTTTCCGTCTTTTAATTATGGTAACCGCATGATAATATTTCATATTCTTATTTCCCTAGGTGAGCCACTAACATCTTGATTGTTGATGCTAATACAGTTATTCTTGATAGAGAACTTGTTCCAGCTCATTACAAAGATAGGTTTCCAGCTCTCGAAAAGAATCAGAAGCCTTTTCTTCCAAAGATTTTGAATGCCCACTAAACGTGCATGAGTCTCTTTTTGCAAAGAAAGATATTTCCAAAGGTTGAGTAATTCAAATGTTGCAAGTTTTCAGCCAGATTCCTTATTGCTCCACAAAAATTCGGTATATTGGGTTTCCAATGGTCTTTAACAGTTTGGGTGAAGCATTTGTGAGTCAGCCTAGCGGATTGAAATCGAAAGGGCTGAGGCATAGCATGCATTTGATTAGTTTGATGGAATTTTACAAGTAGGAGTCGATGATCAGACTCAAGGAAGGGTAGATGGGTGACTATCGTGTTTGGGAAGTAGGTGAGCCAAAAATTAGAATAAAAAAATAGGTCTAATCTAATGAGAGTCGGGCCTCATCACACGTGAACTTGGGCCTAGTAAAACTAAGATCTTGAAAGTGACAGCATTGCACATAATCACAAAAATGGGGGTTAGTTCTAGCACCTCTTCGTTTGTCGTTTCGTTCTAATTTTGCATTGAAGTCGCCACCTATGAGCCACAATTGTGAGATAACGCTAACAATTTTTTCGTAGATACTTTCATAAGAAATGCTATAGAGAATAAGTGGGGCACTCGTATATGACTGTGAAATCAAATAAATTTTGTGCCCATTTAATGTTCACATGAATAAACTTACGATGAGCTAGCAAGATTTGAACCGTGATTTCTAAAGTTCATAGCAGCCAAATGTCTCTAGAGAATCCGTTAACATACGTATGTGTAAAAGAACGAAATCATTTTCGAATTTGGAACTGAACGAAACTAGTTTAGGTTTTCGAGGGACCATTGTAGTCCAGCGTGCTAAATTTCTGCAGAAAACATACCTGGGCGATTTTAGAAATGAGGGTTATTCCAATAGAATGCAAATAAAGAATATTGTTAACGTGTATTCCCTTTATTTAAGTTGTCAAAGAATTGTACCCAGCCGATTGGTCATCTAATGACAGCAAGAGGACCCCAAGAATGAAGTTTGTCTTGTTTCAGGCTGTGAAAGACAAATCAGATTCAGGGCAGTAAGGCTAATTTGCTGAGGAAAGGTAGACCCCGAGTGTTTTTCATTTCTTTTTCATAAGGGCAGCTGGCGATGAACTTGGTAGTTTATTGCTTTAGTAGAAAGAGTTACTGCATTGTACGTTATCTTGGCTAGACGCTGCAAGTGCAATTCATGTGTAGATGGTCAATTCTCAACTTTGGTGTGTTTTACTGCACTTTGCTTACTCGATGGGACGTAACAGTAGGCACCGGGAAAATTCTCTACTTCTCATTGTTATTTAACCTGACCAGAGCCAGAGGGTGGCACTAAGTTAAAGTATGGGAATTGAAATTGAAAGAAGCATGCATGTAATAGGGGTCGTGTTTTCTATGGACAACTGGGATTTGTAGCTCTAGACAATAGCAAACTTTCACGTCTCTTGAAATATGGATATGAAAATTAAAAAAAAAAAGCTAGTTACCGACCAAAGTCAGGTAATCCCTCGAACCACTGCGTTATACCGTAATCTAGTCCCAACCTCACCATTCACGAGATGCAAAGGAAAGGTCCCTGCTGAACACTAATTCGTCTGTATTTGTCACATTGGACGTTTAATTTGGGTTCTTTTCAATTGCACACCTTCCCATGCACTCTTCAAAAGGTCAGGAGATAACGTAGACGTAATGTGAATACATTTATTCCCAATAATAATAAGATATACATATTAATCCCACCACTTAGACGGAGGTGACATGTGCATGTGATTGCCAAATATGATTAGCTTCCAATTAATATTAATAGTGGCAGTAAGCTAATATATACGTACCTGTATTCCATTTGGCTTAAACAGACTACAAGTACTGTTTAAATCAGTGTTTTAAAAATTGGACCAAACCGGTCGATCGGATCGGAGAACCGGTGAATCGAAGCATAAAATGGTCCGGTTTAACCTGTATTTTTTTTAGTAATTGATCCGTTCATTTTACAGTCGGACCGGTAAAAGCCGTTGAACCGGTGAAAGAAAAAACCGACCGGTCTATTTAAAATGTTTTAATTTGGATGATTTCAATTTGAATGAATATTAATATTAGTGATCTTTTTTAATCTTTTTAATGAAATATAACTAGTGAACTTTGTAATCTTATTATGTGTTATATTTGGCAAACTTTTAAAAAAATTGTATATTTTAAAATTTGAAGGT
>JANIHY010000002.1:11496480-11510984 GCA_027479065.1 Erythroxylum brevipes
TTTAAAGTTTTAATGCTATCATTGATTGTGATCCATTATGTTTGGTTTGTAATGTATCTCAAGCTTTTTTTTTCCTGATTCACACGTTGATATCATAATGAAACATCCTTTATCTATAGCACTGAAAATTGCATGCATTGCTTGAGAGTTACCATGTGTCCTCTTCTTCAACCTTTGTCCATTTAGATGGATCTTTAGGTATCGCTTCATTATTTTCATCAGTTGTCATAGGATGAGTCCAACCTTTCAATACAGAAGTCCATGCTTTAGTCTTTTGTGCTTGAATAAACACTTTCATTCTTGATTTTCAAGTAGGATAGTTAGAGCCATCTAATAAAGGTGATCTCGTAATCGATGCTCCTTCTCTAGTAGCCATAAGTGTGAAATACTGATCTACACCAACTTGACACATCAAGTTTTGATGAGGTGAACCTTGTTCTGATACTAATTGAAAAACTCAAAGTTGAATTTGAAAAAATTTTCTATTCTGTCACGATTCCTTCAAACTAAAATTTACAGTTGTTTTTCAAAAATCAATTGGGCTGACAACTACGATTTTTCAGAATTTGATCGCAATTAGAAAAATTGAGTGAGCCGCAATTTAATCACACATGCAAAATATAAAAAAAAATTTATTAAGGCAATTCAATACACATAGTTTACATCTACGGAGTTCTCACTCAGATTAATTAACTTTCACAGGTATAAGACTTATATAAGGTTATTACAGAGCCGACATCACTCTTTTCTTGAAGCTACCTACTCGTGCTCACCCCGTGAGAGAATCCCACCCCCAATAGCATGACTAACTCATGTTAACCTCAACAGAGGATTTTAAAACGAAGAATGAAACAAAGAAAGGAATATCTCAAATGATTAAATCAAGAATATAAAAAACAAAGACACTTGAGTCAATGAAAAACTCTCCTATGTGCGCATCAACATCAAGACATAATCATGGAGAGTCTTCAAACAAAAATTTGCTGTAGAATTTTGTAATGGATTAATAGATCTTTTTCACACCATGGACTTCTTATTTGCATCAAGTCCTTCCTCTTTTAGGATTCTTTATTCTTTAAGGATTCTTTCCTTTCCAAAAATATTTAACTTCCAGAATTCTACATATTCTAAGATAGTAGAATCTTATACCAAATCAACTTTCTTATTACAAAACATATCCCAAATAAATTAAAATACAAATAATGTGAAAATAGAATATAATATCTTAACAATAACACTTCGATATATATTAATTATTGTCTATAAATGTCTTTAAAATGATTTTTGATGTACAAATTTTAATGCATATGTTTGTCTGACATTAAATATAAAATATATACGAGGGTGAGTGACGAAAATAATTTCTTTGTAAAAATACAAAAATAAGATTGCATACATTATGATTCTTCCTAGACTCTCCCAAAATGGGGAGTCTTGTGTACTAGATACGTTGACTATATATATTTTCCCAAAGTTTAAATTGTTTGTTTAAGAAATAATTAAATTTATTGATAAGTAGAAGTGCCAATTTTTTAGAAATAATTTGTTATCAATTTAACAAATTTTGTATCTGTAATTCATTTTCTAGATCGCAAAATCTATAAATAACACGACTGCAATTTAAAATAAGTGGTGACATGAGCATAAAGTAAGTACACAAAGTTTCTTAAACAGTACATTAAACGGCAAAAGATGTCGTTAACTAGCCTGTGCATCAATTACGGTATTGATCTATGTGACTTTTTATTTTGGTAACAAGCGTAGATTCGTTACTTATATATCTAAGAAAGTCCTGTGACATGCCATTTCAAGTGGAATAGGTGGACTAGAAAAGGCACCTGTAGAAATTTTATCAAAAACGAACTTGTTAGCAGCCTCGGTATAGTGAATCCCATCCCAATTCACTCGAACTGAGGGACGATCACATGAACCCACGAAAATTCTGGTACCATTCTCTAAAACTGTAGTGTCTCCACATTCAGCAATGCTGAAGTTGTACCTGCCTCCATACCCACAGCAGGAGATCAGTGGAAGCTCAAATCCTGCAGTTTGGAGACAAAACCAATTAAAACAAAGAAACGCAATACATAACACATTCAATTTATAAGAGGAGAGGAATTAGTACCGTATTTTTCAGGATCCTGGAATAAAGAATACTTGACAGAGTAGACGTCTACGTAAGTAAATGAAGCGGAAGAAAATTGCTGCCTCAGCTCAGTAACTGCTTCCTTTAATTTGAAGTTGAAGTATTGACAGACTTCGTTGTAAGCCTTGGCACAATCGGCGGTGTCCTTTTCTGCCGAAGCAAAATTGGTCAATATATAAGGCAAGCAACCTATTGGCCCTGTGTTGTGTATCCAAAATGATCTACCTCCCTCCTTGTATATGTTCTGCATATCATGCAATACCAATCATCATAATTAGTTTTTCGTTTAACTGATTTTCATGATTCATAGTAACTTCTACTTAATTAATTACACCATTAAAATTAACATTTTCCTAACTAAATTATTACAATAAGGAGTATAACTAATGATTAATATGAGCATTATTTTTTATTCTTTTATGACAATAATGCATAATTTCTTTATTTATTTTATATTGAGCGTAAATAATATCTAGAGCTTAACATAACATGAATTATTAGCGAATAGGTATAAGTTTAAGAGTAGAGTTACCTTGACATTTATAACGAACCTATCAATTATGTTAGGGACAGATGCGTTGACTTGGTCGACGGACTGATTAGCGAAGAATCCGGCTCCAAGATCATTTTGGCCTATGTCGAATGTATATAATGCTTGTGAGAAATACTCCTCTTTGGGCATCAATGTTGCAAATACTCCTCCTACATTAACATATGCTAATTAGCTTACTCGTCAGAGTTGTATGTTTCAACTTAGCCTGAGTTAGAAGTTGATGGTGAGCTATAGAAAGATCCGAGCAGTCATTTTCAAATTACCTCGACGCTCAATCATTCGAGACCTTTGTTTAAATTGTTGGAATTGTTCGAATTGCACATCAAGATAAAATGGACTAAACCCTCCATTGGGTATGATCCTGGTTGGCAGTCTAATGGTGGCAGCTGCTGTGGCGTAATTAGCACCATTAGTGAAGTTGGTCCCAAGGGCATTCAGATAAGCACTCAAGAATGGGAGATTGAAGCTATTTGCTGATACAATTGGTCACATGAAAACAAGTTAATTCAAAAGGTTGAAGTAGGAAATTCGAAGCGAACAATGGAATCCCACGGACCTACAACGACTAGGAATTTAGGTTTTAACTATGGTTTTGGTTGCTTTACCGTTATCTCATCCTGCAAATAATTAATATCTTACTTTCACTTGTTATTAAAACAATAAACTTTCATTGGCAGCAATTTGTTAGTGAAACAGTGGCACTGATTAACACGTCTATAAATATAGTAGTAGAAGAACTATTTAAGAACATACAGTGCATTTCTGACCACTAATAAACTAAAGTAAAAGAGTTTTTGAGGGTAAAGAAAAACTCACCGACAAAATCAATTATAAGCCTTCCGTCACAGAATCTTCCTGCCGGCATGTGAAAGTAGGTCCGTCCATAAGGAAGATTAGGAGGGGTAAAGGCCGCAGCCAAGCCACCGGTATCAGAATTGGAGTCCCCGAAGTTAAAGATTGCTGGGAACTCGCATTTCTCTGAAGCAGAAGTTGTGTTCAAGAGGGTAGCACTCGCTAGAATTACTAAAATCACACTCAAGTAGGAAAGAGTACTGACTTTGTTAGCTAAGGGAATAGGCTCCATTCTTTTTTGGACGTGAAGTGAGACGAAAAGCTAAAGTGGGCTCGAACTTGTTAATATAGTACCCTGTGTGACTGTGTCTTGTCCTTACTGTTATCGTTTGTGATAAGAGATATTGTGTAACCTGTGTGCTTTTTAATAATAAATACCATAAAATTGATAAGTTTGATATTATAAATAATTGTCAATTACTTAAAAATGTATAGAAATAAATTTTTTAATTTATTAAAATGGGTTACACGTACAAGTTAACTAATTAATCATGATTCTTCTATATCACCGAGCATAAAAGTTGATAATTAGCATGCCTACCAAATCATTAATGAAGACCTGACATTGGAAGACCATAAAAAAACACGTAAATAATTAGGAGAAAAACTTGACGTTTAACAATTGTTTAATGTAACTTTCGAACAAATAAAATCATAACATTATCCTTACAAAGGTAGTCTTTTTTTGTAAGGAAGACTAACATAACAAATTACACAACTAATCTGGGGAAACAGATTCCCAACAAATCCTCTAACAGGATAAGGTGACACCCAATGAGTGAGGTAGTAAAATAAGTGACGCCTAAATCAAAATGACCGGCATATTTTACTAGTCAGTCGGTGCATTTGTTGCTCTCTTGATATATATGTCGATGAACAACAGTCCAGTTTCTGATGAACAACTCATTAATGCTCCGGATAATGGGATTGAGAGTCATGGATCGATGGTCGGAGGAGGACAGGATATCGAACTTCGCTTGAAAATCTACTTCAAGTTTGATCTGTCGATAGCCCAAATTTCACGTCAGCATCAGCCCAGTATAAACGACCCAGAGTTTCGCAGTCATAGATGAGCACCAACCAATATTTTGTGAGAACCAACCAAATCAGTGTCCTGCACTGTCCCGTAGAAAGCCTCCTGCAGTGGCTGTGAATGAGGCTCGTTTGCAGGCTCCATCAGTGTTAAGCTTGATCCAACCAATAGGAGGTTGTTCTAGTAGTAACCGCTCTACTTTGCCACTCGACTGAGTTGCGGAGAAGACCTGCATAAGAAAAAATAATTGAACTAGATGAGGAGGGACGAGTAAATTGTGCATCGAAAAAGGTCATATTCCTCCATTTCCAAAGGAACCAGCAAGTAATGCCAAATAGGATCAACCAATCGTGCCCAAGGACTTGATGGAGGTATTGAAGATTGTGGATGAGCCAATCCCGATTCGGCCTAGTG
Source organism: Erythroxylum brevipes (assembly GCA_027479065.1). Classification (NCBI taxonomy): domain Eukaryota; kingdom Viridiplantae; phylum Streptophyta; class Magnoliopsida; order Malpighiales; family Erythroxylaceae; genus Erythroxylum; species Erythroxylum brevipes. Next base: position 11,501,479 of record JANIHY010000002.1, read on the forward strand.
AAAAATTCCACGGAAACCATATATGGAAGGAAGATAGTCCACACTTGGCGGGCTTTGATGCAGTCGCATAATGCATGTATCGAGGATTCCTCAAATCTACAATGATAACAAGCTCCATTTGTAGTGCATTGCTTCCGAACTCGATGTAGGTTTGTGAGAAGTTTGTCGTGACCGAGGAGTCAAAGGAAAGAACGAATGCATTGTGGGCCCTTCCATTGCCATATGACCTTCCAAATACCATGGGCCAAGGCTACATCATAACTCGTGCTCATGGTATACGTAGAAAAAATATAAAAATAGAGTTAATAAAAAACGGATAGGATATGGATATCTATGGTTCGGGTTATCACTAGAATCATATCCAAATCCAAATCCACATCCATTTTTCAACATCCATTTAAAATCTATTTTTTAGCCTCCATATCCATTTTTTCGAGTTGGGTAGTGCGGATGTTAATCGGGTTGAAAACCCACTGCCATCCTTACACCCCTCAATAGCCAAGGGTTATGAGTGATCGTGGCGATTTGCCGTAAATATAATGCCATAAAAATTTCTATAACGAGTATGTCGAGCTCATATAGATGGCAGTGAAGTCGAACGACTTGTGGTCCCACTCAATATTGACATGCACAAATTGACGATGAGCTAGCAATATACGAACCGCAATATCAGCTTTCCATAGCAGCCAGATACCCTCGAAGTAGCCTTCAGCTTCCACTCGGAATGAATGGTCAAAACCCAAACTTCTAATAACTTTCAAAGCTCGAATGCCACTAATGCGGGGTTCTGTCAAAACAATAAGTTTCAGTTTATGAATGCGAATATAATTTTTAATAATAGGCTTGAAGGTCCCACCTCCAACCCCTTGGCAGTTCCAAATTAATATTGACATAACAATGGGTTAGGGAGGGGCAACTAGTCGACATTGACTGAATAATCAGTCTGTTCCCAACCCTATATTTCTAAAGGAGCCTGTGTAGTCTCCTCCATCGGAATATCGAATTCGATGTATGTTTCTTGGACTAGGGTATATTGTTACTCGGGTCCAGTGGTCGCGAAGGCGGTAGCATTTAGGTTTGGTTGAACGCATACAAGGCTTCCGAGCTATTGTTTTTATTGGTATCTGTCTCCATGTCCTGGCAGTCCGAGTCTGCTCGTATGGGCAACGAGATTGGGTTATCGTGAATTATAACATTGGTATGAGACGGAATCGATAGGGCCTCATGAGTTGGAGCTGGGCTGTGGGACGTTAGGGAGATGGCCTAGGTTAGCCCAGAGTTATAGGCTTGTCCAACATGGGCCTGAGTCTGGGAGGGGCGGGTGGTGGGCTGGCTTAAAGGCTTAGGTTGAAGAGTAGCGTGCGATGTCGTCTGAGGTAGGTTGGAAATGGATGGCTCTTGATTGGGATTAAACGATGCACGTTTTGTTCGTGGGTCTTTAATTAGCGTCTGGTTGAGGGCTTTAACTTTCCCTTTGGTCTTGGACAGTGCAACGATGGTGTTGATGTGGATAGCAGTCTCCATCCGTTGTGTTATAGCCACTGGGGAGTCTAATGGCTCTAAGCCTGTCAGAGCTGTGAAGCGCGAGCCTTGGAGACCTACTTGGCAGGAGGTGTTGTCCTTGGCTTGCTGGTGCGACGTGGGGAGGGGCGGTGGTCAGTGTTAGCATCTCTGGACTTGCATCCAAGGTCCGAGTCTGGTGTCAGCTAAAGGAACTTTGTCGTGTCTTTCTGGTTGGGTTGACATTGATTGGCCATCTGCGAGGGGCACTGCTGCGGTTTGATTGATGGGGTGTGAGGGACAAGTTGGGGCTCTATGTCCGACCCGGCCACAAGAGAAGCATATTTGGGATAACCCCTCATATGCTACCTTGATGGGTTCCCCGTCCAGTTCTACAATGGCTATGAGCGGGGAGTTGAGGTCCAGATCGACAGTAACTCAAGCAAACTTGCCTCTGTGAGTATGTTGAGTGTTGTTATCAATTTTTACTGTTCTTCCCACTAAATTACCAAGAGCATTGAGGATTGATGGGTGATATTGGGCTATAGATAGCTCAAAAAATCTAACCCAAGCCACAACATGGGTGATTTTTCCAGTAGTTGGACGGAATTTTGGATACCAAGGTTGTATTGAGAGGGCGTGGCCAGCGATGATCCACGAGCCTTGTGTGAGGGTTTGGATGTAGTCCTCTTCCTCCATTAAGTTTATAAGGTAATAATCGTTGTCTAAATCGACCATTTTAATGGGGCCTTTAGGTTTCCATAGTGAAATTAATTTGGACTTGAGCATGTTGAAACCTATCTTTTGGCCAAGCAATTTGATTACCACTGCTTTTGCCCAGACTTGATCGAGTTTCACTTTGAACGTGTTCGAAAGTTCAAGTCCCAGACCATAGTCTCCTTGGATGATGGAAATGTTGCCTTCCGCTAGCTCAATTACTTCCTCCTGACACCATTTTGGGACCCTTACTCCTGAGCCAGGGTTAGAGTGGCTTGAAACTATCGCACTGTAGCTTGGTGGGTTGTTTTGGACAGCCGGTGCAGGAGGAGGGGGGTCTTCATCCCTCTCTCGAATGCATACTTTCTTCACTGCATGTCCATCAGAACCAATGGAGTTGAGAGTATTTATCGTCTAATTTTACAAAGTTATTTCTTTTACGGGGAACTATGTCGTCTTTTTTACAATGGTAGTCTTTTCTTAGATCAAGGAGTATTATTCTATTAACAAAATGGAAAAAAAAAACTTCATTAATATTAGATATGACAATTGGGTCCGAACTCAGTCCAGTCTAACTTGGCCAAGCTTAGGATGACCAGGTCTCGCCTAAGGTTAGACGGACAACAATAAAATGATGTCATTTTTTGAAAATTTTGAAAATGATGTCATCGTCGTCCCTAATTAATATCTCGCATTAGTGATTTGACAAGAACACCTATGTTTCATGACTTAATAAATTCTTACTTTTACAAAGGATTTTAATACTTGAAGAATAGTCAAACTATTTGGAAACAATCTTTTTATTAGTTAGGAGTAAGGTTACGTACTATTACGCTTTTTTAAATCTCACAATTAGTAAAATTTTTACTAAATTGTTATTATTATTGAAGAATAGTCCATTACTTTTCAACTACGTTGAATGATAGTGACAGTACCAAATTAACTCCATAACTGTCATCCAACTAATCATCATTTCTACCACAAATGATGAAGAAAAATTTTAGTCCTCGTTTCAGGTTATTAAAATCTCAATACCTTCTCTTTTAATGATGACCATTTCTCTATTTCGTCCATTTTACGTCCTCTTCCTTTTCGTTTTTTCCTTGTTATTTCTAATTAATATCGATACTGAGTAATTTGAAAAAAAATATGACGGTGGTTTAATAATACTATATTTTCTTTGTCACAGTATATAAGGTATCAATTTCGGGGAAAAAAAGAAAACATCCCTCGGCACCAATTCATGGTAAGACTTGAGGATTAAAGAGTTACCACCTCTCGTGCTATATTGCTACTAAGTGGCAAAATTTGGGTGGTAAACCTTACAAGTTACTATTATATAACTGTCAAATGAAATTGGGAAATCACTGATATGAGGATAACGAGGAGTACTGGCTGCTATTGCGGTGGCCACGAATTCTTTTCCTTGTTGGTTTGAATGCTTTACAGTTTACACTTTAAATTAGAAATTGACTAGAGAGTCTGTCGTAATATACACTTAACATAGAAATTGACTAGAGAGTCTGTCGTAATATACACTTTAACATAGAAATTGACTAGAGAGTCTGTCGTAATATACACTTTAACATAGAAATTGACGAGAGAGTCTATCTTGAATCTCAAAGCCATAATTAGTGACTAATTCATCTTTAATCTCTAAGCCATAATTTGTCACTAATTCAGTGTTCATATGTTAAGTGTACATTAAGACGAAAGAAAAAAAAAAGTATTCAAACTGGTCGGGTCGGTCGTACGGGGCCCGAATCCAGTCATAACGACCCGTAGGCCGATCGGTCCATTCTTAAAAGATCAGTCTTATACCTAATGGTTATGCCAAACCCAGGTCCAATCCACGATCTCCTTGGTTCGTTTGCAGTTGAGAGTCTCTCATGCATACGTAAAGACTTAAACTTAGCTGCAGCTCCATATATAAGGTATAACTTTGTCATAACAGAGGTACGTGATCATTAACCCTAATCTTCTCCGTTCACAACGATCCTACCTATACTAAAAAGACTGATTTGAACGTCGGAGGGGCTCATCGGGAAACAACCCCCGACGTGTCTTCCTTCTTTTGCAGGAACATTCAAGCTGGAGCTCTAGTAAGAATCAACCAACTCCATGGATCCAAACGGTAATATGCAGCCCCGCTAGAACTTGGTTGAACCACAACCCAATAAGGAAAAGAATTTGATTAGAGAGTCTTATCTTTAATCTCTAAGCGATAATCAGTGGCTAATCCAGTCTTCGAGTCTGTCTGGTAAGTGTATATTACGACGAAAGGAGAAAAGATACATTCATTCAAGCCAACAAGGAAAAGAATTCCTGGCGACTGCAACACCAGCCCTCTAGTCATCCTATTGTCGACGTAGACTTTGCTAAATAAAGTTGATGAGAGAGTCTATCTTTAATCTCTAACCCATAATCAGTGACCAATTAAATTATATTTCTATCCCTAAGTGCTGTGTTTACTTCACTGTGCTAGTAATCTAATTACGATCTATGCATGTTAATAAAAACTACATGTACTTTAATGAAAAATGATGATATGACTCTATTGAAATTTATCGAAGATATTATCTTTAATGGAAAATTTTGACATACTAAAATACCAACAAAAAATCTCACATAAAGAGATTTTGGTCGTTCTCGTCGTAGATCTATTAAATGTTTTCTTCTTATATTTAGCCTAAATTTTTAAGTACTACTTCTCTTTTAATGATTTAACCTACGTTTTTCTTACTTAACCTAAATATTTTCTTGTAATGACTTGTTGAATTTATTTACTTGCTTGTCTTCTTTTTTGTGCATATATTTATTTACTTGTTTTATCTTTTATTCTTGTTTTATTTTTATCCTAGTATTTATTTTACTACTATTTTTGCATTTTTATTTATTACATTTTTATTTTATTATCATTATCTTTTGTCTATTTTATATTTATTTATTTATAATTAGATTAATATGTATATATTCTTTATGCGGGTTTATCGAAAACAACATTTCTACCGGTTAGGGATAAAGTTACATATCATTAGAACTAAGTCTAAACTTGTCTTGATAATTTCTGTAAAATGCAATATAGAGAATTATGTCTTATTTGATGATTTGAGAATGACTGGTTAAAAAAAATTATTAGTTAGATCTAACTTATGATTTTTTTTTTTGAATTGATAATTCCTCACATAATTCGAATAGCATTTAAGAATTTATATAACACGCACGTAAGAAAAATAAAAATTATAAGTATGTTCCTAAATCAGTGAGCACTTGGTTGAAATGCTTTTGACCTTTCGTTTCTTTCTAAAGCTGGTAATGGGTGAATTCATAAATTGTCCTACTAATTTTTTTAAAATCAAAAATATAAAATAATATTTTTTAATTAAATTTAGATTTGAGTTGCTCAAATCTGAACTGAATTGAAACAGAATAATTAAACATCGGCTCGATCTAAACTTAAGCTTGAGTTTGACTCATGCTTTCCATGTATTGAAAACACCTTAAACTACAACTATGTGCCAGCCTATGGCTGTGCCTATTTCTTTCATCTTTTGCGTTTTCATCGCTGTCTCTTCTCTTCGCCCATTAAAGTAGCACAAACAGTTGGCGAAAAAGAAATGGCGAAAGTATGTCGAAGTCTCGAAGATCATCTCTGACTCTGTTTACAGGCTTTGGAGTTCTCAGACCTGGAAATTCAAGAAGGCCCATCAAAGTTTCACCCATCTCCAGGAGCAGTCTCCCTGATGTTCAAAGACCCAGGCAACAAGATAACATCAAATACCATGCTTCTTATGAGAAGAAGGAAAGATAACTACAATTTGGTTCCAAATTCGTTGAGTCTTTCGATTCTTCAAAACAATGCTGAAGTTTACCAAGCGTCTATGGTTGGAAGATTTCTTCGTAGTATCCAGGAAATATTCTTCAGGAATAATCCATATTAGCTTTCTATCCTAGCCTACTGGCAAAGGTAGATTGTTAAAAAGTTATTTTCAGTCTTAACTGAACCATTTTATCCAAGGGCATTATGCATCGTCAATCATCATCTTCTACTTTATGAAATGCTATGTCGGGCCTCTGTTGACACGCTGTAAAATTATTACATTCCAAGTCCAAGGATAGTGATTCTGGAACCACTACCTTAGGAAAAATAAATCAAAAATAGAACCCTCCAATTTGGATTTTCCACTGGACTTCATTTCTGCAATGGTCTAATGCATCTGCTGCCAATTAAGAAGCAATGAAAAAAAAAAAGATTGAAATTTCCTTTTTGTAGCTGACCACCAGGGATATGATCTAGTGATAAAACAGAGAAGAAGTTCCCCCTGTTATCAACACTTAAATTTCTAGTAGGTATATAAGTGAAGAAATTTCTAGTAGATGCTATGATATCAGCATCAAACCGGTTGATCTCCAACAGAAAATAACAGATGTAAAACTACTTTCTTAAATTGGGCATTCAACAAAAAAAATGACTTGCATATCAGTTATGAATGATGCAAAAATAAGCATTTTATCACCATTCTCACTGAAGACAGAATAAGTAATCGTTGAACTGCAAACGAGGAAAAGGATTGATAAAAAGGTCGATGCATCTCCAAACTCTTAAGTGCAACTTGGTTTAAGATCCACGCTTACTCTACAAGTGTATCTGTTTATGAACTTTGCTCTTAATCCCTTTTAAGGATCAAACCGCCTTTTTAAATTACACTTCACGATACTTCTCTGTACAGGTCATAGATAAATTATAAAAGAACAAAAACTGAAGGTAGGAAAAAGAAGGAGAATGTAACATGCAAACATAAACATTTCCAAGAAAAATTTACGCATAGTTGATGAACTCTTGATTGCTGATACCCTTCACTCAATGATTATAAGGGGCTTGCTCCAATTATCATGAGTAAGGTGAGATGCCAGACTGCTCCACAGTTGAAGGCTGTAAGGCACGGATCTTTATATCATATTTTCTTCGAGTAGAATGATCACTGCCATGGGACAAATCTCCATCTGATACAGATGGGTAGTCAGAAGTTTCAGCATTGTAAGCAGTTCCAATATTATTACCACACTTACGGCAGAGAAGTTTCGTTCTCCGGCGGAACAAACTCCAGGAGTTTTTTGAAAAGTGAGGAACACATTGGAATTCATCAACCTGAGTAAATCTGCTATCATCAATGTAGAGGAATGAGATGATCCCTCGCTTTATGGACTTCCCATATTTAGAGCCAATGGTAGAAGTATTCCGGTTGGAAGAGCTCAAATTTAACTCATACCCACAGGTACCGCAACTGTAACAAAGATTACTTTTTCTCTTTAAGTCCATTAAGCAAAACGAACCATAGGAATCCAACAGAGCTTTCACAATCAGTAAAATTTAAGTTGCACAAACAGAAGAACACCAAAACTACGACAAATATTATTGCTTAAGTTACATAAATTGTGGGGTTTGTTTTTCCATTTCATCTCCCATGTCTATTCCAATCAATCATTTGGCATCAAAACAGCGCTTGAACTAAAGGATAGGGACTAATTCCATATTCTCGAGGTGCCATTTTTCTGTTCTTAATTTTAGTCGCTTCAATTTCTGGAACTAAAAACATTTCAATGCTCCAGATCATAGTGACAGAAAGGCTAGCATTTGAATGATAGTCCCACAATATACTTTCTGCTATTATTTCACTCACATACAACTTCGTTATGAAACTGCCAGTGTTCGAATGATAGTACCACAAGATACTTTCTGCTAGTATTTCATAAGTTGGTAGTTATTCTACGCATTAGCCTCCGTCACAAATAAGTACAAATGCTAAAATTACTGAGATGTTACCATTATGTTGTCTTGGGAACACTCGAAAGTTTCTGAATGGGTTACCAACCAAGTTTCATTCATAAACATCAGAATACTCTTCCTCTTAACTTGACCTTCAAGGTACATATTACTTCCGCCACATAACATAGTTGTTGATGTGGGCCTAGTCCGAGAAACATGTTGCGTTATCAAACAAGACTACTCACTAAACTCTACATCCTCTGATAAGTCCACGAATGATACGTGGCTTTATGAAACTTCCCATGTCACTTTTGCGAAGTAAAATGATGAAGTTTCTAGTTCGACATCACCATTAACATTGATGCCACAAAAGGATTATTTGTTCCTATTTCTGGAGCATCGAAAGTGACTACGCATATTAACTTAATCCCTTCAGTTAACAAGTACACAAATCAATAATAACAGCAAATTTCACAGCTTTCAAGCTGTATAAGGAATCCATTTTGGCAAAACAGAAGAAAATCATTAACTCAAACGCCTAATAAGATTACCCAAGCAAACCAAGTACAGCAATTCTCCAGCAGCGAGTAGACAACAGAGAGCAAACGCAAAAAATACCCAAATGATTTAATCATTTCTCTAGACGCGCATCTGATAAACCAAGTGAATCCAAATAAAAGAAAAGACATAAATTCAGCAAAAAAAAAAAAAAAAGGTCCAAACATTGAGAGAGAGAACCTGTAGCTAACATGTCTGTGAGAACCAGAAGCAGAAGAGAAGGACTGATGATGATTCCCATAAAGAAAATTCTCCCTAACAGCAGAAAAATTTTCCATTCAAAAGCAAGCTTTAAGGATCCCAGAAATCGATGATGGGGTTACAATTAAGAATGGTTTCAACAGGTTGGAGGTGTTCCACCTCAATCGGGTGACCACCCCAATCTCAGGAATTCAGAGCAGAGCGAGAGAGAAGCTACCAAAACACAGAGACCGAATCGGATGAAGAAGACGAGAAATCTTAGTTCAAAGACGAAAAGTTGTAAAGGTCCTTTTCTTTATTAAGGTTTTGTTAGATTATAGATGATGGGTTTATAATCAATTAATTATTTATCATAATAAAATACCTTAATTACGTGCCAAGTCAATATTGTTAATGCTAATTTACGTGATTAACAGTTGTAAGCGTCCATTTGTACACGTGTCCCTTGTCGTGTGGGATAGTAGTTGAGATGCTCGTTGAGGTCAGATTTGACAGTATACGTTCCTTGTTCGCGTCTAGCTTAGCATCTGCCTATTAGTGGTTAATTATTATTTAAATTATGTAATTAAAGTGTTGAGGTCAGATTTGACAGTATATTCCTTGTTTGCGTCTAGCGTGTCATCTGCCTCTTGGTGGTTAATTATTATTTAAAATATGTGATTAAAGAATGATTTCGTGTTTAAAAATAATTATATAACAATGATTTAATTAATTAAGAATAATCGTTATAAGTTTTATGTTAAGTAAAATTCAATAATTCAAT
>JANIHY010000002.1:11594474-11605128 GCA_027479065.1 Erythroxylum brevipes
CTTAAAGCAATAAGGAAGAAGATGTTGAAGGGGCTAATTAGGGGTAGAATTGGAAGAAGAAATTGTGGTCTTGCATTTTAAGAAGAGAGAAGAACAAAAATTGAAGAGAAAGGAAAAAGTGTCATGAAGAAGAGAGAGAAATACGAAGAGAAGAAAAGAAGGAGAGAAAGAAGAGAAAATAAGTTAGGTTTCAATTTTCTTAGCCTTCAAGAGAGATTTTGAGGTAGTTCCTGAAGGGAAAAAGGTAGAGGAAGAGAAGAGCTTCCATTTGAGCTAAAGATCTTTTCATTTGGTGAAGAATCAAGGTAAGATCATTTTGAATCTTTTAGATTTCTAGAAGGTTTTAGTTCATGGAGTTTAGAAACTGCATGGGTTTAATTATTCTAGAATCAATTTTAGTGATTTTGCAATGTGAAATTTTCAATTGGATTCCTATTGAATGGGGTTTTGCCATTGATGAAGGAAACCAAGAAAGGCAAAAGGAGCAAGAGAAGAGACATTTTGAGCAAGTCTTTAAGTAAGGAAATCAAGGTAGGTTACATGTTTATAATAGAGTTATAAGCCCCTAACGTTTTTTCAAATCAATAAAATAAAATGATTTTAATTACTTCATAAATGTTGCTTTTAATTTTTTTTGAGTGATTTGAGAAATTGCTACATATTGGTATCTGAATTTTATTGATGAATTTTGAAATGAAGAAGGAAATGCTTTGAAACATTTTATGTTATGCCTTGAAAAATGTCATGGAATTTTGTATAAATAAAAAAACACATGAAATGATTTGAGCATAAATATATGATTTTGTTTGGGCAAGAGACGAACCCATTTTCTTAGTCACGTTCATGTTGACCTATAGCCTTCTCCCGGCTACCCGTTTGAGGCCACGAGATCCTGAGAATTTAAATTTGTTTTGTTCACAGTGTAAACTTCGATTTCTTCGTTTCGTTGCACGGAACTCTTTAGCCATTTATTTGTGCATTGCATCATTGAATTGTCAAGTTGTTGCATAATTTGAGTGTTCTATAGTGATTGTTAAATGTATATGCTATGTTCATGTGATAATATTTTAACTATAAGTTTTGAGCTAAATTTGGGAATTTGACTGAGAATTTGAGAACAAAGCGTTTTACGAATTCATTATGACTTTTAAAATACAAATGAACATTTCAATAATTTTGCTTATTCTTTGTTATAAACTTGTTACCCATGAGCTTTCAAACTCACCCCCTTTTTATCCCATCCTCAGGTGAAGAAAATGAGATCGAGTAACCAAGAGTCAAGGAATCATTATACTTTTGCAATGTTTTGTAAATTAAGTTAGATTTTGTATAAGTAATTTGAGATTGTGAGACGATGATGTATTGTGGCTTGAAATTCCATTAAAGATTTGTAAAACTTTGTTCTTTTGTGGTTTGTAAAATATGAATTGCATATGGATGATGTTGAGTTGCAATTAGGTATATCTAAAGAAATTATTAACTTGAGATGATGATTTTGAACATGGATTGTTGTTATATATACATATATATATATATACAGATGTTATGGGAAAGCAAGATAAAAATCATGAACGATGAGATGTAGTTGAATGTGATGAGTCAAATGAGTTGAGATATGAGAGTTTAATGAAGTCAATTTAGTAGTTGAATAGTTATGCTCAGGATATTCCAAGTTTGTACAATGAAAATTTCAAGTCTTCCATAGGGGTAAAATTTGTGTTCTAATTTTAGGGAAAAATCTGGACTAATCTAGGTTGAATTAGACAAAGTCGTCTTCTAGAAAGTTGTAGCTTATCTTTCTATCATTCCAACAATATATAGTGTAAAAGTTTTGGACATCCTAGTCAAAAGTTATGATCTTTATAAGTGGAGATGCTGTGGAGAGTGTAGTTAGTGATTCAGAACTTTTGGTGATGTGAGGAAGTGAAAAACTTCAATTATTGCACACAGACATATGTGGACCAATGCCGGTGACATCACTTAATGGTAGCAGATATTTTTTGTTAATAATTGATGATCATACAAGATACTTGTGGTTATATTGTCTAAAGAGAAAAGAGAGGTTGCAAAAGTGTTTAAAGAGTTTAAAACTCTTGTTGAAAACCAGAGTGGCTTAAGCATTAAATCTGTTAGGATAGAGAATGGCACATAATTTATCTCTAACAAATTTTAGTTGATTTGCAAAGATTCAGGAATTAAACACCAGCTAACTACACCCTACAGTCCACAACATAATGGAGTAGTGGAGAGGAGGAATAGAACAGTGGTGGAGATGGTAAGGTGCGTGTTGGAGGACAAGAAACTTCCCAAGAGCTTTTGGGCGGAAGCAACCTCCACTGCATGCTTCCTGCTAAACAGACTGTATACATGAGCTCTTGATGATACAACACCGTATGAAATGTGGGATGGGGTAAAACCAAAGTTGAAAAATTTAAAGGTGTTTGGATCTCTCTGTTATGCACACATACCTCAAGTCAGGAGGAGCAAATTGGATAGCAAATCAAAACTTTCAATTTTTGTTGGTTATTCTAAATTAACTAAGCAATATAGATTGTTTTATCCATCTCAGAAGAAGGTAAAGGTGAGCAGGGATGTCCACTTCCTTGAAGATGAAAAATGGACCTGGCCTGAAGGAGAGCGAGGAAATGTGGAAGAAAAGCAGTCAGGTAGACCTTTTTCTGTTGCTCCAAAAATTGCAGAAAATACACAAAACTAGTTGGAGCAGGATGTGTTAGAATCTGAGGAAGAGGGAGATCTAGAAAATCATTATGAGCAAAATGAATTAAATTCAAAGGAGGAGCAAACTCCAGAAGTGGAAGATGATGACTTAGACCACGTGCCAGTAAAAGGAACACGAAGACTACCAAAAATTTATGAAAGGAGTAATGAAGCAATGCTGTAACCAACAAAGACTCAAGAAGCACTTCAGAATCTGAAATGGCTTGAAGCCATGAAGGAAGAAATCTCCATGATAAACAAAAATGGAACTTGGACTTTAGTAAACAAACCAGCAGACAAGAGGGTCACTGGACTGAAGTGGATATTCAAAACCAAGTAAAATCCTAATGGTTCAGTTAACAAGCTAAAGGCAAGGTTAGTAGAGAAGGGTTACGCACAAGTGGAAGGTGTGGACTTTGGAGAGACCTTTGCACCAGTAGCTAGGATTGAAACCATTAGACTTATTCTGCCACTTGCAGCTGAGAAGGGTTGGAAGATACATCAGATGGACGTAAAATCTGCATTCCTAAATGGAATATTGCAAGAAGAAATTTATGTACAACAACCGAAAGGTCTTGTGATAGAAAGAAAAGAGGAGAGTGTTTACAGACTCAATAAAGCACTCTATGGATTAAAGCAAGCCCCTAGATGCTGTTAGTCACATATCAACTCATTTATGTTGGATATCAACTTCAAAAGAAGCTGTAGTGATCCAAATCTCTACGTAAGACTACAACAAGAGAACATAGCAGTAGTCTCAATATATGTGGATGATCTGTTATTAACTGGAAGTTCAGAAGAACAAATTGAGTTTCTAAAACACCAGTTCAGTAACACCTTTGAAATGACTGACCTAGGAGTGATGAATTTTTTTTTGGGAATGGAGATAAATCAGAGTGAAGGAAGCAAGCAGTAAGTCAGAGGAAGTATGTTTATGATGTACTTAAGAGATTCAAGTTAGATCAATGTAAGCATATTTCAACTCTAATTTGTCCAAAAGAAAAGTTAGTAAAGAAAGACGAAGGAGATGAGGTAGACAACAGGAGTTATAGAAGTATGGTGGGTTGTTTGATGTACATAGCTGCTACTAGACCGGATATATTGTATTCTGTAAGTGTGCTCTCTAGGTATTTGAGTAAACTTGGAAGACAAAACATAGTTGCAATTAAGAGGGTGTATCTCAAAGGGATAAATGAATATGGTCTCTTATACAAGAAAACTTGAGTGAGCTAAAATGCTATGCGGACTATGACTGGGGTGGAGCTAAAATGCTATGGGTCAGGAAGTTACTTGAAGATTTACAAATTGATCTAACATCTGCTACTGTGGTATAGGTTGATACTCAGGCTGCAATCTCTATCTCAATGAATTCAGTGTTTCATAGGAAGACAAAGCATTTTAAGCTCAGATATTATTATTTGAGAGATGTACAACAAGAAGGAGAGTTGAAGCTTGAATATGTTCATACGGACATCCAGATTGTTGATCTCTTTACTAAAGGTTTTCATGTGTCTTGGTTTGAACAATTAAGAAAGTTGGTGGGAGTTCGGAAGTTGAATTTTTGAACCAAGGAGTAGAATGTAGGATTCCTGTCTCAGAAATCTAGACAAGAACATAGTTTATAGGACATGCATGCAAGGCCATGCGACGAATTAAGGATTCAGTTGGTAAGAAATCAAGAAGAGTTAGTTAAGCCAGTTAGATGATAGTTAGTAGAAATGAAATGCTATAAATGTACAGTAGTCACAGAAGTTGTACACATTCCATCAATAGGAAGAAATCTCAATGACTCGCTGAGTCTTTGATATATTCTTTTTTTCCCTGTTTTGCTCCACTTTATCTCTCTAGTCTTCTTTCTTCAAAAGTTCCGTATTATAGTCTTTAAGTTCTTCGTATGATCGATAGATAACAACAACAATAGTTCCCAGATCTTCTGGCTATGGTCTGGCAAAAAACTTTGGCCTCAATAATATTTAAATAAGTTTAGTGTCAATAATATAAACTTTCAAATTCATTTGGACTTAAAGAACAATTCTCAGTTTAAAATTTAGATAAATTAGCAAAAGAAATTATACTCCAATGCTAATTATTAATAAATCTTTCATTATTACTTGCCTTATTGCTCTCGAAGCAATGCATTGGGACACAAGGCACAGAATCATCCGTGCTGTTTAGCCTGTTCCAAAATTATGTCACTGATTTTTATTCACACATTTATAGAGGTTTTCATAAAAGAGTTGGTGGTTGGAAGCAGAGGATTTGTTCCGCGACACAGACGGGTTGAAAGGGAGAGAAATAACCGACGATGAACCAACGACTCCCGGCCCTAGGAGGAGTTAATGGAGAGCGTGGGCTTTTGTATGCTTCCACGAGGTGAAGGTCATTTCTCCCGTGAACATAAACCAGAGGGCCCTACTCTTTCGGCTCTTTCTCAAACAGGATCCACCTATTTTTAATTTTATCACGAGGAAAACTAATCATATAAATTATATCTCATATTTAATTTATATTAAAATAAGTCGGTAATTATTAACAAAAATCTTTACAGATCTTATCACTATTTTGGGTGTCTATTCACGTCACAATTCCAATCTTACGTTTTCAAACACCAAAACTCGAGATCATTGGTTGAACTATTACGGTTATCAAATCATGTCACTTAGCTAATAAATCAACCCTACAGCGACAAAATCAAAATTAGTTGTACAATTAGTGCACCGCGGCCACTTGCTGCTTGATGAAAATTAAATTCAAATTCCACTTAATCCTTTTTATAATTAACTTATTTGACTTAAATTAATAAATTTAGGACGAAATTTAATTTCGACCATTTGGGATTTAAGTTAATCCAAAACTTAAATAACTTTTATATTTCGACGCACTCAAAGTTTCGATTTAAGTTTTAGTCAGCCTTATCATCCGCATTCTCTTTCATTTGTATGCCGTAAGTCACGCTAAGAAGAATAGCTCTACTTACTGTCAATGTCATCTAATATTTTCATACGGGCGAGAAAATTGGGCCGAATCACGTCTTTTTCCACTCGAAGAAGCGAGAAGCCTAGAAGATCCCCTAATTTCAGGTAACTTTCTTGTGACTTTTGCTTCTCTCGTGGGTTGTTGTCTCTTTATGTTTAACATTTCGCATTATAAATATAATCTTTCATGGACAAATACCAGTTAGTGGCCCCAACTTATATAAAAATGTGACGGCATTCAAGTATTTATATCTATTTTTAATTATAATTTTTTTAGTCACACTATTTTAATATCCTCATTAACAATTTTAAATTATCGTCATGTGGCTTTGTAAATGAGTCTATCAAAAATAACTTTTTTATTACATAAAAATAAGAATGCATATAAATAGACCTTTTTAAACCTTTGACTCAACCAAATTTTAATTAAGTATTGATAATAATGATGACAATGACTTTTAATATCCATCACATTAGTCTAAGCATTTTACTTTTCGCAAATGACTAATTCAAATAATTATAACCATTTTACTTGAAATTTATTCAATTAAAAAGAATTAAAATGGACTAATTATTCCAAAGTTTTTCCTCTAATTAAAAAAGAAGGATTTTCATTTATTATTTTAGTAAAAAATAACTAAAAATTTGATCGGTATAATATCCGAAAATGAAAATGGTAGTGTCTGACTGGGTGCATGACTTTGTCGTACTAGACTAGTACGCAACAGCCGCGCTCATTTCGCGTGATTGACATTGACTTGCAACCAACTCCTTGGTTTGTTTTTATTCACGATCTTTATGTCCATCACGTGTTACTTAAATTGGGGTCGTTGGCATGAACGTAATTTGTGAATTGTGAACAAATACAGGCTAGAGCTAGCACTATCAAATATGAGCCGTCAAATCTTCCCAATCCCTTCTTCTGTTCCTGCCTCGTCTTTTATAGAGATTTAATGAGATAAAATAGGGATAAGAGAAAGGACGCAGAGAATCACATCTCCAAATATAGTCCATGTGAGTAGATCTTTCGTAACATTCACGTAAATAAATGGTTAATATTTAATAAAACAGAAAAGAGACAAAAGAAGAGGAACAGAGAATCACCTCTCTAAATATGGTCCATGTGAGTAGATCTTTCGTGACATTAAGGTACTATGATTGGTTTTGTTACGACACCCATTAAAAGTTCAACCCACGCTAATATGTAGATGAAAGTGGTAACTATATAATTTTTAATCTTGCTTTCGATGTGGTTTGATTGATATTTACAGCTTCTTTTCCAGATTTTAAAAGTTCTGCTTTTTCTTTAATTTCTCATCAATGTATTATTTGTTTTTGAAATTACCTACAGAATGTGTCTGCCTATTTTACGTTAATGAATTAAATGATTCATTATTAGTGGAAGTAAGCTTAACGAAATGCCCAAAGCCTCGTCCATTCCTTGAAAAGTGACGCTATTGATTGGTCCGAATTTGGTTCTATTCTACTCGATTGTCGTCAGCTACTAGCGCAGCGTCCGGATATTTCTGTTTCGTGAGTGTCTCGACATTGCAATGATATTGCTCATAGATTAGCTAGATCCGCTTTGCTTTTTCCTAGTTTTAGCTTTTTCGAAACTCCTCCTTTTTGTATTTTGCACTTGCTTTGACTTTTAATATGATTTGTTTTCCCCTCAAAAAAAAAAATTGTGTTCTAATTATATGGTAATTAATTTTGTTTATATATTCATGTGAATCTTATATAAATTTATAAATGAAATTAACCCACCACCGAAGACACAAGTCTTAGCCACCAGTGTCTTTAGAGTCCAAAACGGCACCGTCATGCTTCCAACGATTCAAATCCTCTAAATATATCGTCCCCCGCATCTCCATCTCCTCTCCCCAACATCGCCACTCACTAGATATGTTACCGTGCTATGTCATTCACTGCCAAGCGTCGCTCCACTCCTAAGCCTTCCTGGCTGCCATCAATTGCCTCGCTGCCACCAGTAGTCTTAGGCCGTGTTTGTGTTTTAAATGTTTGTGTGGACTGTGGAATCTGAGTTATGGTTTTGTGGAATTGTTGATTTGTGTAATGTGTGGGTGTGGGTTATTGGGTTGAATCATGTGAATTGTGATACTGATCGTACGATGGTTAAATTAGATCATTACAGAATGAATTTTGGATTTATAATGATTTTTATAATTATGAGCAACAAAAATAAGTTTCAAATTATGGTGTAGATTTTAGGTTTGGAATGATTTTTTTATAGGCTTTATATTATAGTTTGGATTTTCAGATTTGGAACGATTTATGGAATAAATTGTATGAAATTTAAGATTTGAGAAAATTTTATCATTTTAAAATTTATAATTGGTTGAGGTTTGATTGTGTTAGATAGTTATGAAATAAATTATAATATATGATTTGCTTTTACATAGATTATAATTATGAGAGTATAAATGTATAATGATTTGTTTAGCTTTTACTATAAAGTCATTTTTGTAATGTGCAATTGTACACTGCTAAAAGAAAATGTAAGATACAAGAAATTCATGAATGCTATTAATGTTCCTATAAATAATTTTTTGACGTTTCTTCTACAAATTTTCATTTGACTTTTTAATATGTTTAGTGAACATTCAAATTATTTCCTTTATGTCAATCAAGAATTTATTTGGACATGTTATAGTCCAAACTCATAACATGTTATGCAAATGGTAATAACACCTCCGATACATCAGTTTTATGAGTTTTATTTTTTAATAAGCACATATATGATATATATGGTAGTTATACCAACAAACTTTGAAATTCTTGGATATAATGTGCTTGAGCCTCGAATTTTTTTAAGAAATTATTTATATAAATTCAAGAGGTCACTTACATGTCTATATCATATGAATGTTGAGAAGTTATTGTTGCTCCATTTTTAAAATTATTTTGCATATAACTTATTCTACATTTTTCATGTCACTGGTAGTTGTTAATAAGGATTCTTAAACTATTGAATTTGAATTTATGATGTATGTATGCTTTTAGAGTTCGTCTCCTGAGGGGTGGTCAAGTTGGTGGAGTGGAGGAGCATAGGGCCAAAAAGTCTTGTGATCGATTCCCCTTATTTATGCTTTCTCGATCGAGCCTATCATACAGGACTTATTTAGTGTGGAGTACCCGATTAATGTAATTTGCAGACTATTGGCTCAATCTGAAAGTTTACTCAGTGCACATCCAAAGGGTAGTAGTTGTCGATTTCTCCGTTTAAAAAAAAATTAGAGTTCAGTTTTCTGTGTATGTTTTTAGAATTTAAGATACGCTTCTATGTTTGTTTTGAGTTGAACAATACACATTTTTTGTGACAGTAGTAAAATTAAATTAGAAGAACATTTTATTATGATATAAGTTATTAATTTAATTTTTACATATCTCTTCGTTTATTTTATAAAAAAACAGAGGAAAGTTCAGGTATTCCTAATAGTTCAGGAAAATTTGATGATCGAGTTTGAGCTCATACTAAATTGATTCCTATAATGAAGAACCATACTAATTGTTTATATTGTAACAAACATTTAAAAGATGGAAGAATCATCATATTAAAGAATCATTTAGCTAGGATAAAAAATGATGTAGAGCTTTGTAGAAAAGTGAATCACGACATAAAATGACAAATGAAAATTTTACTTAAAAAGGTATTAACATGAGAAACATAAAATATAAAGACTAAACTATGAAATTGGTAACATAAGCTATTTCCTTGTGTTCAGGATGTAGTAGCGATGTTGAAGGTGATTTTTCTACTAAACAAGAAGGAATTCTCGTACCTAATGTGAGAAACAAAAGAAGACAAGTGTCTAAATTTTTTGTACTATGAACAACTCTTGCAACTTAACCTTTAATTTTTAATACCTTACAATCTAAAAAATTGACTTATAATGTGGACATGGAAATGACTAGATGGTGGAACGATTTAAGATATTTATTCAATGTTGCTCAATCTTATTATTACCAACTTATGGTAAATATTATTGCCTTTTTACAGTCTAAGATATAAAACTCCTTTAATTGATGACTAAAGAGATAAACATCTAAGGAGTTATTTTTTTATGAAATAAATAATTATTTGGATGAAATAAGAATGACTTAGGCAACTTATATGTGTTTAATTATATTTGATGGTTAGACAAATAGAAGACATAAGCTTATTATCAATTTTTTGGTTTATTAAGCAAAGGAGATAATGTTTTTGAAGTCTATTGATGCATCTGACCTTGTTAGAAATATTGATATTTTGTTTCATATATTTGATGAAATTGTAAATGAAGTTGAGTTAAAAAAACATTATTCACAATTGGTAAAAATTTGTGTTGTCATGTTATTACAAAATTTATGATTAATTTCTTATCACTTTAATTTTTTTTAATGAAGAAAGAGTTGAGACAAATATTTACAAGTAATAAGTGGGTCGTGTCTCAATATATCAGGTATAATGTTGGAGTAAAAGTATCTAAAATTATACTCCATGATCATAAATTATGTTCTTAATGTCAAATTTTTATTTGGGTTTGTGAGCTTTACTAAGAATGCTTTGACTAGCTAATAGTGATGAGAAGGAAACAACGAGTTATTTTTATGATGCCATGAAAAGAGCAAAGGAAGTAATAACGACTAATCTAAAAAATATGTCTTTTTTATTTACACCTTATCTCGTAATCATTAATGAAAGATGAAAAAGACAACTTTACTTTTTTTTTGTTTGCAATTGAAGCACTTTTAAATTATAGTGTCTATTTTAAATCAAGTTTTACGATAAAAGATGAAGTTAGGAGAATTCTATTAATTATTACGATAATTATTAATCATGAAATGATGCAAGATCTTCTAAGCTCACAAATAAAGGTTTATAAGATGAAGTTAGGAGAATTCTATTAATTATTACGATAATTATTAATCATGAAATGATGCAAGATCTTCTAAGCTCA
>JANIHY010000002.1:11627727-11645889 GCA_027479065.1 Erythroxylum brevipes
AAATTTTTCAAACATAATTTCCACATTATTCACAATAAAATTCCATTTAGGCCCAAATACCGGGAAATATCATGAATACATGTACAGTTATTTTTCATATGCAAAAATTCACTGTTCACAAATACCAGTATGCATGAAAATGTCAAATCAGTCCTAATCACTCTCATCCCTGACTAAATTACTATTTTACCCTTCACGTCGGGGGTGGGATGTTACACTTTTTCTCTTAAATTTTTATTCTCCTCTCTTCTTAAAATGCAAGACAACACTTCTTCTTCCAATTATAACTTTAATGAGTGAGAAATATCCCATTTGCCCCTACATTTATGCCTTATGTCTTTTTATGCTTAAGTGTCTTGCCAACAATACCCTTGAACATTTTGACATAATTCTTTCTTCTAGAAAATTGTTCTCCCCTGTCTTAAGTTTCTAATGACACCAAAATCAATCCATTTGGTTCAGGAATCTGAAAGTTAGGGCCCAAACATTTCAGCCTATTGTTAGACTAAAACAGTATACTATACCCAACTTCTATCCAAAAATTGAAAGTCTTAGAGACTAAATTAGATTTCAATTTCTTCCTATCAATTATATTTCCATGTCTCTAGTTCATCTTGAAAGAAGAATCATCTTATTCAGAGCTATACTGATGAAGACATCATCAAAATACCAAAGTATATTCAGTAAAACATCCCATTCATACTCTTCCAACCGATACCCTTACTTTGATTCAATCCATCTTTTTTGAATTCCCACCAAATGCTATCAAATTCTGTGGAGGGATAGAAAATGTGTTAAAAAACTATTGGTTCAAAAATCATTTCATTTTTAGGTCAGATAACAAGGTTATGGCCGAAAGAATCAAACATGATTTTGCCCTCAATCATATTGAACCTATCTTGGGACAAATGGCATAAATCTCTCTACAGATGTCTGATTAAGATCATCTTAAGACGGTTTCAAAGAGGACTTTGAGATCTAAAACTTTCAAGAAGAACTTGAATACAGATTCTATAACATCCTGTCCCCATATTAAGGATTAGGACCCAAAATTTTAGTATATGTGAGCTCAAAGAGAGATTAAGGAAATGCATTTTTCTTGCTTATGCATAATGTTAGCATACATGCACATAAAAATTAAATCTTTGCACATAAAAAAAAAGTGGTACTTGCATTCATTGACAACTTCTAGGTATAATTGATGTTAAATGTGATTTTTGTTAAAAATGAGAAGTAGAGGGAGTATAAAGAGTGATCTATGTATGAGTTGTGATAAGGAAAGAATCGAAAACAAACTTGGTAGTGATCTGGAAAATGTTCACTAAGTATGCTTCAGTTTTTTAGCCATAACTTTTTCTCTAGTTATCCAAATGATAAGATTCTTTGTTTTGATTAAACTAGAAACATATGGCTACATTTCTTATGAAAATATCAAATTTCAATTCTGTCTTTAAAAGTCTCAAAATTTGTCATGAAGTGAGAACTGAGTGTAGTATATTGGTGGATGAATGTAAAATTCATCTTCGGACTTTAAGGGAAAATTGGGATTGATCTAGATATATTTTGGAAAAGTTGCCTTCTTGAGAGTTGTATATTTTTCTGTTAGCTTTCCAACGGTATATAGCATGAGAATTTTGGGCATTGGAGTCGAAACTCATGTCTAAAACATCTTCATAGTTACTGTTTATGAAATTCTTCTTAATTTTGTTCCTTCTCAGTTTCGCTTCTTCTTAGTTACTGTTCATGAACTTCTTCTATGTTACTGTTCATGAACTTCTTCTTAGTTACTGTTCATGAACTTCTTCTTAGTTTTGTTCCTTCTCAGTTTCGCTTCTTCGTAGTTTTGTTCCTTCTCAGTTTCGCTTTTTCTTAGTTTTGTTCCTTCTCAGTTTTGTTTTTTCTCAGTTTTGTTCTTTCTGAGTTTTGTTCCTTATAATTTTTGTTTCTTCTTAGTTTTGTATCCATCTGAGATGAAGTGTGAGAGATTGAGTGAAAAATGTGAGACTGGTACAGTGTATGTGTTTTTCAATACTATGAATTGGTGTTATTTCACTAAACATACTTCAGTATTTTGTTGATTTTTGGATCGGTAGAGCTCTAAATGAGATGATTTCTGATTTCTGGTGAACTAGAGACATGGAGCTACAAATGGTATGAAGAAATTGAAATCTAATTCTGTCTCTATGATGTTTAAATTTCGGATAAAATTTGTGTCTAGTATACTGATTTGGACAAGAGCAGTCCAAAAATATTTGAAGTATATCTTTTGAATCAATGAACCGAATTGAGTGATTTTGATGTCATTAGAAACTTAAGACAATGAGGGACATCTTCTGGAAGAAAGTATTATATTAGAATGTTCAAGGGTACTATTGGCAAGACACTTAAATATAAAAGAAATAAGGCATAATTGGAAGGGCAAATGAGACAATTTTCAATCATTAAGGGCATAATTAAAAGAAGAAGTGTTGTCTTGCTTATAAATAAAGAAGAAAAACGTGAATGGAAGGATAAGAAGAAGAGAACAACAAAAATGAGAGAGAAAGAGAAAGAGAGTTTGGTGGTTTTAAGAGAAAAGAAGAGAGTGGATTAGGGTTTAATTCTTCTTAGTCTTTAAAAAGGTTTTGAAGTTGTCCAAGAAGAGAAAAAGGAAGAGGAAGAAAAGAGCTTCCATTTGAGCTAAAGATCTTTTCATTTGGTAAAGAACCAAGGTAAGATCATTTTGAATCTTTTGAATTTTTGGAAGGATTCTAATTCATAGAGTTTAGAAAATGCTTGGGTTTAAGTATTTTATAATCAATTTTAGTGATTTTGCATTATGGAATTTTCAATTTGGATTCCTATTGGATGAGAATGTAGATATTTTGAGATCATATGAGGCTAGAAAAGAGATGACGAAAAACTGAGTTATGATATAAAGTAACTAAGTGTTCTTAAGGTGTAAGCTTATGAATAAGCTAGATACATGTAAAGGGTAAAGATTGAAAGGAAAATTTAGAAAGATCATGTACAAATGAAGTGTAAATCTAAGTTCAATCAGACACATAGGAATTATGAAATGGGAATGAGCATAAAATGTGTTCTAGAACATATACCCGGAATTGCCATTAAACATACATTGTACATAGCCCATATAATTAATTGGGCATGAATGAGTTTTGTAACGGGTGTGAATTGTGTATTGCATAAATTGTGTTGAGCAGGTCAAGTGTCTGCACTCAAGTGTTCCTAGAATTTGAAAGCAAATGCTAATCTGAAGCGTACTATGAGTCAACCTAGATGATTTCCTAGGATTGATTTGCTTTGAATTTATTTGATGTGTTAGCTTCCAATTATAAAGTGTTTGTGATTTGATTTGAATTCCAGGCTTAAAGTCTGAGGAGTTTGTTACATGGATATGGGTATTGGAAGTGCTTTGACTTGATTTGAAATCCTGTATGATATGTGAATTCTTAATGAAAGTTGAATGTTAGACTTAGGTCCAATGATAACGAGTTTCTGATTAAACATCGCATGTCATTATCTGATATAGCATAATTAGTATTTGATGCATTTCATAAAATGCAAGCTCAAATAAAGGCATTGTGACTTGAGTAGCCAGTTTGAAGCGCTTCCACGTAGAGCTTTGCTCCGTGATTTATGATTCTGCACGTAGAGCTTTGCTTCGTGATATGTGTTATGCACATAGATCTATTCTCTATAATTCTGTTCTAACTGAGCCCTATGGGCCAATATTTGTATAAGTATGTGAGAGGCACTCGGTCAAAATAATAAGAACAAATGTGAGTCTCATACATATAGCATTATAAGATCAATAACCATTGAATGAATATCTGTGAAATATGTGATATGTGTTTATGATCTGGTGAACTCATCAATGATGATTCACTCATTGAGTTCGCAAAACTTACCCAAAATTTGCAAATATTTTTCAAGATCAAAACAATATCCCGTTAGGCCAACGGAAGTATACCTACATCATTCAAGTGAAGGATAGGGGTCGGGATTAGTTCACGTCTGTATTGCATTTCTCTATTTTGTATTGAATTGTAAATTCCACAATTTTTTGTATAAATTGGTTTTCTGAAATGACTCAAGCATTTTGTATTTGTGAAATGGCCCAAATGGCTATTGAAAATGTTGTTGATGGTTTTGTGTTACTTGAAAATGTTGATGAATGAATATGGGCCCAATTTGAGTATTGATTTCCGCATATCATGTTTGTTGTTGATTTTAAAAAAATTTATACTGATTTTTGAATAATTGAGTGTTTTAGCACGCCAGCCTCGTGGGACACGGACTTGGATATTACCCATTAATGTCAGGTTCGGATCTTACAAGAGTGGGGTGTTACAGATTCTATCATCTAATGGGTCAAAAATGGAGCAGTCGACAGGATCAGACAAAACCAAAGGAAAAAGCAAATGAATGGGAAAAGTTGCTATAATTTTTCCTACATTTATCAGATTAGGATGCTATTTAAATGGTTCAAAAGAGGACTTCAAGATTTACAAATTTCATGAAGACCTTGAAGACAAATTCTATCTTATGAAGGGTCAAAAATGGAGCAGACGATAGTATACAGAAGGAGAAGTTTCGGTCAACAACAGAAGAAACAAAAGGTCAACTATAGACGATATGACATCATCACAGACGATACATCTTTACAGATGATAAGACTTCATCATAGATGATATGACATCATCACAGACGATACATCTTTATAGATGATATGACATCATCATAGACGATGTGACGTCATCACAGACGATATGATCTACACTCCTGAGTATCTCCCCTTATAAGGACCATAAATTTCAACTCTAAAGTCCAAAAATTACATGCTATATACCTTTGGAAAGCTAAAATAAATATCTACAACTTTCATGCAAATCTAAAAGACAAATTCTATTTTCTGGAGGGTCAAAAATGGAGCAGATGATAGGTATAGACGAAACCAATTGAAAAAGCAGACGAATGGGGAAAAGCAGATGAATCGGGAAAATTGCTATAACTTTCCCTAAAGATATTAGATTGAGGTATTCTCTAGATGATTTGAAATAGAACTTTAGGATCTACAACTTTCATGAAGATCTAGAAGACATATTCTATAGTCTGAAGGGTCAAAAATGGAGCAGACGATAGGTATATACAAAACCAAATGAAAAAGTAGACGAATGGGAAAAAGTAGACAAATTGGGAAAATTTCTATAGCTTTCCCTATAGATATTATATTGAGGCTTTTTTTATATGGTTTGAAAGAGGACTTCAAGATCTACAACTTT
This sequence comes from Erythroxylum brevipes, assembly GCA_027479065.1. NCBI lineage: Eukaryota > Viridiplantae > Streptophyta > Magnoliopsida > Malpighiales > Erythroxylaceae > Erythroxylum > Erythroxylum brevipes. The sequence goes on from JANIHY010000002.1 coordinate 11,633,013, forward strand.
TATGAAGACCTCAAAGACTGATTCTATCATCTAAAAGGTCAAAAATGGAGAAGACGATAGGTACAGATGAAACCAAATGAAAAAGCAGATGAATCGGGAAAATTGTTATAACTTTCCCTACAGAAATCGTATTAGGTGTTCTTTGGATGGTTCGAAAGAGGACTTTCAGATCTACAGCTTTCATGAAGACCTTGAAGATAGATTTTATCATCTGAAGGGTCAAAAATAGAGCAAACGATAGTACACAGAAAGAGAAGTTTTGGTTAACGACAGAAGAAGCAGAAGGTCAAACATAGAACAAATGACATCATCAAAGATGATATGACGTCATCACAGATGATATGATGCTATCATAGATGATATGACATCATCACAGATGATACTATCTATACTCCTGAACATCTTCACTTATAAAGACCATAACTTTTAACTCCAATGTCCAAAATTTTCATGTTATATGCCGTTGGAAAGCTAAAAGAAAGATCTACAACTTTCTAGAAAAAAGTTTGTTTAATTCTACCTCGATTAGTCTAGATTTTTCCCTGAATTCTAAACAGGAATTTTCCATTCATCCATCAATGTACTGCACCCAATTCTCTACTTCATGCCAAATTTTGAGATTCTTAAAGGTAGAATTTAAATTCGATGTCTTCATAAGGAATGTAAATATATGTCTGTAGTTTAATCCAAACAAATAATCGTCTCATTTGGATAAATAGAGAAAAAGTGATGGTTAACAAATCGAAGCACACTCAGTAAACATTTTTCAGATCAACTACTCCTTTTGTTACAAAATCTTCCCTTAACACAACTCATACCAAGATCACCTTTTCTACTTCATTTACTCCTCATTCTCAACTCCATTTCAAATCAATATCCTCCAAAGAAAAATATAGTCTATGATTATCATGAACACCAATAACAGGACATACACACATATGTACATATTCTTCATAAACTTAGTACGCATATTCAACTTCATTTTTGCTTTCATTGTACTTATAACTTTCACCTTAATTCTTCCCATTTCAAAATCTCTTATCCACCAAATCACCAAAACAAAACATGAATTTATCCACATTTCCCATTCACTACTTTACTCCTATCTATCATTTCTAATTCAAGAATTTTTATTCATTTGTTCTTTACTAATGACTAATCACCAAAATTTCTCATTCAATATTTCTAACTTTTATGAAACGTTTGGGGTCTTACAATTCTACCGCCCTTAAAGAATTTTTCCCTTGAAATTCTTACTTGAATGATCAACAGATGGAGGTAACGCTATCTTATGTTTTCCCCAGTCTCCCTAGTAATTTCTTAACTTGAATAATTTCTTTCAAATGATCATAGTCAAAAGACTCACTCGATCTTTCAATCACTCATTTAATCATTCACTTTCTTAACGAGTTCCTCATTAGGTATCGGATTACTCACACTTTTCCCACTTCCTGTGTTGATAACATCAATATCAGATCATATTGATATCTCTTAACATACTCACATTATGAACCGAAGACATCTTTGTTGGTAATACTAATTCATAAGTCAATGGTCTAGTTTTCAATATCTTTATTTGGACCAAAAAAATTCAAGCTTAGTTGATTCTTTATCTTAGCCTGAGCACATCTGCACTCAATCTAAGCACAATATGAGAAGGTGGTACTCTCAGAAACATTATCTTTTGTTTCTACCTCCTTAGCCATCAAATGCTGTCTCAATGTATTCCCACTAGGATGAATATCATAGGTTGTTATTTATGCCCCTCTAACATTCTCTTTATTCAATTATCTTTATTGTTACGTATACTTCTTATTTTAATCACAATGCATCATTGACCGCGCGTCGTAACGCTAATCAAAATTAAATAACTAGACTACTACTGTAGCAGTGGCGAGTCTAGGTCGATCCCATAGATAATGTGTGTAAAGTTTAAGGAATGAAATTAACTAGTATTTAGGAAAAATGGGGGGTTTTGGATTTTTAAAGATGAAAATAAAAGAAAACTAACTAATAAAAACAAATTAAAGAAAACATGCAATAAAATGATAAATGTGGGAAATTCGGTAGGACCCGGTTCTTTGGTTCAATCTCGGCCTACACCCTAATTAAGCATATTTTATTAATTTGTTGTTTTTTAACTCTCCTAGAAATTATTAATCGTGGATTAAAAATTAACCCGAATTATCCCTTAGTTTTGTTTAATCAAGATACGATCGTTGATTAAACCTAACAACCTAACAACCTAACCACCTAACAACCTAGGATATGATCTCTAGATTTAATTAGGCAGTAGCATTACGAATTAGGAAAATTGATTAATCAAGGCAAGAACCACATAAGCTCGGGTCATTTAACCTAGGTCATGTTATCCCTAATGATTACGAATCATTAGTCGCTACAAATGAATTTCAACATAACAATTACGGATTAAATTGAAATTCTAGCAATGGGTTCGCAATTAGCAATTCAATGAACGCATTAAAATTATCAAATCACAATACCCAATAGGTTCATGCACAAATAATCGAATAATAACGAAAATCCGATTATCTATACACAAAACCCGAATCAGTTAAAATCGGATAACACAATCAATTCTTAATGAGAGAAAGAAACAACAAAATGATAATAAAATTACTTAACCCGGGTCATCGGTGTCGATATCACCTCCAAACCGGTATCGGGATGTTTAGCTCTTCATGGGTCTTTCCCGACAAATTGCTTCAACCCCCATCTTAATCCCTAACCAAAAATCCCTTACTGATTACTGTTCCTTTGATTTGACAAATACACCTTGAGGTTTATTGTCCATGCCCACTGTTCACTGCCTACTCTTCACTGTGCCTCCACCATGCCTGCGCCAGCTAGCCTCCTTCCAGCCGCACACTCCTCTGCCTTTTATTCTTCTCTTGATGACACTATGCTCTCTTCACGCAAGCCAAGCAGCCTCCAGCGCCGCCTGCGCTTTATCCCTCCACTCTGATCTCCCTTGCGCCTGCGCCTCTTGTTTGTGCGTTTAACGCACAGTATTCTGCGTTTAACGTAGAAAATCTGCGTTGAACGCAGACCTCCACGTACACCTGCGTTTTATTCCTCCAGCGCCGCACTCTCTACATACCTCCATTGTTGATTTATTTCCTCTTTAAAAATCTAATGCTCCTCTCCTCCACGTCTCCACGTGTTGCTTGCTGATTTATCATGGGACGCCACATTATGCCTGCTGCCTTGGTCTTCTCCCAAGTATTTCTTGATTAGACAATTAAGTTTTGCAACCTTCCTTTATTAATCTTCGAAAAATAATCCATATGTCATGCTTTTAACTTACTTTAATTTCTTTGCTTCCGAATTGTACCTAAAATAATATATGAATTAAAGTGAGTATTTTAATCATTTTTTTATCAATAATCGCTAAGTGAAAATAATTACAAATATCAAAAATTAAGCACATATCAGATGTGAAGAATGCTTTCTTACTTGGTGTTATCAAAGAAGAAGTATATATGGATTTACCACCTGGTTGTAGCTTGAAGATGGAAGGAAGTAAAAGGGTTTATAGGTTGAAGAAATCATTGTATGGATTGAAACAATCCCCTAGAGCATGGTTTGGAAGGTTTACAAATTCCATGAAAGTTTTTGGTTATAAACAATGCAATTCTAACCATACCTTGTTCTTTAAAAGGTTTGGGGATAGAATAACTTTGTTGATTATATATGTAGATGATATGATTATCACAGGGAATGATGCTGCAGAAAAAAGAAGGTTACATGAATACTTATCAACTTAGTTTGAAATGAAAGACCTAGGAGAATTGAAATATTTCCTAGTGATTGAAGTCTTAAGGTCGAAGAAAGGAATCTTGTTTAGCCAAAGGAAATAACTGTTAGAATTACTGAAAGAAGTGGGAATGACAGCTTGCAAGCCAACTGATACGCCAGCTACAAAAAAATCAAATTGACCCGAGATTGTGAGAGTACACCTGTAAACAAAGAAAGATACCAACGATTAGTAGGAAGGTTGATGTATCTTGCACATACTCGTCTTGACCTCGCCTATTCAGTAAGTGTGGTCAGCCAATACATGCATGCACCATGTGAAGAACACTTTGAGGCTGTGATGAGAATCATAAAATACTTGAAGAACTCACCAGGAAAGGGAATTTTATTTTAAAAAACAAAAGATATGAAGGTTGAGTGTTATATTGATGCAGATTGGGCTGGATCAATTGATGATAGAAGGTCAACTGCTGGGTATTTAACATTTGTAGGTGGGAATTTAGTAACATGGCGGAGTAAGAAACAATCAGTAGTAGTAAGATCAAGTGCAGAAGCAGAATATAGAAGTATGGTAGTAGGAGTATGCGAAATATTATGGGTAAAAAATCTACTTGAAGAATTGAGAATTGATTTTGTTAAACCTATGAATTTGTATTGTGACAATAAAGCTGCGTGTGATATTGCTCATAATCTTGTACAACATGATCGCACAAAGCATGTTGAAGTTGATAGACATTTTATCGAGGAAAAAAATCAAAAATGGAGAAATTTCGGTTCCTCACATCCGTTCAAGTGAGCAATTGACGGATATTCTAACTAAAGCTGTAGCAGGTCCTGTGTTCCATAAGTTCTTAAAGAAGATAAGATTGGAATTTAGGGGGAGTGTTGCAACCAAAAGAATAAAAGTTGGAGAAGATTACTCCATGATTATAGTTATTAGGATTCAGTTTGTATTTACTTATTTTGTATCCTTATTTAGCCTATAATCATTATAAATTTACTATAACAAAACCTAAACCTCAAGTGTATATATATATACAAGGAAAAGGAGAAATTGATATATCAAAAATATACTTTCACCCACGTACGCTTCGTAGAATTCCATTCAGTTCACTTTTTATGTCTTAAAAGAATAGTACGTAATTATATTTCTATACAAAAAATCCACAAAACAGAAAGTATACGTAATATCCACGTGCCCTGTTGTCGCTTCTTTTTATCCCACGTGCCTTTTATCCCTTTTTCTTCATATTCCCCCACACTCTCTCTCCTCTCTCGGGCTGCTCTTCTCTGATTCTGTCATTTCTCTCCCTAAACGAAAAAAATGAATGCTCACCTTTCACTCCTAATCTCATTCATCTTCTTCACCGGTATAGTCTCACTATTTCCGACGAAGAGGAACAATCCGAAGAACGGTTATATCTCTTCTTTGGATTCTACGCCCTTCAATTCGAAGCCTTCGAGTCCTTACAATAACAGTTCGGGAACCTCCACCGAAAGAAAGGAGTCGTCGCCCGGCGGATGTGAAGTGTGGAGCAGGGCCTGTTCCGATGGGGTGCTGGCCCTGGCACGGCGGCTGGAAACAGTGGAGTGGTTGAAGAGCTTGAGGAGGAAGATTCATGAGAATCCTGAGCTGGCGTTCGAAGAATTTAAAACGAGTGAGTTGATTAGAAATGAGTTGGATAAGATGGGGATCGGATACAAATATCCGCTTGCAAAAACCGGTATCCGGGCTTGGATCGGTAACGGAGAGCCTCCGTTTGTGGCCATCCGAGCTGATATGGATGCTCTCCCTATTCAGGTTCCCCAACGACAATAATAATTTCTTTGTGTATGCATGCACGTATTCTACATGTATGTATATGCTTATATATGTGTATATATCATAATATTAAGAACTTAAAGAAATTTAAAGATAGGGGGAGAGATAAAAATGAAGTGATGTTTGCTGACCATGCACTCCTTAAATTAAGGGATTTATAAATTAATTATTTTATTTTCAAAATTTTAGCTCATTATTTATTCTTTAATGAAGCTTTTGACATGTATTAGGGTTTGTTCAATTATAAAATATTAAAATTTGATATGGTAAATATAATAGACATTTTAAGTCAAGTCAATGCTCAACACTTCTTATTTATGTGAACTGACTTCTGACTCATATTTCAGATCCAGACAGTACTTTTCTTTCTGACACATTTTACATTTGGAAGGATGGTGCTTTTATAAGTTTTATTTCTGATTAAGATAATTTTCCTTTTTACTTTATCTTTTTTCGTGAGATGACATGAAGCTAAAAATATTAAAAGTTAATATTTAAAATTTGATAATCTTAATGTAAAGATAGCGACAAGGTGGCTGGGTGGGAAGAACTTGTGTAGGCTTTCCCATTTTAGATGAGACTGTGAGGAGTAGTTAAAGCAAAGAATAGTTGGTGGTTTTGTTTATTTATGATCAGGAGGCTGTAGAATGGGAACACAAGAGCAGAGTTGCTGGAAAAATGCATGCTTGCGGTCACGATGCCCATGTCACGATGCTATTGGGCGCAGCTAAGATCTTGAAGAGCCGCGAGCATCTTTTGAAGGTCTATTGCTTAATCTCTCATAGAATAGGACTCTTGAATCTACACCTTAATCAACTATGCCGCTTTCTTTTTATAGCTCTTCATAACACATTCCTTTCCTTCTGAACTAGAACCGGACAATAGGATCTGTTCTTTGCTAATTTAATATTTAACCACTTTTACATAAACATGTTTTGAAGTGTTTGCTAAGATGTCTCTTCAAGACAGAGATTAAGTGGTACAGAAAATCTGATCTTCTCTAAAATTATGAATGAAAATAAAAAGTTGTTTTTTATTTGTATAAATGAAATATGTGAAGTAACTACGAGAGAAATATTCTCTTTGAGATGGAAACAAAAGTTGAATCTCCAGGAAGATAAAGGATAGAGTTAAAAAGATCCATAAAATTAGGAAAAATTGTTTCCAACATTAAATGAAAGAAAATAAATATAATTGAACAAAATGTAAAAATTTGAAAGACAAGCTTACAGATTTGTCCTTTGCTTGCTAATAAAGTGTGTTTACCTTGCAATCACGGGTTACCATGATTCTCTTGTCTAGCTAGTACAAAGCCAAGCAAACGACAATCTTTGGCTAGACCCATTTATCAATTCAAACAATATTATAAGAGGAGATATTTATTTCCCTTCTATTAAATGTTCTATCAAATGAAGACATTTAAACATATCGTGTGTAAGTTTTGGTTAAATTTTTTTCGAAAATTATAATAAAATAATAATGTATATGTATATAAAAATTTTTAAATATCAATATTTTTAAAAAAAGAACCAAACCAGAAATATTTATTTATAATTTAGCCTATCACGTAAGTAGTTAATAAAAATAAATAAATTGCCCCCTTCTTTTAGTACACAGTTTGTCTATTTCGAGAATAGTTCCAAGTGCAAAGGGGGAGCATAACCTGGAAGTATCAAGCATTAATAGCTGTTGTCTTATCGAAGTTCTTTACAGGCTGTGGTGTCGGTTGTTCATTCGCATGCAAATCGAAGAGTTTAATGGTTTAGGACCCAAGCTTTTTGTTGTTATTTGTAGGGCCTGATTAGCCTCAGTATCTTATGCTTTAAGTACCGAAGTGGGCGAGAATCTAGGCCACGCGTATTTAGAATCTCGGATGAATTTGAACAATACTGAAGTAACTAATTAGTTAAATGATTAGAATATGTTTAACCATACAAGTTGAGAATTAATTACAATAATGCGTAATTTTGTGTTTGTCTTAGACTGCTGTCTCTATGCAGACATAACAAGACATGGAAGGAACATGTCCTTTATTCTCCCTAACCAGTTTTTATTCTATTCTGTTAAATCTATAGGGCTCACGTAAATATATGGTTAAAAATAACCAGCATAGAATAGGAACAAAAAAACGACACAGAAGATCTGGTGTAGGGCATGGAAAACTGCAATGCCTTAAAAGCTACCATGCCACACTTCCCCAAAGCAGCCAACTTGGAGTCTCCAAGTAAACCAAAAGTAGATAGTAAAAGAAAACAAGTAGAATTGTAAACATGCCAGATAAAGTCTGTAATTAAAGGTTTCTTGAACTGATATTAAAACGTAAATGTTTAGGTCAAATAGTTAAAGAAAGAAATAGATGATTAGAATGTAGCTGTAAGAATGTGACTAGAGATGTTTGGCACTTTATTCTCTAGTATGTTTTTGAGAATTGAAAAAAGTTAGGGTAATTGTCTGCTTAATATAACCGTGGATAGTTGGTTGTACTGTTAGAAAAAGTTGATATATTTTCTAGACAATGTGAGGTTGGCCCATTTGATTCTTTCGATATGATGTGCCAATGAAATCTGCAAGCTGCATTATCTATCCATGGCAGGGAACTGTAATCCTGATCTTTCAGCCAGCAGAAGAAGCTGGTAACGGAGCAAAGCGAATGATTGGAGATGGTGCTCTGGAAGATGTGGAGGCTATATTTGCAGTACACGTCTCGCATGAGCATCCTATTGGTATTGTTGGTTCGAGGCCTGGGCCATTACTTGCCGGCTGTGGCTTTTTCAGAGCAGTAATTGGCGGCAAACATGGTGATGCTGGTAAACCTCACCGCTTTGCCGACCCCATTTTAGCAGCCTCATCCGCTATAATCAGCTTGCAGGGCATCGTCTCTCGTGAAGCCAATCCCTTAGACTCCAACGTACGTCTTAGTAGCTGAATCCATGGTTTCTCCATTTTTCTTTTGTAACCATAATTTGCCGATTTCATGACTTTGCAGGTTGTCTCAGTTACCACCGTGAATGGAGGCAATGACGTAGACATGATTCCAGACGCACTGGTTATTGGCGGTACCTTCAGGGCTTTCTCCAACGCAAGCTTATATCAACTTCTTCGAAGGATTGAAGAGGTTAAAATGCAATATATACCAGCATTTACATTTGGTTGTTTCTATAACTAACTGTCATTTCGTTTATTGATCTATCTGAACGCAGGTGATTGTACAACAGGCCCGTGTTTTCGGATGCTTGGCCACAGTTGACTTCTTTGAAAAGGACTTTACTATCTACCCTCCAACTGTGAATGACGATGGCATGTATGAGCACGTTAGGAAGGTGGCTATGGACCTGTTGGGTCCGACGAACTTCAGGGTGGTGCCACCGATGATGGGAGCAGAGGACTTTTCGTTTTACTCAGAAGTGGTGCCTGCAGCATTTTACTACATAGGCATAAGGAACGAGACATTGGGGTCAATACACACAGGTCACTCTCCTTATTTCATGATAGATGAAGATGTTCTTCCATTAGGCGCTGCAGTTCATGCACTGATCGCAGAAAGATATCTTATCGAATATGGATGATTATATAGATTAACAGTTTAAAAAAAATCCTAAAGCAGGAATTATATGTAAATTGGTCAAAATATCCGTGCTTTCCTTCATCTATTTTAGCATTTTTACTTATTTTGAGGCCAATAGAGGTGAAAATATATCTAATGGCCAGTGAAGAGCATCAAGTACGAATGAAGCAAGCAGATACGTTCAATTGTATGGAATGTGCTATCCCTCGTGGGTTTAAGAGTAAGATCACTGAATGGATTACTATTCATGTCCATCCTCCTCCATCTGTAATGGTGTTGCCAAGATATGGTTAAATCAACCATTTGCAGTCAACTCTCAACGTTTGTATTATCCATCCATCCACCGTTCCATGTTAACCGATTGGTTTTACCTAAGCTTTTTGTTCATCCTACAAAATTGTGTTTTGATGTGACACCATGCTGTAAGGGCTGGAAGTAAAAGGTCCATAATAGGAAAAATCTAATACTTTTCTGAGAGGAAGGATCTCACTCAAAGAAGAATTAATAGCCGAGGGAGAATCTCCATGGATAAAACACTTGAATTGATGATTAATCATTACTACATATTTGCCCATAGCTACTTATAAGTAAGGATTAACCCATGACTCCTTAAAAACTAGTTAACAGACTTTGAAATTCAGGAATAATAGATGTGGATTTATCACAAATAATCAGTAACAGATCACTGCTCATTAAGCCCCTACTTAATAGGAACACATGAAACAAATGGCACAATAAATTGAAAACAAATTCTACAAATAAGAAGACAAAATTAGGTGCTGGTAGATAAGAAGACTGGTATCAGATAAGAAGATAACATAAAATCAAATGCTTGATATACGTGACCTCTTCTTCCTCTTATATGAAATTATGAGCTTATCATTTCTCCCTTCTTGGAAAGACACCTTGTCCTCAAGGTAAAAATGAGGAAATTGTTCAACAATGAGATCATAATCTTCCCAAGTTGACTCTTCAAGTGGATGCCCTTTTCAAATAATAAGTAATTCCAAAATATGTCTAGCAATCCAGCAGTGTTCTAGTACACAATCATGTTCTACTAAAAGTTCCCAATCATCTGAAATAGGGAGAGGAGCTGGTGAAGTTGGAGGCCAAATCCCAACTGTAGGTCACAACAATGAAACATGGAAAATGACATGGATTTTTGCATTTGGTGTTAGCTCCAACTCATAAGCCACAATACTGATCTTCTTTAGGACCTTGTAGGGCCAAAGAACCTAGGAGAAAGCTTGTCAAAATGTTGCTTGGAGTTGGATTCGCAGCCATAATCTCCAATGTTAAAGGAAAGCTCTCGTCGGTGGTTGTCTTGTTGAGCCTTCATGCGAGACTGCACTGGTGATATTTTTTTTTCAAAAGTTTCAGCATAGCATCTCGAAGCAACAACTGGTTTTCCAATTCAACATTTGATGTTTCTGTCGACAAAGCAAAGATAGAAAATATAGTAGCAAATAAGAAAAATCGAGTGAAAAATGCAAACAGAGTATATGATGCAGATACGCAACCGAGATACGTTTATTCAACTCATAAACAATGCCTTTTATAGGCTACAGACTCAACAAACTTAACGCAATATCCTCTTTGTATCAGTCTCTCCTTTTGACTCGATTTTCACAAACAAATCTGGACTCTATCCAACTAAATCATGACTTATTCAACTTAAAGGAAAAGATTAATTTAACCTTACTAAATACAAAATATTTGAATCACTTTCTAACAGTTCCTCTTGATTCAAAATCACACATACCAAAACTGTTCATGAAGTAGCTATGCTTTGCTTGTGGCAGCGCCTTCATAAGAATATCAACAACTTGCTCCTCAGTGTTGGATCTCGATTTGCTTTAAACTTTAATTATTATTTGTTTAATGATTTATTCATGCTTAGTTGTTTGTTAAATTATTTATTATTTTAGAATTGGGTCATTAATGTAGTAGGCTTGAATAAAGATTGAAATTAGTTGGAAAGATGGGTAGTTAGTTAGAATTAATGGGGAGTTAATGGTTGAAGGTGTAGAGACATAAAAGACAAAATAAGGGCAAAATAGGAAAGTCTAAGTTAGTGAAGGGCAAAGTTGGAAGGAATAGGCTATTGGTGTTTAAAAATTAGAAATTAGAAGAAGGAGTTATCATTGGCAACCAAAGGGGAGAAGGAAAGAGAGAAAACGTGAGGGAGAGAAGAGAAGGAGAAGAAAAATTGAAAACCTAGGGAAGAAGGAGGAAAAAAATTATGGAAAGAAGGGAAGTTCTTCATCTCTTCTTCTTGTTGATCGAACATATATGTTATTGTGTTGCGAATGGAGAAGTTTAGAGAGAGAAGGGGTTTTGTGTTGGGTGTTGGATTGGAGGAAGGAGATGGGTTTCCAAGTTAGGTTTTGGGTTTCCTAACCTATATAGACTATGTGTAGGTTGAATTTGAGCTTGATTAGGGTTAATTTCATTTGATTATGATTATGAAAATTTTGGGATTTCCATTTGGATTGGAAATTGAATGAGAATTTTTAGGTTATGTTAGGAAATCAAGAACCTACCCAAGAGCGAGAGAAAGGGCACCATTGAAGATAGATTTTCAAGAGTATAAGGTGGGTAATTTATTTATAGTTATTGTGCAATGGGCAAAATGCCTTGTGTGTGTATATATGTGTATGTTTATGCTTGAACTGATAAATTGTGAATTGCTATGTTGTATTCATGTTACGTTATACATTGAAAGATGTATGATATTGTGATAAAGATTGAATTGTGAGCATGATTATGCTATGTCTTTTATCATGGCATTTTGATTGAATCGAAAGAAGAAAAATCATGAGAATATGAATTTGAGAATGGTTGAATTAAGCTTCAGTTGTAAATGATTGAATTAAGTATGAGATTTGATTGTGTTTGGGTGAGAGAGGAACCATTTTGTTAGTCACGTGGACGTCGACGTTAAGCCTTCTCCCGGCTGCCCGCTTGTAGCCCACGAGATCCGAAAAGTGGACTCATTTCGTTCATAGAGTAAACTTCGGTTTCTCTGTTTTGTTCATGGAACCCTCGAGCCAAATTGTGTGTGCATTAGCATTTGGATGTGTTACTTTATGATATGAATTGTGTGTTATGATTGAATGATAAATGAAATCAAGTGTGCTTAATGGGATGTTGTATTGGATTATGAGATGTGTATAGAAATTGTGAATGCTAAGATTTCTTGTTGGTCTTTTTGGATATTTATATATGTGTGATTGTATGGCTCATTGCCAATGGCTATGAATAAGTTAGCCTGTAACACCCCACTCCCGCAAGACCCGAACCCGATATCGTTGGTGATATCCGAGTCCGTGCCCCGCGAGGGTGGCGTACTACATCAGTCGATTTAAAACTCAGTATACATTTTCTTTTTTACTTGAAGCCATTGCTTCCATGTTAACACGGCAAACACAGTAAGTAATTTAAGCCCGTATTCAATATAAACAAGTTTCAGTTATTACAGTTATCCAGTAATAATTTACAATCAGTCAATGCAGTAAAACATTAATACCACAGTGGGCTCAGTAAAAATACAATGCCTTGTTATACAGTGATTGCGGAACACAATTTACTAAGACACTAATGCAGACACGAACTGATCCCGACCAGTACCCTTTGCTTGCCTACAGTAGACATACTCCCGTGTCAACCGGGGTATTCTTCAGGACCTGAAAAATAGATGCAAATTTTGGGTG
>JANIHY010000002.1:11667909-11685635 GCA_027479065.1 Erythroxylum brevipes
CAAAATTTAAATACTATATTGTTAGCCAATATTTTATAGATTGATTTATGTTAACATACTTGAATCCATGATAGTTTTTATACTGATTGATTCCCTCTCTTCTTTGGTTCTATTATTTGTTTCTTCAATGGTTCAGAAAACCCTTTTACAAGTTTCTTTAACTTATATATAAACAATCAACCAACATGTTGTTTAGTATTTGAAAGAGAGAGGGAAAGAGTTTTTGACGCATTTGAGATCCATTATTTAATACCCAATAACTATTATCTTGGGTTCTTTTCATGGGACTCAAATTTATAAGTCACATGGGTCATTAAATAATCTAACAATCTCGCACTTGACCTATGTTACGACTTGGTGATTCAATAATAAAACTTTAAGTGCACACAATACATGAAATCGATTAAGTCATCCTTAATTAAATTAAGATGATGGGATCATGGTGGTCATAAGTTATATAACATGATTTCTTCCATATATCACATAATCAACTCAACTCATAAAATTTTAAATAAGTAATTCTGTAATTGTTATCGCACAAATAATAATTATTGTATATAACATAATATGGATAACAAGTAAGTGAGCAAAAACATATGACTGTAATTGAATTCACAAGTTTCATAACAATTTTAACAAAACACATATATGTATATATACATGTCAGAACGATATGCTAACAAAGACTTATCTATAAGGCCCATCCGTTCAACATAACCAATAAATGTTTTGGACGGTAAGTCTTTAGTTAACGGATTCGCTATCATGACATCGATACTAAAATGCTCAATTGACACTTTAAGTTTTTGCATTTCTTCTTTCACAGACAAATATTTCAAATCTATGTGTTTCACACCCTTTGAATACTTGTTATTCTTAGAAAAGAAAATGACTGTGAAATTATCACAATAAATTATTAACGGTCTATTAATACCGTTGACAATACCAAGACCTAAGATAAAGTTCCGCAACCACAATCCATAAACTGTGGCCTCAAATTATGCCACAAATTTAACCTCCATAGTGGAAGTAGTAATGACAGGTTGTTTTTTCACTTTTTCACGAAACTGCTCCTTCAGCTAATAAGAAGATATAATCGAATGTAGATTTACGTGAGTCTACACAACCGGTATAGTTTGAATCTGAGTAACTTATCAATTCGAGATAGGTTGATTTTTTATATGTGAGCATATAGTCCTTTGTGCCTTGTAAATATCTAAGAACTTTCTTTGTAACTTTCTAGTGGTTTCATTTTAGGATTGCTTTGATATCGACCTAGCATTCAGATAGAAAATTTAATATTTAGCCGAGTGTATGTCTAAGCATACATTAAGCTCCCAATTACTGACGCATAAGGAATATACTCCATTTCCTTACGTTCCAAATCGTTTTGTAGACATTGCATTTGACTAAATTTGTTTCCTTTCTAAATTGGAACTATTCCTGCGGAGCATTTTTCATTTGAAATCTTTTTAATATTTTCTCGATATAACCTTTATGAGATAATCCTAACAATTTGTGTGATCTATCACAGAATAATTCAACTCCTATCACATGGGATGCCTTACCCATATATTTCATTTCGAAATTATTAGAGAGGAAATTCTTTACATCATGTAACAAAACCATATTATTAGTAGCAAGAAGGATATCATCAACATATACAACTAATATAATGAACTTGCTCCCTTTAACCTTCATATAAATGCACTGATTAATAGTGTTCTCTATAAAACCATAAGACATAATTATACCATTAAGATACCATTGCCGGAAACCTTGTTTCAGTCTATATATTGACTTTTTTAATTTACACACTAATCATTTCTTTCTTGTGATCACAAAACCTTCCGGTTGATCCATATAAACTTCTTCTTCTAAGTCACCATTTTAAAAAAATAGTCTTTACATCCATTTGGTGAAGCTCTAAATCATAATGAGCCACAAGGTCATAACAATTTTAAAGAGTCATTCTTTGAAACTAGAAAGAAAGTCTCTTTATAGTCAATACCATATTTTTTAATGTAACCTTTAACAACAAGTCTGGCTGTATACCTTTCAATGTTACCTTGTGAGTCACGTTTGGTCTTAAAGACCCATTTACAACCCACTTGCTTTGCACCTTCTAGCAACTTAACTAAGTCCTAGACATTGATATCACCCATTGATTTCAACTCTTCTTTCATATCATTGAACCATTTGTCAAAATTGCTACATTATATGACTTGTTTGAATGAGATTGGATCCTAATCAATGCTCAAGTCACATTCATATTCAAGTGAGTAAATTTCATAGTCACTCGAAATAATTGGTCTTCTCTGCCTGACAGACCTTCGTAATGCTACTTCTTGTGGCATCACTGGATCATTTGTGACTTGAACATCATTAGTGAGTTCTCCATTAATATGTTCAATTTGTAAAATTGGAACATTAATTTATTGTTCTGGTATATTGCTTATTTATGATGCAATAAGAGGAAGAACAACTAGTGGGATCACATTTGATGTAGTAGTTTCTACTCTACTTGGAGTAGTTTCTACTTGACTCTCGTGAATATCCACTTTTCGTAGTTCTGCACTCTCACTGATTGGACCATTATCAATAAATTGAGTGTTACTAGACTCATCTATTCTCGTACTATGATCAAGACAATAAAATCTATACCCTTTTGACTTTTTGGGATAACCAATGAAAGAACCACTAATGGTTCTCGCATCAAATTTCTTTTCATGTGGATTATAAAACCTTATTTTTGTCAGACAATCCCAAATGTAAAGGTGTCGTAAACTAGGCTTCCTTCTTGTCTACAGTTCATTAGGTGTCTTAGGAATTGTCTTACTAGGGAGCCTATTAAACAGATATGCAACTGTCTTTAATGCATGCATTCACAATGATAAAAGTACAGTATTATAACTTAACATATTCCTATCCATATCTATACGAGTATGATTTCGTCTTTCAGCTACACCATTTTGTTGTGGTGTACCAAGTATTGTGTATTGCACATGTATGCCTTGACTTGCAAGAAACTTTACAAATGGACTTAGACATTGTCCACTTTCATCAAATTTTTCATAATGTTCACCACCTCTATCAAACCTCACTATCATTATTTTTCTATCTAACTGTTTTTCTATCTCATTAACGAACATCTCTAGGATGTCCATAGACTGAGACTTCTCATATGGCAGATAAATATAACTATATCGTGAGAAGTCATCAATAAAGGTAATGAAATATTTTTCGTCGCCCCAAAAAGGAATGTCAAAAAGACCACATATGTTAGTGTATATTAATTCAAGTAATTTGCTACTTCTTTTGACTAAATTCCTTGATATATATTTAGTTTGTTTACCTTTAATGCAATCCACATATATATCACAGCAAGCAAAATCCAATTGAGAGAAGATTTCATTTTTCACTAATCTCTGTACCCTTTCTTAAATATATGACTTAATCTTTTATGTCACAAAAAAGTATAGCATTCATTATATGCACTACGTTTATTTCCTATAATATAGTCAACATGAAACAGAGATTCAGTAAAATCAACATCAAGTTTGAAACAATATAAACAATCAATTAAAGTACCAGAACCATAATAGTACTTGTGTTTATATAAAGAAAACACACAGTTCCCAATCTTAAAGTTAAAACCATCATCATCCAACTTTGCAACATAAACTAAATTTCTAGCACAATCAGGAATATAAAGATAATTTTTTAGATCCAGGTGACACTTAATGTCAAAGATCAATATGTATGTCCCAATGTCCTCTATTCATACCTTCATTATGGTTCCCATACAAAGGAATTTTCAGTTCCGTTTAAGGTTTGGATTGAAAGGAATCCCTGTTTAACATGTGACACATAAGTAGTTGTACCGGAATCTAACTACCAGGTATTATTAAGCACTATAATAAGATTTGATTCAAAACATACTGAGACATATTATATACCTTTCTTTTCGAACCAAGCCTTTCTTAAAGGCAATCCTTCTT
Organism: Erythroxylum brevipes; assembly: GCA_027479065.1. Lineage (NCBI taxonomy): Eukaryota > Viridiplantae > Streptophyta > Magnoliopsida > Malpighiales > Erythroxylaceae > Erythroxylum > Erythroxylum brevipes. The sequence continues at coordinate 11,671,911 of JANIHY010000002.1, forward strand.
GAAGTGACCAGGCTTTTTTCAGAAGTGGCACCTCTTATCTTTATGGATTCGAATCTCATTAACTTTACTAAGAGCTTTGTCCTTATCTTTACTTTTCTTTCCTGGTTTGTTCTTGCTGCTATTAGCTCCTTGATGAAATGTGAGATGAACGGAGTGTTTTTTCATTTTCTTCAATCTCGCTTCCTCCTGAATCAACATGGCCTTAATTTCTTGAAGGTTCCATTTTTTCTTAATTGTGTTATAATTTACCTAGAATTGGTCAAACTCAAGAGGAAGTGAGTTGATAATGAATTATACAAGAAAAGACTCACTTACATCCATACCTATGGATTTCGACTTCGCAGCTAGATTTGACATATATGTTACATAATCATGAATAGGTTGTGACTAATTAAATTTTTTAGTCGTCAGTTCACTGATGAAAGTCCCTACTATGGACTTATCGGCTATATCAGATTGGGAGTATTCTTTAAGCTTCAACGTAAACTCCTTTGCATTGTTCGTTTTAGGCATTGACGGCTTTACATTTTATGCGATTACCATTCGCATCAAATTCAAGCTTAGCCTGTTAGACTATTCCCAAGCCTCATAATAAGACTTATTAGCTTCAGAACTAGTCTCAATTATAGTTGCGAGCCTTGCGTCTAAAACTATGGACAAGTCTAAATCTATTACACCCAGTCAGAACTGGATTTGTTCGAACGAATCAGCATAGTGCAAACCATTGAATTTGATTAGTCCATTTCCTAAAGCAAACAAATTAGTAGATGCTGCAAACACAACATATATCTCACATATTAATGCTTTGAGTAAACATAAATGGATTCAAACTAACTAATACACTTTGATTATGCATTTAAATTCTCCTTTAGGAGAAATTCAAATACATAGATTTAACCTATTATGATGCAAATATAACTCACTATAATGGATAATCAATCATGTTCTAGTCAACATTTATGTTGTCTTTGGATATACAATCATATTAACCAAATATGTTGATGAAGTCCCTTTAATATCATTAATTATAAGCAATGATCCACCTTTGGGTGACCTCCTAGCGTTATAATTAATAATCTTAATTGTTCCTTTCAATCTTTATTTCATTTTAGCATCATATCATAATGAACAATTTAACCAATCACAATTAAATGATTAATATTTTTAAGCTAGGTCACTTTGGTGACTAACAAGCTTTTCATGTAGTAAACATTTAATTGAACAATTATCATACATGAAAAAATTTAATTTAATTACTTTGGTCACTTTGGTGACTAAAAAACTATTCTAAAATACCATAATGTCATGTAATACATTCAACATATAATAAAAAATATAATTCCAAACATGATATAATATAAATGGTCAAAGTACCAATTAAAACATAATATGACACAAAATTATATTATGTATAGCAAACATAGGTGTAACTTTTATGCATATAAATCTAAATTAATTAATTAATTATTTCATTAATTAATTTAAATTATCAATTAAGTAATGAAATTATGAGTTATGACTCAAAATTAAAATACCTTAAGTAAGACCAATATTCAAACCCACAAAATTATTTTTAATAAAAAATTAAATAAAAATTAATCGGCAGGTGCGTGCTGTCAATCTAGTGTGCGTTGCCTTTTATGTGAGGCGCATATGTTGCACATGCCTCATCTTCCTTAGACAATGCACTCTGGTTGTTTTTTTTTAATTCTATTCTAACATCGTTTTATTTAATTCTTCTTGCATTTCTTTGTCAGAATCCTTTTTAGCTTGAGCCAACTATAACGACAACCACTTACTTCTTTGATGGTCAATAAACAAAACAAAATAATGAGTTTCTCACTCTAAAACATCCATTCATATATGTTGTTTCGGTCAAGCATCTATATTTCATTTCGGTTAAGCATTGATAAAGGGTTTCAAGTATTTAGAACACTGATTCCTTTAACATCCGAAAATTACTTTTCCATTCCATACATATCAACAACGAAAGTTCATCAAAACTTTCATGGTAGTGCAACATGTCATAAACGAATAAAAAAATAACTATATAAAAAAACAGAAAAAAAAATCATACAGAAACGATACATGGTAGAAAACAAATAATACAATACCGTGGCTTTGATACTAATTGTTAGACAATATTTTATGAATCAATTTATGTTAACATTCCTGAATCCATGACAGTTTTTATACTGATTGATTCTATCTCTTCTTTGATTCTATTCTTTGTTTCTTCGGTAGTTTAGATAACCCTTTTACAAGTTTCTTTAACTTATATATAAACAACCAACCAACATGTTGTTTAGTATTTAAAAGAGAGAGGAAAATGGTTTTTAACTCATTTGAGATTCATTAATTAATACTCAATAACTATTATCTTGGGTTCTTTTCATAGGACTAAAATCTATAAGTCGCATAGAACATTAAATAATCTAACATATATACAATAATATGGATTTAAAATGTCACAAATAATTATAATTAACATGATATGACATTTTCTTAAAATTTATACTAAAAATTTGACTATATTTTATAAAACGCAGCTAAATTTTTTTGCTTAATTTTTAGTTACAAAAATTAAATGTAGCTTAAATATATCAGCAACGATTTCTTAAAATATTGTTAATAGTTTTTTCGCTACGAAAATAAAACATAAGTAAAAATTATTAGTGACCATTTTGTTACATTTAGTGAACAATGTTTTCGTAGCAAAATGTTGTTTTTGCTGCAGTGATGTTCAATCCCTGAGATACGGTTCCCTCAACCTACAAAATTGAGAACAGAAAGGCCATTTAAACTTCAAGTTCTTAGAGAGGCTTCAGTGGTAGATCATCAATCAATGGACATAACAAGCGGTCATTTTCTTTCAAAAAGTCTATCATATCTACTAACTAATCTTTCCTGTGGCTTATATTATTATTAAAGAAGTACGAGAAAACCCAGAATTCTAATGATTATTTGGAACAGATTAAATACCCGACATGGTTAGGTTAGGTTTTAGAGCTGGCGAATAACACATGATTCGCAGGCACATATATAAATGAGATGAGAGAAATGGAGGGACCAACGTCCTGCCGGTCCCAGGATATGCCCTAATAATAAACTAAGTGGCTTGTCAACTATAAGATCCCATAGATCATGTATAACTATCTAAAGCAAAAATTTGTACGAGTTTGAGAGATTCTGATTTGATATGTAAACTTTTGGGGTTTGGCAAGACTATGAGCAATGCATGTCTGGTCGACCTCCTTCTCATGAATCGCTCTGATGCAATCAAAACTAAGTGTAATTGGAGGATTTGCATTTGAAGTCAATATGTTTTGTAATATTAACTAAGAATTCCAAAAGAGAAAAGCAAAAGAAATGTAGTTGGGGGCCAGTAAATCGCATTTGATTCTGGATGACCGGATTAAGGTAAAATCAGTGAAGAAGATCCTGATTTTTAGCAAAAGGAGAGCTCAGTTTTCACATGTTCAAGTCAAAACTAACTAAAAACACCGCCACTTTACGCATAGTCGGTCTTCGCATAATTCAAGTGCATAAAAGAAAAAGACGAACACGCTTTGCTTTTAAAGAAAAGGGATGGATGAGATTGTGTATGATTGCCGGCATGCACGAGCGTTTTCTCCCATCCATCTTGTTGCCTTCCAGTCTCCTCCAGCTACAGACCTCTAAAGAAGAGGAGGAAGGTGATTGTAGATGAAAGCGACGTGATCTGACGGTTCATGTGCAACCGCGTCAGCAACACTGCTCATACCTCATATGAGGGTCGACACCTGGAAGGGGAAGGGGAATGGGAATGGGACCCGTAGTGGAGTGTAAATGAGAGAGACCCCTTCTCCACCCCCACAGCCATAAAAGAAATAAAAACCTTTCTACTTTGGACACTCCTCGATCGGGACAGATTCGCTATTGGGGCGAAGATTTTGAGCAGACCCTTATGGGCCCTACTCAAGATTTTATTTCAAGAAATTGTGTTTCAAATGGACCCCACTCTCTGTAGTGTAATTTTTTTTAATAAAAAAAAAGCAAGTTTTGTAAATACTAATAATGGAAGTGGACCCTTCTTCTTTATTTATTTCTTGTCTCCTCCACATTTATATTCCAATTTCCTCCCTGCCTTTGATATTAGACATTCTTCTTGTGGTCCCAATTTATCCCTTTTCAGTACTCAAAATCCCTAATTATTATGTTGGCCCCGTCACTTTTTACAATTTCTATTCCTAAGCTCTTACATTTCTACGTAATCTTTTTCTTAAAAAATTAATTTAGAATGAATATTATGGTTGCGGTCAATGCTCTTGCAGATGAAAGACAACGCCAGACATGGGATTTAATTATGTTTCTGCAACTTTTTAGCGTTTGATGTAAGAGACAGAGAGAGGAAGGAACATCTAAAGTTAAAAATTACAACCAAAAAAAAAAAGGTACTTTTCTTTCTTTTTCCCTTTACCTTTTGATGATTTTGGAAGAGAATTTTACATAACCACATCTGCTTTCATGGATTTGCCCCTTTGTAAAAAATACAAAATTAAAATTCTTGTGCATAGGATATGTTGACTTGTTGAGGTTCTTTTTTTAATTTATATTTTTTTAAATCATTTTACTTGTTGAAATTATTTGGTATACTTTTAATTCTTCGCCAAAAAAATTAAAAAAAATCAAAGTTAGATACTTTTCAAATCCCACCTAGATTAACAAAATAAAAGGATAAGATGAGTTTGGGGTCGTCCATCGGTCACATCCTATCCTAGATAGGCTGCCTGATCAGTTGGAATAATATGGTGCAATCAGATTATTCTACAAAAGTATATCAATAACTATATACATAAATAAAAGAAAATAGATTAAAAAAAGCCATTTTTTTCAAAGTCTAAAGTCCTACTCCTATCCAATAGAAAAAGGAGGACAGTAAGAGAGAAAAATCCAAAGTCTTTTACACTAAATGATGAACAAAGATCTGTGTGTGGTTTCCTTAGCAATCAAACCAAATCTAAAGGAAGAAAAACGAAAGGGAAGAGATAAGTGGTTGTACCAACAAGTGTGTGTAGAGAATCTATGAAGAGATTATAGCTGACAAATACGCACACCATAGATGGATAACATCACCTTCACCACCTATATATGACAATTCTTTTTAAAAAAATATTTAATAAAAACAAACAAGCAGTATGTCTCTATACCCAGCATAAATACAGTTAGCTTCTCTTCCCGAGTCTCAACTACTCAATAAAACCTACGGAACAACACACACAAAGAGACGCTTCTTCTTCTTCTTCTCTTCCACACCAAGATCGCTTCTTTCTCTCAACCCCTTTTCATATCTTCTTGAGAGTGTCTGTATGATATTCTTGTCAGTGTAAAACCATCGGAACCCGATATTCAGGAGCTGAAATGGAGATGACGGAATCAAGTGTGGAAAGCACCCAACAAGAGAAACAACAACGACAAGAAGAGAAGGAACGACAGCGAAAAGAGGAACAGGAAGAAGAGCGGCGAGAAGAACAGCAACAGCACCATTTTCATGTCTTGGCTGTGGATGATAGTGTTATAGATAGGAAGCTTTTGGAAAGGTTGCTTAGAGTTTCTTCATACCGGGGTAATGCTATTCACCTTGCAATTATTCTCTCCCTCTCTTTCTTTCCCTCAGTTTATTTCTGTGGCAAAGATTTTGAATAGTATATTTTTCTCGTTGATAGATCCTTCTCATTAATGGTGTTCTCTCTCTCTGTCGTCGCAGTAACTTGTGTGGACTCCGGGGATAAAGCTTTGGAGTATCTGGGTCTGCTTGATGATTTCGACAATGATTCTTCGTCTTCTTCCGCTTCCTCTTCTTCTTCTTCCCAGTCACCACAGCAAGAGGTCAGATTGTCTTCTTGTATGCGTATTAGATTGAAACTAGGGTAACGGCTAGAAGCCTTGAACAAAGGAAAACGTCCTAGTCGTTAACGTTTTAGATTCTTATTCTTCTACCACTTTAACTTTACACAACTTCTAACAGCATAACTAGAAGAGACTATAGATAAATGAATACTGACTACTCTAAGCATAATTTCTATCTACTTTCCTCTTTAATCATGGTTGGTGTGGTTAATATTTCAATGGCTCATCCTGGAAGTGGTTTCCCCTTGTTCTTCGAAAATCTGAATCTTCTTCATGTGTCGATCTTCTTCGTAATCAGTATAGAAATGTAGATAGGAGAGATGATGAAGATACTAACAACTGTATCTTTTTCATGTTCGAAAACCTGAATCTTGAGTTCTTTTACGTCCTCTGTGCCTCTACCCATCAGTCAGTGACACGAAGAACTAGGGAGAGGGTTGAATGTTCAATTCAAGATTATGCACTGTGGAGGAGATAGATGATAGGTCATGGCTCGTGGGAAAGGCACATGACCCTTTTTACTGTGATTATCTGATATTGTCTTAAAAGTTATGAACAATGTCTTACATTCAACAAGAAAATGACAAGAAAAACCAGTATGAACCAGAGACTGGCATAGAACACGGGAGGAAGGTGGGTCTACTCAGGTGTTACTCATCATAATAAATTAGGGCAAACCCTACCAATAGGAAATGTAAACATTAAACCTTTGATCTCTGTGGTTGCAATGAATGTGGACCTTATTACCAAAAATATATTATTTCCAAACAAGCACGTGTAGCCATTAATACTATGGCTATAGCTCCTCTTCGTAGAAAAACTTCCCTAAAATACATATTTCTTTCTGAGCCAATAAAAGATTTTTGGAGTGCATTAGATCTTTGAATGTGAATGGTAATTTTAAAGTTACTTCTTCTTTCTACATGGTAAAAAATTGATTCTAATTGGATAACAATACTACTGCAGGGGTTAAAAGTTAATTTGATAATGACAGACTATTGTATGCCTGGGATGACTGGTTATGATTTGCTGAAACGAGTCAAGGTAAATCTCCATCACAAAAGCTTTCAGCTCTTCACTTCCTACTCTTCTTGCTCGAAATTATTATATTTTAACCAATGACCTATCTATGCATTTCATTTAATTTCATGCATATTAAAATAGCATTAATTAACTATAAGTTCACACCTTCTTTTGTCAACGTTTTCAAATCATCAATTTAAACGTACCTGTCAAATGAAGAGATTAATTACACTTAATTTAGATATATTTTTATATTAACTTTGTTTTGACCACTACTCCTATTATAGACGAAAATAGATCGAATTTATTTTATATATATAAGAAAAGGGACGAGTATCCTGCCGTTGATTCAGGTGACTGACCTCGTCCCCACAGAATTGGGACCATAGGTAGACCAAAGACCTTTTAGCTGACAAAGTATTTGAAACATCTGATTGGAGAGAGAGAGAGGGGGGAAGGCATACTTTGGTTACATTTTCTGTCAATCCAAGCATAAGCCACTGCACTGAACGTTTTGATGTCACTTACAGGGATCTTCCTGGAAAGATGTTCCAGTGGTGGTGATGTCATCAGAGAATATACCCTCCAGAATTAGCATGTAATTTACTAATTCTTCTTGCTTCACAATAGAAGAAGAAGAAGAAGAAGAAAAGCTCATTTGCACTAACAAATTTAATATTTTAAAATTGACGTCCCAGGTGTTTGGAAGAAGGGGCAGAGGAATTCTTGTTGAAGCCTGTTCGGCAATCAGACGTGGAGAAACTTCAACAACACCTTGTAAAGTCACTTGGCCTACCAATCGGCGACAATCTAGATGACAGGGACAACAACAATACTAAAACCAACATCAACCACAACAACCTTAGTAAGAGGAAGGCAATGTCGCCTGAACCCCCAGAAAGGATACCAAAATTAAAAGGATTAGCTATTGTATAGTCTTGGGGAATCTGGACACATATCTTAATCAAATCATATATTTATCTTATCTAGTTGAGACTGCAAACCGAAACAACTTTGCACATATTACAACTGCACCGATAACAGTAATTAATAACATAAGATAATGAATGCTGACTAAGCCTAGTGACAAGTGGGAGACTTTACTTTTAGAAGGTTCCTTCGGTGATCTGATTTGCTAGGCCCATTGGACAGGATGATGGGGAAGGAGACGTAAATCACGACATTCATCTTTTGGATTTGACTTATGAACGAAAGCTGAATGCCATATTATCATAATAAATCCAAAGTCCTAACTGCTCTTTGCACGTTAAGCCACCAACACCATCTAATTCAACGTTAGCAGCCCCACTTTCCAAAATATACGCCTAACGGGACCTACCCTTTGACTAACAAGGTGATTGATTAAGATTTAAGATTCTCTCTCTCTCTCTCTTTTTTTTTTTTTTTTTTTTTGATTTGGGCGTAGTTGAGGCCTACCCAAGCATTTTAATTATTGTGAAATGAAGGGCTCCATAATCAATCATACGTTAAGGCAAATATTTCTCGGAGAAGCTCAGCTTAACTTACACAAATATCGTTCTTTTTCACCTAAGCATATTAGAAGAAGATTAAACCTAAACTAAACAAGGGTGATTTATTATGAGTGGACTAGTAACTTCTGCCCAAAAATGGTACAAGGCTGTGAACCAGCAACACTATTTTAGAGCTCATCTTTCGCCGAATCTTCTTTTGTTGCTTCATCTTTCCCGGATTTTGGCTCAGTAATTTTCTTATCCCGGTTCTTCTCGATGAAACTGACAATCTCTTCTTTGCTCCTATCTCCATCATACTTCATAGCATTGCCGCTAGCTGTCCTGAAGTACAATGTTGGATATCCTTTGACATCGAAAGTATCATTTGGGATGTCATTTGCAGTTGCATCCTGTACATTTTCCCGAGATGAGATCAGAAAATGAAAAACATGAATGCAAAGTTTCCAACTACTGGTGGTTATATCTCATTAAAAAGAGATGTAAACAAATCTTATATACAAGTCAGTGTGCCTATGATTTAGAAGATTAATAATTTCATTAGATTTTCCCTTCATCTTTGGGCAATTCCTTTTATTTTGGAAGAGCTTTTCCAACTTTCTCCAACAAACACAATACTTGCTTTCACCCATCATATTTTTAAACAACACTAAGCCCACTATCAAAGTAAACTAGAAGATTAATTGCTCAACAAAGTGAAGCCATTAGCTCATACTAATCATAATTCTTCATGTATATGTCTCTGTATACATTTATATATGCATACACATAGTAAGCCCTTCCCCACAAAAACACACAATTCCCTCAGTCAGGAGATGAAGAACACTTACGAATTTTGCGATAACTACATCAGGATTGCTTTGATATGACACAGCCACTTCATCCAATATTGGAGCCAATTTTTGGCAGTGTCCACACCAAGGTGCATAGAACTCCAGAAAAACTGAAATGCGGGAGATATCAGCATAAAATGCACAATTAAAGACATTTTGAATACATAAGATAGAAAGGTATCATCAGTGTGATCTTAAGGAGGATACAACCTAGAGCTGCAATAATTGGTGGATGTGAACCCATCCAAACAATAAAACTCTCAATCATTTCATCCGGATTTATCAGAAATGTGAGGGAACACAAGATTTAGAAAGATTCAAATAAACCATCATGCTCACAGTAATGAAAACCATCAGATATATCACAAAAATATTTGCATCCTATTGCAACAATAAACAAGAAAATCCTCTAAAACATAACAAGGATTAATCCAATTCAGAAAGATTTAACCAGAATATGATGCCTAGACTGATAAAAACTATCATGAAGATAAAGCACGACTGCATCCTAACTCAACAAAACAACAAAACCCTTCAAGACTTTCTAAGAATTAAACCTATATAACCACCAGATTCAGAAAGGTTTAAACTGGCTATAAAGTTTTAGAGTAATAAAAACTACTAGGAATATTGCACATGAGGTGCATCATAATTCAATATTACGGTAGAAAAGCAATGACAAACACTATTTCTCATACGGACCATTTTTTCCAGAGTTGAAAACAAACTCCTGAAGACTATCAGCAACCACAACTTTCACAGGTTCATCATTGACTTCAGGAATGGGTTCAGATTTCTTGTATGGTGACAACTTTCCATCCTGGACAGACATAACTTACACAGTTATAATCCACTAAAGAATGATGTACAAAAATCACCAATTTTAATATTATCGTACTGGAAAGCAAGAAATGCATGAACATGATGTCAATATTACCTTGTAATCCTTCACCCAAGTAGCAATATGATCAGCCTCCAAATTTGGTTTCAAAAACTTCTGTCCGTCATTGTTCTGTATGACAATGAGAGGCACTTGTTCCTTTTTCACTCCAAAATACTGTCAATTCAAGTGAGCAAAAAGCACTGCATGTCAGAAGAGATAAAAGAAAAAGCACCATAATGTAGGCAGGCAATAGAGAAATATTAACCTGCAGAGCCCCTTGACTAGCATCAACATCTCCCACCAGAAAGGCCAAGCCCTCTCCCTTGTATTGTTCAGCAACTTCATGATACTTAGCTTTCAATGAGTCAGCATCTTCACTGCTGAAGTTCACAAAAAACATAGCCTGCCAATTTCAAATTGATAAAAGTTGGTAAATGTAGTCTAGTAACCCTGCCATATGTGGATAACGTTAATTGTTCATACAGTCAACAGCAATTGGCTCATTCTAGAACCTTAAAAAGTAATCACAACCTAGGGACTTAAAAATAGTTGGGACTTGATGCCAGACAAGATTATATGTTTTGCACCTTGGCATGGGGACTGTTGAAAAATTTAATGACAAAAGGGTGATTGTTGGGGTCTTTATTAAAGACAGTCACAATAGGTATGCTGGCATCTTCAACAAACTTCTCCAAAGCGTCCACATTGAAGTCCTGCATACATATTATTTGAGTATCAAAGGGCTTCCAATGTATGATGAAAATTAAAATTTAAGCACTGATGGATCTACAACAAGATAACAGAAATAAAATCTAAAATACATTGAGATATTACAATACCTTGAAATCCACAAAACGTTCATCAAAAGGCTTAAACAGCCTAACAAGAGGACCTGTCACTGATGATTCCCCAAGAGGGAGGTGTTTAGAATCCGAAGTATGACGGAACTCATAATCTGAGCGCAATTTCTCAGCTATAGCAATAAAATTCTCAAACTCCTGCCCTGAGAATTTGGGAAACACTCCAACCTGCAAATTATCCAAACATATTCTGAATATACTAAACCATGGAATATCCTGAAATGCAAAGAAGACAAAGAAAAACACACATAAAAGTTACAGAAGCTTCACTCACAACAACTATCTTCCCTTCACTGTTAAGATAGGCACCATCATCTGCTGATTTTATCTCACTAGAAGCAGGCCCACTTTGTTGCTTCAAATACTCAACAATGCCATCTGCTTCACGAGGTCCTTTATAGTCTTGAACAGATTTCCCTCCTTTTCTGAATATTTTCAGAGTGGGGAATCCCTTAATATCATATTGCCCCGCAAAATCTCTGTTTGATTCATCACTAGCATCAAACTTTGCGAGGACTACTGGAGGATCATGACTACTCAATACAGATGCAGCTTTTTCATACTACACATAAAAAATGACTATTGTTAGCTGAAGTAATATAAGCATTGTGAACATAAGCAAAATAAGACACTCCAAAAATATAAATAGACACCTCTGGAGCAAGCTTCTTGCAGTGGCCACACCTACAGAAAAAACAAGTTGTATTAGTCTTAGATCAAAATGCAACAAAGGAAATTGAAGAAAAGAGAAAATAAGGGCCCTCAAACACAGTATGGTCCTTAAGATTTTAGATCATCCAAATAACCGCTTAAATTATAAATCAAACAACTTGACTGTTATTTAGAGAAAATTAAGTGCTTATTTGACCTATTTCCCATTTTCATCTGACTTTACTACGGATAACATGGGACTATCATATTTGAAACAAAAGAAACAAATCAAGTTGGACGTTCGACAAGTCCCCGTGAAAATTGTAAGATATAAATCTCACAAGAAATGAAATACGAATTATGTATGCAACAAACAGATAGTGCTTTGGCATGCATTGATACAAATGATGTTTCACATGTTTCTAGAACCAGCTACCACTGCATGCAATTAGAAAGACCAGTAACCAGCAAAACAGTACAAGATCCATTCCCATAAAATAAAACAAATCCAGATTGAAAATCTTAAATAAAAAATAAAGATCGCATGAACAGACCAACCATAACTAAGATCAATATACAATCAACTACAATGCCCAGTCCCATCTTAACCATACAAAATTTGAACCCGAATCGAATCGAATAGCATACCACGGGGCGTAGAATTCAACGACGATGAAATCGTGCTTGTTAACTGTATCAGTGAAATTGGAGTGATCAAGAGTCAACACGAACTCCTCCGATTCAGTCCCCGCAGCTGAGGTCGCAAGAATAAGAGTAAAGATAAACAAATGGGACCAAATCGAAGCCCTAGACGCCATATTTCAGAATCGTATCCTCTCCTAGTTGGTGATCTATTTAGTTGAAGTGTTATTGTGTGAGGCGCCCACTTTTAAGAGTAGCGAGACAACGAGACAGACATGGAAACTACACGTGACACGACGATAAGATATTTCGTTGCCTTACTCTTGCCAAGCATATGAAAATCATCTACTCGCTCTCTTATTTGCTCAATTCCACGTGGGTTCTGTTCATTGGGTATCGTTTGTCACGCTGCAGTTTCCGAAAGGCAAGTGTATCTCACTTTTCAATTTTGCGAGATTTTTACGTATGCGCGGAATTTTTTAAAGCGATTGCTATTCAAATCGAAAACTTTTGTACACGTGGAGAGATACTATTGGTTTTTGTTATAAAATCGTTAGAATCGGTTCGTACTGTATTAGTCTTGTATTGAGTTCGCAGTTCTTCGAGTCCTAGGATACTGAGTCACGGAGAGTTTCAGTTAATTAATTTAAGAGGATAACTACGAGGATTGGAGTACTAAGGTTTAGGCTTTAATAGTCAAGTTTCGTACGTTTATAATTAAACGGCCGCGATTCAAGATCAACATTAATGTTAATTTGCAATCTAATTATAATTATCCAACAAAAGAATTTGAATAACGAGTATCTAACCATATATTTATATGATCTATGTCAACAACAAAATTGATGCTATCAAGTTTTGTCAAGCCGTGAGGCATCAGATCCAATGTGCCCTGGCATATAGGAAAGAGATCACAAGTTTTGATCAAGGCTAAGCCTTGGGCAAGTACACGGAAATGGGAACCTAAATATTCGAGCTAATGTGAAGTGAGGCAATGGGATTATTTAATTAGAGACATACATTGAGAGGGATGTTCAACCTAAGTTTTACAAAATATCTTAAATAAAGATGAGTCTATAATTTTACAAATTATTTGTTAATTATGCTTTCCACCAAAAAAAATATACTTTGAAATTTTATCAAGGTCATAAGGTAACATAAAAAAATGAGGGTTAAATTTATATTCCTCTTTATGGTTTGATAATTTTGTTAAATTGTTTCCTCATTTTTAAAAACTATCAAAAGTTTTTTTTGTAACGCTTCACTTTATCTTTAAATGTCTGTTAAGAACCCTAACTTTTTATGTAAAAACGACATCATTTTTTAGATGTGGCAGTATAGGTGACACATTACTAACAACGCCATACGAGTTATTTAGGGGCCGTTTGGTTTCACTTCTGTTTTTCTGTTGTTGTTTTTGGTTTCTGTTTCCTGTTTTTGGTTTCTGTTTTTTT
>JANIHY010000002.1:11778734-11791219 GCA_027479065.1 Erythroxylum brevipes
ATACCATCATCATAAGGTATGTACTTGAATGTCCTTCGGGTGTTCGGGTATTTGCCTTATGGTAGTGGGATGTTGCAGTAATCGACTGTAGGGAGGGAATCTTTGGTACAAGAATCAAAATAGTACGATTTAGTGCCGGACCTCGAACTTTGTTGGACCCTGAACTTTTCTTGAAAATTAGAACTATTAAATAATAAATTGTTGGCAATCAGTTATGTGTAAAGAAAAGAAGAATTCTTGAATTTGAAGTGAAGTAGAAAAGATAGTTATGTACAAGATTGGTTATATGTGAAATGTTGGAAGTTATAAGTTGAAACTTGTTCATTGAGTATGCTTTAATATTTTAACCATAACTTTTTTTTTCTAGTTATCCTAATGAGATGATTCTTAATTTGGATTAAAATAGAGAGATAGAGCTATAAATTATCTGATGAAATCGAGTTCTAATTTAGTCCATAAGAATTTCAATTTTTGGATGGAAGTTGAGCACATAATATTGTTTCAGTATAAGAATAATGTGGAAATGTTTGGTGTATAACTTTCAGATTTCTAAACCAAATTAAATGATTTTGGTGTTATTAGAAAATTAAGACAATGAGGAATATTTTTCAAGAAGGTAGTGTTATCAAATTCAATATGGATTTTGTAAGGATTTAGTTAAGTAGTTAGAAGTATAAGATATTAGTTTTAAAGACAAAAGGAGTGCATAATGGGAAGGACAAGATACATGAATGGTAAAAGTCGAAAAAACTAATCAAATGTGGCTTGAAATAAGAAAAAAAAAAGAGAGAAGTCATGAGAAAGGGAAGAAAAGAGAGAAAAACGTGAAAGAAGAGAGGAGAAGGGAGATAGTTCGTGAGAGTGTGCAAGAGAAGCTTGGAAGGAAGAGGAAATCAAGCTTGTCAAGGTAACTTCATCTTTTTCTTCTTGCTTTGTTAGAGAAGGAGTTAGAGAGAGAAAGGGGTTTTGTATAGAGAATGGAGGGTTTGTGTTGGAAGAAGATGATTTAAGAAAACCCATTTGATTTTAGGGTTTTTAAACTAGGTTTTGGCTTTTCTAACCTAGATAGACTATGGGTAGGTTAAGTTTGAGCTTGATTTATGTTGATTGCATTTTTATGAATATGGAGGTTTTAGGGGGATTTCCATTTAAATATGGATTGAATGAGAATTTTGGTTACGTTAGGAAATCAAGAAAACCCTATTCAAAAGCAAGAGGAAAGGTATAATTGAGTTTGGATTTTCAAGCGAAATAAGGTGGGTGATCTATTTATAGTTGTTGTGTAATGAGCAAAATGCCTTGTATATGTATTGTGTGCTAAAATAGCTTGCTTTGAAATGCTGTAATGTGGAAATTTCATTATGATGTATGACATTTTGATAAAATTGAATTGTGAGTATGATTATGTTATACCTTGGAATTGTATCATGTAATTTTGATTAAATGAAGAGAAGAAAAAGCATGAGAATATGAATTTGTGATGAATTGAATTAATCATAAATATGTGCTTTTATATGGCCAAGAGAGGAACTGTTTGTAGTAACGTGTACGTCGACATAAAGCTTTCTCCTGGCTGCCCACTTGTGGCATATGAGATCTAAAAAATGAACTCGTTTCGTTTATGGTGTAAACTTCGGTTTCTCCATTTTGTTCTACGAAACCCTCAAGTTATTTGTTTGTGCATTTGCATTTTGATATGTTAGTTATAATGCAATTTGAGTGTTGCTTGATGATAAATGACATTCAATATGTTTTATGTGATGATGTATTGATCTATGAGTTGTAAATTGGAATTGTGAATGTTGAACTCGTATTGCTAGAGTAAGATAAGATGAGTATGCATATATGAATATTCACATATATGTTTGATTATGTGGCTCATTGCCAATGGTTATAAACATATTAACCACTGAGCTGTGTAGCTCAACCCATTATTTTCCCTCCTCAGGTGTAGAACGAGAAAATTAGCGATCCTTGCAAGGCAATTGAGCAAGCTCCGAGATAGTTAGCTTTTGTACTAAGCTAGTTTGAACACTTTTGTAAAGCTTATTAAGCATGCCAAACATTAAGCATCCATTTGTATTTGTTTTAAGTTAGTGATGTGTATGTCGATATGTAAGTAAAGCTTGTTCAAATATTTACTTTGCTTAGTAATGAGAATGTGAAATTTGAGGATTTCCTTTTATGTATTAACAAGTTAAGTATGATGGTTGTGGAAGTGAAATGTGTGTATGCATATGTTTCTTTGTTGAGATTGCAAATTATTGCTTGTTTTAGAATAACATGTTAGAGATTGGGAAGGTTGTAGGGGATGAACCGCTTGAAGTGAGATTCAAGAGTTTAACAAAAAGTACTTAGTAATTGAATTGATATGAAGAGATATTGCATTTTGCAAGCTTTCATAGGTGAAGAAATTGTGTTCTGAACTCAAAGGAAAAACTGTATCTATCTAGGCAAAATTAGCCAAAATTGTTTTCATGAAATTTGTAGCTTATCTTTCTAACTTTCCAACGATATGAAGTATGAAATTTTTGGACGTTAGAGTTGAGAGATATAATCATTATAAATAGTGATACTTCATAGGAGGTAGGTACAGAACAATTATAGTAATGATGAGAATTTATTGTATGTGATGAGTCATTTGAGTTGAGATTTGGGAGTTTAATAAAATCAAATTGGTAGTTGAATGTTTAAGAGTGATATTGCAATAGAGGAAGTGAATTTGGGAAGATTATGAGTGAAAGTGATGTTCGAATGGGTGTAGGAGCGATTGGAGATGCTTTAGAGGGAGTTTTGTGTGACATATATCCGTTAGACAAACTTTAAATATGTTAAATGGACCTTATCGGGTGTAAAAACACCCCCAACCTAGTGCATGTCCGTTAAACGGACATTAGGCCTGTTAACCAGACCTTCTTGGGTCTGAAAAGCACTCCCAAGCCTACTATGTCCGTTAGGGGGACATGTACACGGGATAGCTACAGTAAATCAATGATTTGGATACTCTATATGACAAAATATCTCTCTAGGGTCTCACAAAAGTTGTAGATCTCAAAGTCCTCTTTGAAACAGTCCTAAAAGGACCTTAATTAGATGCATATAGTGAAAGTTATGCTTATTGTCCCAAGATAGGTACAATATGGTTGAGGATATAGTTATGGTTGATTCTTTTAGCCATAACTTCATCATTCAACCTCCAAATGAAATGATTATTGAACCAATAGATTTTTAACATATGTTTCTATCTCTCCATAAAATTTGGTATCCATTGGTGTTGATTCGCAAAAGATTGATGGAGAGAAAGTGAGGGAATTGATTGGAAGAGCATGAATTGATTGTTTACTGAACATACTTCGGTATTTTTATCATATCTTGCTCTGTAGAGCTCCGAATGAGATGAATATTGTTTCAAAATAAACTAGATACATAGAGCTAAAATTTTTATGAAAAATTCAAGTGTTGATTTGGGCGATTGGTGTGAGCTCTCCTTTGTATTTTGAGATGTTATGAGAATGATGACTAGTGAGGGTTCATCGAAATAACCCTACAGGGTATTCCATTTACGCTTTATGACTTCGGATAGTTGGACTCCGGAAATGGAGTCCAACAAATTTCATGTTGAGAAATTTTCTGGAAAAAGAATAACGCATTAAAACCATCAAAACCCAGTGCCTTCGTAGGCACCATATCAAAGAAAACCGTCTTTACTTCTTTGGGAAGAATTGGGTCTTCTAGGTCATGTATAGCCCTGAAAGAGAGGAGAAAAAAGTCCAGTAGGCAGTGCTTGCGTAGAGGTCGAAAGATTTACTGTGTAGAGTTTTTCAAGAAAATTCTACGCTAGATGTCTTATACTGTTGGGTCTGAACATCCACAACCCTGTTCATCCTGTGGAGAGGTAATGCACATTTTCTTGTCTTTGGGTAGTTGTGACCTCGTGGTAGTATTTCGTGTTTTTAACCCCGTTTGCTATCCACTGACATCTTGATTATTGGTGCCAGTATAGTTCTTTTTGATAGAGGACTTGGTCAAGTTCATTTCGTAGATACGTCTCCAAGTCACGTAGAGAATCAGAGTCCTCTTCTTCTAATGCTTTTTGAATGCCTAAGAGTCATGCCATGAGTCCCTTTTTATGATGAAAAATATTGCCAAAAGTAGAGGAATTCCATTTCTGTAGGTTGTTCGCAAGATTCCTGATCGTACTACAAAACTCCAACATGTTAGGATTCCAATTTTCTACTATAGTTTGGGCAAAGTGTTCATGTGTCAACCATGTTGACTAAAAGCGGAATGGTCGAGGAGTATGGGGTAGTTGTGTAGGTTGAGTTGCGTCACACGGAGTGGTCGATGGTCTGACTTTAGGAAGGGAAGATGTGTAACGGTCGTGTTTTGGAATGAAGTATGCCAAGAATTGGAGATGAAAACTTGATCGAGTCTGGCGAGTATCGAGCCTCTCCTCCATGTGAATTTGGGCCCTGTAAACCCAAGATCCTATAAGTGACAGCTTTGTACACAATCTCGAAATTGGATATTAACAGTTGACCGATTTCTGGAGCCTCCTCGTTTATCATCACTTGCTAGTTTTGCATTGATGTCCCCTCCCAATAGCCATGGTTTAGAGGTAACACAAGCAATTTTACGCAAACACTTCTATAAAAAATGTTATAGAGGGCATGTAAGACCGGCATAGATGACAGTGAAATCGAAAAAGGTTTGCTCCCACCCAATATTAAGATGAATAAATTGACGATGAGTTAATAGAATTTTCAGCTTAATGTCTGTAGTCTATAATAGCCAAATGCCTCCGGAGAACCCATCTGCTTCCACCCGAAAGGAATGATTAAAACCCAATCTCTTGATAGTCTTCTGCGCACATATTCTACTATTTCAAGGCTTAACCAACACTACAAGGAAAGGCCTATGGATCTGGACGTAATTTCGGAGAATTAGCTTGAAGGTCTTGCCTCTAGCCCCTTGACAGTTCCATGTGAATATTGACATAAAAAGTGTTCTAGAGGTACGGTAATCACTGCAAGGCTTGAGGGGCTACCAAGTCATCAACCTGTCCGTCAGCAGTGGAGTCATGGGATGCGGCGGCTACTCATCCATCAGAGAATCTATTACTACAGTGCCTTCACTGGCCGAAGCTGAGTTACACTCAGGATCTGGGAGACTAGAAGGAAGCAGGATATGTTTATTGATCAACCGTGGAGTAAGCATAGAGTCGTCAGGCATGTCCTCCTCCATCCCTCCACAAACCATGTCCTCGTTCATAGGTATAGTTAGAGCTATCTTGGATGACCAAGTTATGATGAGAAGGAATAGTGATAGCCACGTGATTGGTCGCTACGTTCTGAGGCCTTGTGGGCTTTTACCTAGGCTCAGAGGATTGGTTCTACTGTTTAGCATGGGCCAGTGGGTGGTTCGGTGAGTTTTTAACTTGGTCTATAGGTGATCGAGCCCGTCTCTCAGCTTTCTCATGATGGCCTAGCCATTTTAGATCCCCGCCTTGGTGCGTACGTGTTAGTCGTCATTTGTGGTGGGCCCATTTTGAATTTATGACTTGAAAGGAGGTTTGACCATCGGTTTCTAACAATGACTGATATCTTGAGCCCCGTGAATTCTTTGGATTAGAACGTTTCTACCTATCTCGTCCTTATAGCTGAGCATTGGTGGACATGTGACGATTGCGTCTCTGAACTTGTATCCAAGGGTCATACAACTCGTTGTTAGTTTCGGGTGCGAGTGGTGACGTATGAGTATATGTTGGGTTAGCTATTGGAGGATGCTCAGGTGTGTCGTCTGTTGTTGGAGGGGCAGTATTCCGAGTAGAACATCCCACAACATCATGGCCAACTAGACCACACGTGAAGCATATATGTGGCAATCCCTCATAAGCAACTTTTATGCTTTCTCCATCTAATTCGACTATGGACCTAAGAGGAGAGCTGATATTGATCTCCACCGCCATCCTCGCAAATTTTTCCTGTTGGGATTGTTGTGTATTTTCATCAATCTTCACGATTCGTTCAACCAAGTTGGCGAGGGCTTTCAGTATAAAAGGATGATACCGAGTTACTGATAATTTAGGGAAGCGCCAAGCTACAACATGCGAGACTTCATCAGAAGAAGGACGGAAGGTTGGGTTCCATAGTTGGATTGATAGAGCATGACCTAATGTCACCCACGGATCTTTTGTAAGGGCATTGATATAGTCATCTTCCTGCACAAAATTAATCAAGAAAAAGTCATTATCGATATCAATGATTTTCATAAGGCCAAACAAATTCCACATTGAGTTGAGTCTATTTTTGAGCATAGTAAATGTTACGTAAAAATAAACGAAGGATGATGCACGAGGAACTCGAGCACCTTTTAGGCACAAAATGAGGAAGTGAAACAAGAATCTCAGAAACAGAATAGGGACAAGAATCACAGAAAAGAAGAAAATGTTTTCATAATACCCAACATGTCCTACAACGGTGTAAAGCATGTGAATATATAGTCCCTATTACAGACAACAACAAAAAAAGAACAATTCTATAGTTGCGTGTGCACAGTACGATCCCTGCTCCTGTCGGATACAATTGCTGCGCCTCGTTTCCTCAGCCGCTAATTCTTCGTCCTCTCCCTCCTAACCTTCGTCATCCGAATTAACAGTAACAGTAAACCGATTCTGCATCTTAAGAGTTTGACCACGACGGTTTTTTCTCGGCATTTATCTAGTCTGCCTTCGAAGGAGTTGGACAATTCAATGCCCAATCCAAATTCACCTTGCACCATGGTTATATCGCCCTCTTCAATCTCCACAGGGTCCTCTTCTGGCTATTCGAAATCCCTTGCATCTTATGGGACTTGATGACCAATGACTATTGCATTGTAGCTGTGGAGAAGAGTAGGTTGAGATGGAAGATTAGGAGATGGGTCCTCCTTTTGCTCGTGTAGGTGAACTTTTTTTGCAGGTGGCCGGCGTTGCGAAGAATGTTAAGGTCATCTCGCAGAGTTTCAATGTGTTGCCATTTCAGAGCGTTTGCCATTTTAGAGAGACGTTAGAATATTGTATATCCACCCGTCTTTGGGGTGCATATGTCTTTTTCAGAGTTTTAGTGCGTACAAAACAAAATAAAGTTGAAACCACTGGTGACGATCAAATATGTATACCCCAGAGTATATATTTTGGATTGCTGCCGAGATAGGTGCTCTCACTTGATTGCAATTTTCGAACATAATTCTCTACGTTAAAATGTTTTTAACGAAGCCTCTAAATACTCTAAAATCTATTGTATTTGCACCTCAAGTTAAGACTCTAGGTGATTTGGCATACATGTAAAAGGAACTAGATTCAGTAGAACCAAGTCTGCATATCCTTCAAGAGCCTCCAACAAACGTCAAGGACGTCCTACACCAAGACATGAATGGAACTCTTTATCGTAAAACCTTACGTTCATAGGGGGATAAGGTTGCTTTTGTTTCTTTTCCTTATAATAAAAACAAAAACAAAATAATATCGTGAAGGAATCATCTGCCGTTAGGCAGCCTTTGGGTACAAAAGAAAACAGGGGTTAGAGACATTCCAAGTGTTTACTCGTTCTAAGTTGTTAGTTGTTAGCTCATTATTCTATCATCAGCGAGACTCGGAGCTTGATCTCCGTTTATAGCTTCATTTAAACCAGAGTACTAAATACACAACACTACTTCACAATGAACCATAAAATCCAAGCCTAGTTTCCAAGAAGAGAGGTCAGAAGTGCCAAAACAGCAATCACAATCATGATGTTAAGAAAATAGTTAGATTGCAAGGGTTTATCCGGGCTTCCACCAAGCGCTTCGTACTCTGCTCGTATCTTCTGCTTCATGGCATCTGATAGCTCTCTCTGCAATTCAAATAGGTATACTAGTTGAATTTTATTCCCGTCTCCTTCTTTTACACTGCCAAGTATTACATGTGTTTCACAGGACTTGCAAAATGCTTCATCCCGTATTATTAATAGCTACGGCACTAGAAAACAAGATATTTTTAAGCCTGCAGCAAACCATGAAGTGAAGGAAAAAAATGAACATCTTTGCATCCAGGGTTCCTCCATAAAATTTTTCAATGCTAAAAAAGGAAGCGAGAAGTTTTGAAATTCAATAACCAAAGGAATATCATGAGAGAATTTCTCAAAATTTACCACCTTTCCAGTTGAGTATTTTGCAGCCACAAACTTCTCTCCAGTAACACCATCTAGTGTAATACCCTGATATCACAAATTCATCAATCAGCTTTCTGAGCAAGCACTTCCACTTTTACCATTGTTTAATTCTCAAACTAGACAATGACAATCGAAGAGCTAAATAGTGGCCAATAAAAGAACTAGCAGGAGTGCACTTATGGGTGCAAAGTAGAAGTGTGTGCAAAAGCTCATGAGTGCACTGCACTACTAAGAACTATTCCAGGACAAGGTGGAAAATAATCACATTAGCTACAACAATTTAATTCAAATAACTCCAAGGCTAAATATGTTCAGATTGTATTTCACGAGTTAACATATACATAAGGGAAACATGAGTTGGTAAACACTGAAAAATAAAAGATAGAAGACAAATGAACATGCTAACAAACCTCAGGAGGATCAAATTTAGCCCCAAGGTTGCTGAGCTTGGCATGGGCTTCAGCATAATCCTTGAAGAATGCCTCCTGGTCTGCGGCATATTTCTCAGCATACACCTGCATATATAACTTTAACTTTTGGCCATCTTTGTACATTTTAGTATCTATGACCTATGTTACTTTCAACAAAATGAAACTTTACCTTGAATGAAGGATCTTCAAAAAGAATAGCATCGGTGGGCAAAACTAGTAGATCCTCGTCCTTCCTCTCTTTAATATCCTATAAGAGCAAATTGGATTCAATAAACAATCATTCTGCATTATCAACTGAGAGCACACCAATAAGAAAGAAGTTTCTTGCGTACACACAGCAAGTTACATGTCAGACCTTGAAGTAGGAATTATCAAACTTCAGCCATTCTACAGTCCATGACTGCCCTCCAGGTGCCCCGGGCCCACTTTTCTGTCATACAATATACACAAAGCAAATACTAAGTGATGCAGGTTCCACCATTCCCCATTTATGGCTTACTATAGCTAACAACACAACCAAAATTACAAAGTTATTATATTAAATAACAAAAGACAATTACAGATATATAATGGGCTTAAAAGTCAAGATCACTTCA
Source organism: Erythroxylum brevipes (assembly GCA_027479065.1). NCBI lineage: Eukaryota > Viridiplantae > Streptophyta > Magnoliopsida > Malpighiales > Erythroxylaceae > Erythroxylum > Erythroxylum brevipes. The sequence goes on from JANIHY010000002.1 coordinate 11,787,951, forward strand.
ATACCGTGTACATCGTCTCTGGTTTGCCCCAACCACTGCGATCTGGTCTGGATCTTCCCAGTGTGTGTGCACCAGATAATGCAACTATTTCCTGCAGATATAGAGCTCATCAATAAAGATCATGAATCTAATGACACAACATCTATAATAAAAATTATCACGATCAAAATTACCTGGTCATTCAATCCCATTCTGTAAAAAACTTCTCTCAGATGATCAGAAGGTTTTGGTGGACCAGCATCTAAATATCAAGTAATAAATTCAGAAATAAGTTGATAAGTCTCAACTAGTTATTCACAGGTAATGCATTTGACTAAAAGCAACTCCAAGGACCTAATTGGTATAAAATATGAAGAGAAGGAACTAAATAGAGTCCTGTAATTGGATGACCAGTTCAAGAATGTTCATATGCTATAACTATGTGCTTGCTGGCAATCCTGGAAAATTAAATTCTGATATATAAGTGCAATCCTTACTCTTGATTTTCATTCACATTGTTTTGGAACAGTAATTTAAATCCTTTTAAGGGGAGGATTCTTGAATACGTATCAGTAAAAGAAAAACCAGGGTACATAGTCTTTGATAACCAATAAAAACTTAAGATGGAGTGACTTACCAGGAAGCCTTCCCTCCTCAGGACATTGTTCAGGTCCTGAAACATCTACCCTTCCATACTTCATAGGGATTTTGGGACCACCAGCTTCCTAAGTTTCCAAAGACAAGATCAATAGAATGTTTTGACAAGCAATGAAAGATGTTAATCTGACATAAGCATTGTGAAACCTCTATAGCAGTAGCGCTTGCCAACTGGAATAAATCAGCATATGTCACACCAGAGTACTTGTCTTTGATAGGCTTTAGAAGATTTAACGCATTCACAAGCCCTGAAATGCCAGCTTATTATGCAAAACGTAGAATGAATCAAACAAAGCATACAATAATGCAGAATATTAACCAGCATTGGCTGCATGTTTCAGCTCCATCTCAAATCTAAGACTTCCATTGGCTCCACCCCTTATAGGCCACTCCTCTATATTTTTGTTATATGTACCGGCATCGTGCCACCCTAGGCGAACCTGAGAAAATTATATTAAGATGATAAGAATTTGAACTCTATTTTGTTTCAGTCATCACATTCAACAGTAATAAGTAGTAAACCTTAAAGTCTCATCTTCAAATTCAACTCATCATGAAAAAGGGATTTGACAATATAGTAACAGGAATGAACAAGGACAAACATGAACAGGCCCTGTTCAATAAGAAAAACTTAGAGCGACTCCAGGCAAGATAAATAGATGGAGCAAACACCAACGTTTTTAGCACAGATTAGCCATCAACATTGTTGTTTGCTTTCCCCTTTTCCCTACAGATGCCTGACATAAATTTCCCTCAACTATATATTTATAATGGATTGAGGAACCATGATCTTGAAGTGCTATACTGTGGCATAATTTAGGAAACGCGCTTTAATCACATGTTTACAGTTTCAAATTTCAACAAGCCATATAAGGTTTCCTACATGAGTTAAATATGGCAATTGAAATGGACAAGCATTCTCCTAAAAGAAACAGACCAGTAAGACCATATAATCAATCAAGTGTGACCTTTACAGACATGCTATCATGATGATCTATTTTTATGTGCAAACATAAGATTAATCCCATCTTAAGTGGGTATACTAGCGGTCAATAGTTCAAGGATGCAGAAATCATCACTTCAAACAACAACAACAATATCCAATATAAATCCCGCTAGACACGGGGTCTGGGAAAGTCCTGTAGTACACAGCCTTATCCCTAACTAATAAAGAGACTATTTCCAAATGAAAATCATCACGTCAATTAGCCTAAATGAGCATCTACAATCCTCTAGAAGAAACATAACACGTCTACTCCCCTATTTTAATGTGAATCATAAAATAGGTCAGATTAATATGCATTAAGATTTTCTACTTACAAACTGAAATTAGCAATTATCAATTTTCCAACAACTACTTACCAACTACAGGTCCACTAAATTAGATTAGACATTAAAACAAGAACATAAACAGCAAATTGTACTAGTCAAAAGCTAAAGTACCATAATAGGATGGCAAAACGTAGACTTAAGAAGCTGCTTGATATCTTCCCTCGCACTCTGCAGCTGAGCAGGATCCGACGCCGCGGCCACACTGCTAATCGCGGACACCTTTTTAAAGCAATCCACATCGATCAGTTCAAAAACCATAACCACTCAAACAAAAGATATAATACACTAGACAATACTACATAGCACATATCTCCACATATATGATACTAGAACGCACCCGATTCAAGAAGACACGAGGAAAGAGAGGCGAGGAGCGAGCGCAAGTGAGAGAGGAAACATGAGAGTAAGAGGAAGATGAGGAGAGAGAGCGGAGAACGCGAGCTGAGGAGGAAGAAGAAGAAGAATGAGGGAGGGTAAGTCGGGCTCGAGGGGCGGCAGTGGGGAGGAGGCGAGAAGTCGCGGCGGTGGCGCCACTGATAGGAGCCATTTGCGACGAATGGGGCGAGGATAGTGAGAGTAGATGGTGTGACAGAGAATCTGCCATAAGTTAGGATGTTAGCGTTTATTTTGTTCGCAGTTTCACTCTCTCCTCTTGTTTCGGATTAGTGGCCTATGCCCTATGGCAGGCACGCGCGCGTTCCTTCGATGGCCGCTTGGATTAGATGCGTTTTGCGTTGTGTTGTGTATGTATTTGCCAGCTAACCTCATATGCGCCTAAGTAGGTGGACAAGTTATCAAATTATATAATATATTTTGTGCTTCACAATCTAACTTTGAAGTTTGAAGACGTTGGAAAGTTGTCTTGTAGCGTATTTTATGCATCAAATTCAAGGTCGGATAAGAAAGCAAGTCCAATTTGGACATCTCCTGGTGATTCCTTTCACATTAGCATAGCACTCAGGATTGGAAAATAGTTGCCACTCTTTTTCTTTGACTTACCATTTTTCTCTTCTCCGAGATAGTCCCATGATAACATGTGTGGAGAAGTTGCAATCGAATTGGGGCAGCCAACTTATAATTATCCCTCCTATTCATGAATTGTATTTGAGGCAAGTGTTGGGCTTCACTGAAGGGAACACAATCAGCGACGGAGTCAAAGAATTTAAAATAGAGATTTAAATATTTAATTTTTTAAATTTTAGAAGGCTCAGCATACCACAAACCTTTAAATAATATCGTCCTAATATATATACACATGTATATATATATATATATATACATGTGTATTGTGCCCAAGCGCT
>JANIHY010000002.1:11866821-11877104 GCA_027479065.1 Erythroxylum brevipes
TCATGTGTACGACTACACAAGACCATTTTATGGAATTGTGTAGTCATTATGTGTTTTGGACATGCCAAACCATTATGATGTGTTATATGATTAGATATTAATTGCAATGTGATGCATTCATATGTTTGAGATTGTTATTGCTTGGTGAAAAAGAAAATTTTGAGTTTCACGAGAATAAGAAAGTGAAGTTTTATTTGTGATAGTTTTTAGCATTTTGGTATAAAGGTTTTGAAAGGTTAAAGAGTTTGTGAAATAACCACTTGAAGAAATTTTTAATGAGAAATTCTTTATAAGATGACAAAGTTTTGAGAAATGGTTTTTACTTATTTTTCAACATACAAGCATCTTATCCACGAGCTCTCTAGCTCACCCCCCCTTCATCCCCATCTCCAGGTAGTCAAGAGGGAGATTGGATGAAAGACGTCAAGATATCAGTATTTGTGTATGTGCTTGCAAGTTGTGTACTTTGGTTTCTGAGTATTGGTAATTGGGGTATGGCTTGAATGCCATTAGAACTTTTTAAGCAAGTTAGTTCCTAAATGTATTATGAATGATGTAATTGTTCAAGATCTTGATGTATAGGACTAAGAAATGTAATTACTATGGATGGTGTATACAGGATTTGTATTCAAATTATGTTGAGTTATGCATGTATTTTGGGATATATATGTATAGATATAGATGAATGTATTTGATGTTGGGATGAATTTGATGGATGTATTGAAATATATGTACATGGATATGGATGATTGTAATGGATTTTGAGATTTTAGTTTGAATGTGATCATTATGAATTATTATGGAAATGACTTGAAGTGGTTTAGAACCTAGAATTGCGTTACTGCTGAGATCCCGGACGGAGGGTCCGGTTGATCGTGATGTATGTGTGATGTTATTAGAAGTGAATTTTAATATTTGCAGATTTTTGGTTAGGTTAAAGTGCAGCCGTTATGCTGCCAGATTTTATATGGTAATGAAGGGATAAATGAAATTGTGTATAGATGTATGGATTATTTTGATATGAGTATGAGATAGTTATGGTAAAGAATAAGCATATGATGAATAAGAGGATTCAAGTGATTTAAGATAAGTATGGGTTGAAGGATAAGTTCCCAAAGAGGGAAATTATTTGATTGATTTTTAATAAGATGGTTTACATGAAGAAAGAAATGAATATCAAAAGAAAAAAAAATGTACATCGATTCCGGTTAGGTCAAGTCTAAGGAGATCCAACGCAACGTTTCCTTAAGATAAATTATTCCCAGATGTCGGATACTTGTTAATGTAATGTTATTCGATTTCTTGTCATTGGTATATGTTGATTTTCAATAGCATTCGATTCCATCGAATTGATCTATTTGTCTGACATTCGTATTCGATTCCACTTGTATTCGTTTTGTTCTCAATTCGACCCATCTGATATTCGTTATTGGTTGGATTTCGATCCTATTAGATTCGAATCATTTGTTTCATTGTATTCCCTACGATCCGTTTCATTGTTTTCATTCCGCTTCACGAGTGGTTATGAAAGGTCATGTGCAGTTAACAGTGAAGTAATAATGTTAAGTGTAAGAAGTTGGGTCTCGGGAACGGGATCCAACAGTAGGAGTAAGGCTGCATACTATCAGACCTCTCCAAACTCTGCTTTGTTGCGGGACTTCGGATTGGGTGTGATGATGATAATGATATAGATATCAAGTGCAATTATTTGAAAGATATAGTTTCACAAAGAGAAGTGAACGTAAAGTATACATCTACATATGATATGGTGGAAGAACTAATAATAAAACCAATTTTTTAAAGATATATATATATTGAGCATATAAAATCACTAGGATGACATAAATGTATATACTTAATATGCCATATTTTCATATAAATTAAAGAGTATTCCATAAAAATAAAAGATTGTCCATCTCATGCAAGCAATCACATCTAATATTTATGATGATTGGAGATGAGACATGTTTTAACTTTATTATCAAGGTTATAATTTAGAGCTAAAGTAAGAAACTTAAACTAAGAATGCTGATTTAGATGATAAATTAAAAAGAAATTGGTTTGGATTGATCATATGGTTATCATATTTGTCTTTAGTTGCCAGATGAGAGTTGAGAAAGATAAATTTAAGAGTAGACAAGTGAACTCAAGTTAAATATTAAATATATTTGAACTAACATCTATACCGTATTGCATTTATAAAAAGAAATACACTTCAAATTAAAAGGAGTTAATACCATAGCATATGACTATAATCACGTATGCATAAACGACCATAAAAAGATATTAATGTAAGTTACAAGATCTCAACTTATATTGTGGGAGACCTAAGGGGTTAGGTGAATCTTATATTGTAACCTTAAAAATCCTATCTAATTTTTAAGAACTAAATTTAAGGTTTGTTATTTTAGAAGGTCACTAGAAGATTATATTTGATACAATCTCACTGAACAATTCTAAGAAAACAAATTAAATTCAATTGAAGAGAATTTAAATTAAAGGTAACTCGTATAAAAAATTTTTATATTCAATGGTGGCCTCCAACTCTTAATAAGAGAATTAAATACGTTTATAATACGATGAAATAAATAAGATCAAAGGAGATTGAAGTACTCGAGTCATTAATCAAAATGTTATATATCCCTAATAGATATATAACCATGAGCTCTCATTGTATACAGGTCATACAAGTTATAGGACAAGTATGAGAACATGCATAAATTTTATTAACTAAACTCATTGTAAATGACCAGGGGATGTAATGAAAAGATACGCTTAGTAAAATTGGGATATGACCTTTCAATTGTTAACTCTTAAAGAATAGTTAGTAATCTTGGCATCATCTATAAATATGAGATAATGATCAATTAAACAAACTAATGATTATTATATTAAAAAACATAATGAAAGAACAATTTTTGCCGGGAACAAATTTCTTATATGCATCTTGTTATTGGTAGAATACAATCAATTAAAGTAAAAACAAAGCTAATTAGGTGAACTAATGAAGGAAATGTTCTTGCCTGGGGAATGATTTTACTAGGCCAGTTTGATATTAAATTTAAATGGCAAGTAGTATTGGATAGCTATACAGATGGGCATGTACCCTGTAATCATATCTAACTGCCAAAAAATGGTTATGTTCCTTTTTCTTATTTCTGATTGCCATACAGAGTGTGTGTAAAAGGAAGAATTCTTTGATTGGGTAATACCGCAACCTTATTTTGAAATCTTTTTGTATCAAAATTGACCATTTCTTAAAGAAAAAGCGAGTTTGACAAGTCGCCTGATACCTCTGAATATTTCGGGATAACCCACGTCTGCAGAAAGGTTAATGGACTGTATCAGTTCCTATTCTACAATTTTTAATTGGTTATGTATTATTTTAGAGCATGAAGCCTAAAAATAAAAGTCTTCGTCCTCTTAAATGCTTATTTTTTTAATGAGGTATATTAATGAAAACAAACAATAACTGATCTTTACTAATAAAGAAAAGAAAAAGAAAAAAGAGCTAGACCAGAGACCCCAACTGCTCACAGTATGTAGTATGAACACCATTATTATAGGCAAGACCCTATCAGCTAACAGTCTGGAATTGAAGTATGAACACCATTATTGTAGGCCCAGTATCATAATAATATCATATTTCTTCATCAACTCCTACATATGACACCGACCTTCTCCTAGTCGCTTGATTTTAAAACTAGTGCTAAGATTATTTTGTCCTTGTAAACCCTGTTCTTACGTGATCTAAAAGCTGCAAGAACGAGGCCGATTTGGGGATTTCAGGAGTCATTTACCCGCGTCTCAAACGCTGACACGAGAAAACGCGGTTAAGCTTCTGAAGATTCAATATTCCATTGATTGTTTCCTTCCTCGTCTTTCTTGGGAAAGCCAACAGAAAACTTTTCTTCCTTTAACTGTCACTCTCTCTTTCCCTCTAGATTCTGGAAAATCTGGGTTTCAACCTTGAAACTTTACAACGACCCACGAACCAAACCCCTCGTAGCTTTTCTCTCATGAACGCACGTGGAGATTGCGACTAACACATCCACTCCTCTATATAATAAAGTTGAGACCTTTTTAGTGTCATCAGCCAAAAGCCGAGTAGACTTCACTCTCTGCCTCTCCTTTTCTGTTTCTACCCGTTCAGGAACTTCAGGGCCCACTTGTTGATTGATATACGGGCCGATAAGGGATGGGAAAGAACAGTGGGATCGGTTTACCGTTGGGATTGGTTCTGTTCTTTGTTGTCTCGACGACAATATTTCGAGGGACTTCCTCGGAAACTTTTCTACCATTCAGCAAAAAAAAGTCAACCCAACCGACGGCTGCCAATCATCCTTTCGACTCTTCCGTTCTGTTCAAAGTCATCGGAAATGTTTATCCTCTTGGGTAATGTCTTGTTTAATCGTGATTTCAGTTGATTGCCTATTTATTTCTGTTCTTCGTTGTCTTCCCTTTGTTCAACTGTTTCTTTGGACGTCCCAAGTCCCTTTTTTACTTTTTGGCTGTAGTTGTGGTTTGTTGGGTTTAGAACGTTATTGGGTATCTGCAATTTGTCTGAATTTGTGATTTTTCTTGTGTTAGAGATTGATTGATTGCATATGCTCTGGTCAATCCTGGTCTGAGTATCCTTGTTTTGGCAATTGCTTTGTAAGTCTCAATGCTGTTGTATTTAACTCGGTCATGGATGTTTCGGCCAAAAAAGTTTCCAAATGTGAATTCTTGCGCTAATTTGTGTTTCTTAACGGTCTCTTCCAATCAGCAAGATGTCGTGTAATTAATTTTTTTTTTTTTTGTGTGGCCACCTTAAGATCCTGGACAATCTTAACGTGTTCTGTTGTCTGTAAATTGGCAGGTACTATGCTGCGTTAGTTAACATAGGCAACCCTCCCAAGACTTATGACTTCGATTTTGACACTGGGAGTGACCTTTCTTGGGTCCAATGTGATGCGCCTTGCACTAGCTGCACTCTGGTAAAGTAATGTCTTCTTGTTGTGGCAACTGCTGTTGTTGACAAACTCCTAACTTTGTCCTCACTCAAGGCTTCCTTTTTGTGTATTACAGCCTCGGACCAAGCAATATCGACCAAATCACAATGCGATGCCTTGTTCAAACCGACTGTGTCAGGCCATCAACCTACCAACGAGGAATTGTCACGATGCAAACGATCAATGTGACTATGATCTCAAATATGCTGATGGAGGATCATCTACTGGAGTACTTGTCATGGACTCATTCCCCCTCCCATTAATCAATGGCACTGTTATCAGACCCGCCCTTGCTTTTGGGTATGTAGCGAACCCTCAATTTCAGTTTATTTGTCTTGATTAAAGTTGGGGTCTGAATTATTTACTGACTCCATCAACTTGGATGACTTTCTTGCTTGTTTAGTTTCCCCCTTACCGAAGGGTGCATAACTAACTTTCAGTATCAGTTGATGTGTCGATTTTGCTTTGGATAATGATAAAAGTTGACATCTGAAGTTTTCTTTAGTTTGGAATGTCTTCTGTGGAATTTGGTCGTTCAGCATCATGTAGAAGATTGAGAATGAACTCAACTCTGGAATTACTTGAAATTTGTTCTATAAGTTGCCATGTGGCTGAACATTTTCTAAGAATCAACTTTAGCAACCTGTACACTATTCCACTTCATCATGGCTGATGCTTTTACCTACAGCTGTGGGTATCATCAGGAAATACCTTTCGGTGCACATCCTTCTCCTACAACTGCTGGTGTCTTAGGACTTGGCAAAGGAGAAACAAGCTTTGTTTCGCAACTTAGAGCCCTCAATATAACCAAGAATGTAATTGGACACTGTTTGAGCAGCCAAGAGGGCGGGTTTTTATTCCTTGGAGATCATTTTGTACCATCTAAAGGAACTTCTTGGGCACCAATGCTACACAGCACAGAGTAAGCTCCCTCATTCTGTTCTTTAGGACGTGTAATTATCTTTCATGCATTTTCGTCATCTAATTGGAATATTCATTCTTGAAACTTTATATCAGAAATTATTACATATCGGGGCCTGCTGATCTTCTTTTTGGGGGAAGGCCTACTGGCGCGAGTGGACTACAATTGACCATTGACAGTGGGAGTTCTTACACCTATTTTAGCAGCCAAGTTTACAAAACCACCCTGAATCTGGTAAGATAAGAGCCAGAGAGAAGCATTACATAATTAATCAATTCAATTTCTTGCAGGCCCTAATAAATTCTTTACTTCTCAGATTCAGAAAGATCTGAGTGGAAAGCCATTGAAAGATGCACCAGAAGATAAGACCCTCCCAATTTGCTGGAAAGGCCGCAAACCCTTCAAATCCATTAATGATGCTAAGAGTTACTTCACACCTTTAGCACTAAGCTTTAAAAATGCAAAGAATGTTCAGCTGCTGCTACCACCTGAGCATTATCTCATTGTCTCGGTGAGCACTTCTTGATGTCGAAACAAATTTTGACCTTTTATATATATATATATATAAAGTTTTTGCTTACATACAGAAACCATTTTTACTCATCTGATCGTGTGACTGCATCATTTTCAGAAAAACGGCAATGTTTGTTTTGGGATTTTGAACGGTTCTGAAAAAGGATTAGGAAATCTCAATCTGATTGGAGGTTATGTGCTTACTTTACCAAACACCTATCTAACCAGAGTTATGTGCCTCAAATTACATGTTCTCACATTCAACCTACTCTCTCATCATTAACAGATATATTCTTGCAAGACAAACTGGTGATTTACGACAATGAGAGGCAGCTCATTGGATGGGCGCCTGCAAATTGCAATACACTTCCCAAGTGATCATCCTCTAGTAATATTCTTCCTTTGATACATCCATACTGGGGGCTTTCTCACCAGATGTTTTTCCTTTTCTATTAACAGTGTGGACCGTGATTATAACGAGGGTTTTTGTCAGCCTTATGCAGCCAATTTTGGTATCATTGAGGATCATTGCCCCGCAGCCACTGTTTATGAGAAGCCCAGAGAACTGATTGAAATCAAGCGAAACTCACCTAACAATAAATGAATAAAATAGCTTGATGTTACCTGAGATAGTAATACATACAACTCTTCAATCACTGGCGATTTGCAGAGTCCTTTTCTTTCAGGACCTTCATAGGATGTAAATTGCTCCATATGACATACCAACAGATTGCAAATGCCTGTCACAGAACTCAGAATATATCCTGTATTTGTGTTCGTTCTGTTGCTAGTTGAATACGTAAATAGAATACAAGATATATGATTAATCGTTAATTTGGCATCAAAAGAAGACATCTGTAATACGTCGCATCTTATGAGAAAATGAGTGAAATTGAAATACAAAGATGACCAAAATATGATTAAGCACTTGAATAGTTTTATAGGACTTGTCAACAAGAGTTTTTTATTCTTTTCATTTTTAATGTTAGGGTTAGTTATCAGGTGAGAACAAGACCTTAGGGATGCATTTGGGCTCAGGCTTCACATGAAGCCTGATTAGACGCGGAGCGTATGGCTTGAACTTGAAATTGAGTCTGAACCTGAGCTTGAACTTAAGTTTAATTTCTATCTTTTAAATTATAGAAATAAAAAATGATATTATTTTTTTAAAAATTTAGACCCGAGCTTTAGCCGGACCCAAAACTCAAAATTTTCAAAAGAAAAGTTCAAGCCCAGCCCAAAGTTAGTCAAAATTGGATCAAGCTTGTTGACTTTTAGTTGATAAGAGATGGGCCCGCCTATAAAAATGACAATTGATAACGAGATCATTACCTGAGAGTTAGGATACACTTGTAGTCACTTTCAATAATTTTATTCCCAATGGAAAATTTTCAATGTAATGATAAGACCTCTGAATGAATAAGATAAAAGAAAAGATTGATGGCATTACGAGGCAAATGTCATTCAAAATCAAGGAAGAAATAAAGCTCAATATCAGCCAAAAGGTGGATAAAAGAAAAATGAAAGCTCTCATGCTTTGATTGTGACTCAGAGGAAGAATGAAAGGATCCTTGCGTGTAATACGAGGAAAAATATGTATAAAAAAAAGAGATAAATATTGTTGTTGAAGACTTGGAGTTATGGCATAGAAGACTTGGATACATTAGTGAAAATGGATTATAAACTTTTGCTTGAAAGCAACGTCTCCATAATGTCAAAAGTAAAACTTTTGATCCTTGCACTAGTTATTAAGCTGGAAAACAAAATAAAGTTTCATTTCGTGAACTTATACATGCTACTAGGAGAAAACATGTTCTTAATTTGGTTTATACTGATGTTTGTTTTTCTTCAGAAAAGTATAGATATTCTTATTGAAATTAAAATTCCAAGTAGTTGAAGCATTTAAGAAGTTTCTTGCTAGAGTAGAATAAGTGATTAGTAAGAAATTAAAATGTATATGAGCTAATAATGCTGGAGTATCTAGGACTCTGAGGATTATTACATATTCTATGTTATCAGACTCAAGAAGACACCATATAAGATACCACAATTGAATGATACTACCGAGGAGAGAATGAATCACATCATTAAAGAAACGGTTCAATGTATGCTTTCTCGTCTCAAGCTATTCAGGTCATTCCGGGTGAGGCAGCAAAGACTTCGTTGATCTTATCAATCTTTCACCGTCAGTCCCTTTAGATGGAGATATCTCATAATAAGTTTGGTATAGGAAGAAGGTTTTTGATAACCATTTAAAGATATTTGAGTGTCAATGATTTGTTCATATTTCTAAAGATGAACGAGCCAAACTTTATGCAAAGACCAATTGGTGCATTTACCTTGGAACACCAAAAGATGAACTTGAATAGTGATTATAGGATCATATCGATAGAAAAATTATCAGAAGTAAAGACGTTATGTTTTTTAAGGACCATACTATTGAATACATGTAGAAGCCAAAAAACATCAAACATAGAATTGCCAATCATTTTGATCTTATTCCACTTCCTATGATATGAGATGATAGTGTTGGTATCGATGATCATGCCTCTCCATCGACAGTAAATAACAATCAAAAGGGAGATCAAAATGAGTATATCAAAACTAAAGACTGATCCCACTGAACCCATAAAACTTCGATTGAGACAATATACTAAGGAGAGACAATCCTTCACTAGATATTCTCCATATGGTATATGACTGTCATTGATGAAGGGAAGACTTAAAATTATGAAGAAGATATAATTGACAACCATAAGCAAGAATGAAAGAAAGTTATGCAAGAGAAAATTGAATCCTTACCAGAGAATGACCCATGATATATCTCATGGAATTACCTAAAGGAAGAAAAATCATGAAAATAAATAGGTATATAGGCTCAAAATAGAAGAGAATATTCTAAGACCCAGGTACAAAGCTAGACTAGTCATAAAGGGATTTGATGAAAAGGACATTGATTTTGAAGAAATATTCTCTCTAATGGTAAAATTGTCATCCATTCAAGTAATATTTGATCTAGGAGAAGTCTGAACTTGGAGATTGAACAATTTTGTTAGTTAATTGTGATAAATTGATTGTTGTTAACTTATTTAGCTTATGTTTTGACGAAGGAACTGAAGTTTTATTGTACCTCTAAGGCTTTTGAATTCTGACATGAAGTTGAGTTATAGCTATTGTCCTTATCTTTGAACAACCTGAAGTGTTTTAGGTATAACTCCCGGAATAATTAACCAAATTGCATGAAATTTATTATATTAGAAAATTAAGACATAGGGAATGAAATTAATTGATAATATTGTAGGCCTATGTGGGAAGTAAGGGAAGAAGAATAACCAATATGTAATTTTTCTAAAGTTAACACATGGACCGATTGAATTAAGGCATGTGTGACCAATAATAATAAAACATATGTGCTCAATAGGAATTAAACATAAGTGTGAGTCTTGAAAGTTTTGGAATGGGGATATGGAGAGGGGAGATGTACGACATTTTATGGGCTCTAAGTTCAGATTTTTCTCCTCTCCATTTCACCTTTTTCATCCCATCATTTTTCATATAAGAAATCAAGTCAATCTTAGGTAAAAATCAAGGTAAAAGTTAGGGATTTTTACTTCACCTTTATCTCTTCTTAATTTGCTTATGAAGAAATGAAATTATAAGGATGAAAGAGGGATTTGTAAGCGATCTAGAATGGGGGTTGAATAGATCTTTAAGCTTTTTGTAATTTTCTACAATAAAATCAGAAGTTAATTCACACAAAAACAATTTAATCAAATCTAAATGTAAAGAGTAGGGAAGAAGATCAAACACTGTTTTTATAGAGGTTCGGTGCTAAGACCTACGTCCTCTACCTA
>JANIHY010000002.1:11926468-11942127 GCA_027479065.1 Erythroxylum brevipes
TGGATGCCATGTGGATTTTAGTTGGTTGCTCGGTAGTGCACCTTTATCGTGGGTTACGTGTCGGAACGACCTGCGGGCGTCCCGGTGTGTACCCTACGGTAAGGGGACACTACAATAAGGGTAGGTGTTCAAGAGTAGGAGGTAGAGGGGACAGTAGTTTGGGCAGTAGATACATCGGGTGCGGTAATAAGATGATGTATAAAGGTTAGTAAAGGCATATATAGGCAAGAATAGAGGGGAAGGATTGTCATCAAGGAGGAGAAAATCATAGCAGGTGGGCATTACGCTATGAAGAGAGCTGAAAGGAAAGGAAAACTGATTGAATATGACATGAAGAGAGATAATGACTTTGCATAAAGAGATGTCCAAGTAACAATACCCTTAATGATTGGAGGGATAGTTGATGAGAACACATGGCATGGATTGTGGGTATAATTAGCAAGGAGTAATGAATGAGAGATTTAGGTAATATAAGTATCCAAAGGCATATAAAAGAGATTTAGTGGGCAATTTATGGTAAATGGCCCTACGGGGGGTTTTATTTTTAAGGGTTTTAGTGGGTAATATGTTGAGGAGATGGATAATAATATGAAGGGCTTCCACCCAAAAGTCAAAGGGCATAATGACTTAAGAAAGTACAGTACATACCATTTCATTAATGATGTGAATCATTCGTGTTAATTTTCCATTTTGTGGTTTGGTATGAAGTCATAAGAACCAAAATTTATGTCATGTGTATCCAAAAAATTATGAAAAGATGCATTATTAAACTCTCATCCATTATCATACTGAAAAGCTTTTATGTCACATTTAAATTGAGTATGCACAAATCCATGAAAATTAAGAAATTTGGTACAGACTTCAAATTTTGCACAGAGAGGGAAAATCCACAAATAACGTGTGAAGTTATCTAAGAGAATAAAATAACATTTAAATCCTGAAACCCTTTCAATATGAGATATCCAAAGATCATAATGAACTATATCAAATGATTTTGTATTACAAGAAGTAAATGAATAAAATGGAAACCTAACATGTTTTCCTAGTTGACAAGCATGAAAAATGTGAGAGTAAGAAATTATTACAAGAAATAATATGACTTTTAATTAAACAACTAAAATCATAAGGTCTAGGAAGGTCAAGCCTTCGATACCATAAGGTGGAAAAGGGAATAATAGAATGTGGGAGTGAATGATGGTGAGGCGTGAGAGGATGACTCATTGGTATTCTAATTGGATAGAAATCACCAAAGCTATTGCACCTGCAAATCTCTTTCTAAACCTATAAGTCTGTATAAACACTAAACGGGTAAAATTCAACAGAACAATTGTTATTAGTAGTGATTTTTGAACGAAAACAAGGTTCTTTATTATGTGAGGAGTGACAAGAACATTTGTAGGATGTAAAAGGAAAGGGGAAGAGGTGATGGAGGTCTTTCTAATAGAGTAATAGTTATTAAAGTTTCATCACCAACAATAACATGTTTAGAGTAAATATTACTTGGAATAAAAATAGAACTTTGAGTTACTTGAGTTTTTGGTCATGTGAGACGAGGCTCTTGAGTCCATGTATCATTCTTTGTTAGAAGGAGCTTTGAGGGAGAAACCTTCAAAAGCTTGGAACATTGTAGTGGGTTCCATGAGCTATCTATAACTGTCATGATTACCATTATTTTAAGAATTCTATGAGTATTTTGCTAATTGCTTCATTAATTAGAATGACCTCCACGTTCACCCCGTCCTCTATGGTAATTGTTTCAACCTCCTTGACCTTGTCTCCAATTATTTCCACCACGGTCACTAGAATGATAGAAGGGTTATGAGCCTCACTATAGTGATGTAATGAGGGCAGTGGTGGAATTTGAAAGAGACAAAGAATTAACATGGCTTTGGTAGTTTTTGTAACAACCCAGACTATCTGCCTATACATATTGTCCACTTTGGGTTGCCCATTGAGCCAAGGTTTTCACAATTTTGCTCTTCCTGCATCTGGAAAAATGCGTCTATGGGGAAGAGGTATCTGTACCCTTATAAGACATACTTCGTTCTCCTCTCCAACAAATGTGGGATCTCACAATTCACCCGCTTTAGGGCCTAATGTCCTCATTAGCATAACAGTTTGGAAATCGACTCTGATACCATTTGTTACAGCCCAAACCACCCGCCCATAGTTATTGTCTGCTTTAAATTTCCCATCAGGCCAAGACCCTCACAGTTTTGTGATAAGTCAAATTATTTATATCCTACTAACTTGATTTATCTCTATATAAAATTTGAGCTTTATTTGGTTAATTTTCACACATTTTATCTTTATTGCTTAATAGATGCAAATGAATAGATTTTGGGGCAAGAGGCATAACTTTTGTTGTAGATGTCGACTTAAGGTCATTCAAGTATTCTTTCTAAGAGGACTCCAATTTTTACAACTTTTGTGAAGACTTCGAGGAGAGATTGTGTTATCTAAAGGGTTAAAATTGTACATTTCTGTAGATACTTAGTGTATATCCACCTAGCGGACATGATGTCGCTTCAAGCAGAAATGAGCAGAGTTGGAAAGTTGGAAAACTCGAGAAGGTCTACTCAACGGACATGAAGTCTGACTAACGAACATTTATTGGCCAAATTCGCTCTAGAAGATAGAAAAGGTCCACCCAACTGACTTTGACAACATTATTGCGATCTACATTCTCTTGTTTGGTAAAAACTAGGTTTCTTTAAGCCTAAGACACTATATATAGTCATTTTTAAGACCAAAAGAGGGAGTTCTGCACTAAAAACGAGGCTGCACAAAAGGAGGCACCCCAAAAAGGTAAAGAAGAAGATAAAAAAGGATTGAATTAAGCATTGGAAGCAATCCTATTTTGTGTTCTCTCTATCTCCTTTCTCTACTCTTTCTTAGATGTTGATTGTCTTTATTCGTTTGGATTCTTTTATCATGTTCTTGAACTAAACCCCATTTAGGGTTAAGGATGTAGCTTACTTTAGGAGTTTGGTTTATATTTTATGGATTGATTGGCGTTGAATGAAAGTTCTTGAGTTATGTTTATCTTTCTTGAACTTCATTGTTATTTCTATGCTTGATCATCATAGATGCAACCTTAAGAATCATATGATGAATTGAGAGGTGAAGTATGATTTGTGTCTTAGGAAGATAAACACATTAGATTTAGAGATAGAAATGTCTCGAACTAGTGTGATAACTTATGATTGCTTGTTCTTAATGAATTTGACTAGTTAGCTTTCGCATTGAGAGATAGTAATCAACTAGTTAGGTATTCTTATATATCTTGAGAGAGAATGTAAGTAAATTTGTGCAATTTTTATTATAACTTGTCATTCAATCAATTCCATAATTTATTGATCAATCTTTTAAATTGGTGAACCCTAAAGCCCTAAGTCTCAATCATTAGATTTCCTCTATTTGTTTATTTACAATCTTTACAATTTATTGTCTATTCTAATCCAATCATCTTTTAAGTTTTTGGTTATTTTAGTTCAAGTAATTAAGACTAATTCAGTAGTGAGTATCTTAGTCCTGTGGAAGACAACCTTAGAATACTTGATTTGTAGTTACTAGGAAAGATTCTGTGTACTTATAGATTTTGTCAACCATTTTGTTTTTCTCACATTCAAAAAATGTGTTTATAGAGAAGAGATATTCGTATCTTTATAAGGATACTTCGTTTTCCTCTCCAACCAATGTGAGATTTCACAGTTTTCCTACATTTAAAGGATGGATCAAGATTTTAGGAAGGAGGAAATAGGTGCTTAAAAGGAAATAAGGTTGACAAGAGTCTTACAATTTTTGGGAAGTCCTCGAAGGATTTTGCAGTATTAACATCGACAAGATTGTCGGCTATATTGTTCATCTAGTTGCATAGACCTCATACTATATTAATTTAGAATGACTGGCCTAATTAAACCTTGTGTTGTCAGTGATACATGTATTAACATATATAATGAAAATAATAAAAGAAATATATAGAAAAAACGCATGAGGTACACTATCAATCACTCTGGCCTTAGGAAAATGCAAATGAAAACTCCTCCATTTTGAACTACCCTTTGGATTTTAAGCAGAACAACTAGCAAAAGTTCATTCATTGTCACTTACTTCTGATACCATTGGTTTTAGGGACTTAGTGCATTAAAATGTATACGTACGTGTGGAAGTTCAATTGCTATTTTATGTGAAGAAACAAAGCAGCATGCCATGTTTCTAGTAAATTTCCTTGCATCCTCACTCTAGTTGCCCTGATTCTCGCAGGCAGCTTTGTCTTGATTAGGGCTACAGCCTACCCCGAACACCCCCTATATGAAGCATGAAATATTGAAATCTGCCGGTGTCCGTTGTCCAGGAATTCCAAATTCTTTGTTAGTTGATATTAATTGCAGGCAAAGGGATAGTGAATATAAGAAAGATCTAAAATCTTCACGTCATAGCCTCGTGAGTACGATCAGCATCAGATTGCTGATTTTGTTGTGTGAGCTTGAGAGATCTGTACAATTTGGAACTCTTTACTGTATGGGGAAATCGATTACTTGGTATATTTTTAATAATAGTAACTTAAGACAAGCAGGTTTTGACGGCGTGTTATAAGATCTTGTCAGAAAATTATATATTATAACAAGTTGATTTGGGGGCTGAAGTCTACTTCAACATGTTTTCTTTTTTTTTTGACTCATTATTCCAAATAATAGAAAATATCAAAATATTATCCTGCATCTTCGTAATGTTCAGATTAAGATTGAACAATCTATAGATAAACACCAACATAACAAAAGAAGAAAAACTTGCTGACGTGATCTTCAAACCGATAAAAGTAGTTCTGATAAAAATTAGCTATAATAGAAATGCTATGAATGTTACTGTAACACATCATAACGAAACAATATGGTCGCGGAGAGCGTTTTCCATAACAGTAACAGAAGGCATTCATGCTAGGGACGTCATGAGTTTGGCTTATTCTGGCACTTTTGACTCTTTTGAACTCATAAATGCAGCACCTTCGAGAACGGAGTTTTGAGTAATGTTAGTTTAAGAGAGATTAGGACATCCAATTTGCATTTTGTTTTTTATTTCTCAATCTCTCATGATCAAACTCATGTTGGAAACTAACCATGGTTTTGAGTTCATATAAAATAATGCTTCCAGTTACTGTTAGATAGCAACGTGATATAAGGAGGAGCAATCTTGACACTCTACTCACCTGCTAGTGTTGGTGCTTGAATTAGAATCGTTATGGACACAGCTCGCCTCCGCCTGCTGTTCTTCTTTTGGTTGGCATTACTCTCAACGGCCTTGAACACCACCGTCCAAGGAGGTGATGTTACATATGACAGAAGATCGTTGATCATCGACGGCCAACACAAGATACTCTTCTCTGGTTCAATCCATTATCCTCGTAGCACCCCTGACGTAAGTTCTCATCACTACACCTCATCTCTCCATCATTTTCCATAGCTGTTTCCAATTCGTAAGGCGTGACATTGGGGAGGCATGATTCTAGCATGCATGTTGCTTAATGTACCATTACCTCATTTCTCTGTTTCGAGGTCAGCAAGTTCTATAATTCGCCATCATTGCTCTTCTGCCATTATTACAAAATTACGACTTTCTTGTTCTGGTTATCATACATTTTCTATGTCACTGTGCAATAGATCACACACACACACACACACACACAGAGAGAGAGAGAGAATGAGAGATTGAGAGAGTGCAGGGGAGTGACCAGAACAGGAATTAGAATTTAGAAAGATGAAAGGGTCCAACCGAAAAATTAGCTAAAAGCCATCCTGATAAGGGAGGATCATAGTTTGTTCCATGGAAAATCTTAAAAGCCAATGGCTTGCTAAAGCAAACTTGTCTTTTTACTTAAAAAACATGGGCATTATCTTCTGAAACTTTATATGAGAAAGTAAACCTCCCAACAAACTCAAATGGTGCCACTTACTACGTTAAGGCTGCATTCGATGTCACGTGTCATTTCCTGCTCATGGTGGCTTTTACATGATAACTAGGAACTTTGGAGCTTGATTCCGAAAATGGATTATTACTTAAACTGGTTTAAGTACCGAGCAATACTAAAGCAACTCCTTTTGTCTCTCTGCAGATGTGGCCATCTCTAATATCCAAAGCCAAGGAAGGAGGCTTGGACGTCATACAGACCTATGCATTCTGGAACCTGCATGAACCTCAACAAGGTCAGGTACCTCTCTTTCTCTCTCTCTCTATCTATCTGCTATTTACTTCGATCAATATTCTTCTCCTAAACTTGGGAAACTGGTTGCAGTATGATTTTAGTGGCAGAGCAGACATAGTGAGGTTCATGAAGGAAATTCAAGCTCAAGGCCTATATGCTTGCCTTAGAATTGGACCCTTCATAGAGGCTGAATGGAGCTACGGGTAACTCCACATTTCCACTTCCTCAATGTTCCTTGCCATTCAGCCCATTTACTTGAACAAGGAAAAAGTTTACGATTTCAGAATTGTTATGTCCTTCCAGGGGATTCCCCTTTTGGTTGCATGATATCCCAGGCATAGTCTTCCGATCCGACAATGAACCATTCAAGGTACTTCTCAAGCTGGGTGCTATGTCAAAATCATGCAAGTTCAAAGAAAATAACTTCTTAAACAATGATACTTATGAAAGCAAATACTGCTATGTTGAACTAATTATCGTATTGTGGAATTACAGTATCAGATGCAACGTTTTGTAACCAAAATAGTGAGTCTGATGAAATCAGAGAACTTGTACGCTTCACAAGGAGGGCCAATCATACTATCCCAGGTCAAGACAGTACTAAACTCTGCAAGGATCAGTCATCCCAAATGTAATTACGGTGATCTAATTGTATAATCAATGTGCATGCAGATTGAGAACGAATACCAAATGGTAGAAGCAGCTTTCCATGAGAAAGGGTCAAGTTATGTTCGTTGGGCTGCAGCCATGGCTGTAGGGCTTCAAACAGGTGTGCCTTGGGTGATGTCAAAGCAAGATGATGCGCCTGATCCTGTGGTTAGTTCCTTTGAATAGATTCTGCTGGCTCTGAAACAGTGCCTTGCAAGTTCCTAAATGAGCAAATTTATCAGAATGCAAATCATATATCATATATGCTATTAGTGGGGCAAATCATATATGCTTTTAGTGGGACAAGAAAATTCTACAAGTAAAAAATAAATAGAAAATGGTTTCTTTAAATGGCTTGTATTCATACTTTAAAGTAATTATCGCCTCCTCTGAGCTTTCAATTTTGGCATCACTTAATATTTGCAATTATTTTGACGTGCCAACTTCCCATTTGCACAGATCAATGCATGCAATGGCATGAGTTGTGGAGAAACATTTGCAGGGCCCAACTCACCAAACAAGCCATCAATATGGACAGAAAACTGGACATCTTGGTATGCTAGAAGGAATCACCTAAAGTTTTTTCTTTTTTTTTTTGTCAGACGTTATAAGACTTAATATATATGACAGTAAATGCTATTCATGTTTCTCTGAAGGTATCAAGTATATGGCGGAGAACCATACATAAGATCTGCACAAGATATAGCATTTCAAGTTGCTCTATTCATTGCCAAAAATGGAAGCTATGTAAATTATTACATGGTATGCCACATTTAACACTCTCTTAATATGTGTCATAGACTGCATTCTCATGTATCAAGTACAACAATACAAATTTGCTAGACTAAAAACATGCAGGAAATTGCCCCATACGCAAAACTCCTATATTAGTTTTGATCCAAGGTTTGATATATATGAGCTAACTGCCAAAAACCTTGAACTCTGACAACGTAGTTCCTCTTTTTAGTATCATGGAGGAACCAATTTTGGAAGAGCAGCCTCTGCATTTGTAACAACTAGTTACTATGATGAAGCGCCGCTTGATGAATATGGTAAGTATGGGCATGCTTTTTGACAACAAGTATGAATTTAGAAGCCAAAGATAATGCAATGGCTGATTGGTTCAGGTTTAACTAAGCAACCAAAATGGGGTCATCTCAAGGAATTACACGCCACAATCAAGTCATGTTCCAATGCTTTACTCCATGGATTGCAAAATAAAAATCCTCTTGGTGAGATGCAAGATGTAAGACAATAAGGACTTCAGAGTACATTCCTTAATTATTAGAAAATAATTTTTCAGAATGTCCGACCCTCTTTGGTCTTTTTCTGCCATTAGGCATACGTTTTCAAAGGAAATTCAGGTGAATGTACAGCTTTTCTGGTGAATAACGACAAGAAAAGAGATGTCAAAGTACTGTTTCAAAATGTTGAATATGAATTGCCTCAACATTCAATAAGCATTCTACCAGACTGCAAGACCATGGCCTTTAACACAGCAAGGGTATGTCCTTATGCACGATACTGAAATTGATGCAACAAGGAGGAGTGACTTATATCATGATTCAAGTTTTCTAGCTCCCACAATGCTCTATATTTTTAATTCCCTATATCCATTTAAATTAAAATTTCTCCGTCAGCTTTTTGGTTCAAATATTAATGACCAATGAATCATTATCGTCTTTTACAACTTGCTACCTGGGCAGATAACTGCACAATACACTACAAGATCAACAGCCTTGAGACAGAAGTACAACTCCATTAAAAAATGGAGACAATACCAAGAAGGTGTTGTTGAGTTTGAGAAGACGACTTTAAGAGCCAAAATGCTGTTAGATCACATGAGTGCAACAAAAGATAGATCAGATTATCTTTGGTACACTTTCAGGTAATCCAATCAATCGAGTAATAGGCACCGGCAAGATCAGAGTTGATTGAAATTAGATGACCCCAAATCACCAACTAATTTATGCAGACTCAACTGGAAAATTGCAGGTTTCAACATAACTCCTCCAATGTTCAAGCAGTGCTTAATGCTCTCTCACACGGACACATTTTACACGCATATGTTAATGGAATATATGTTGGTAAGCTTCCACCCCTCAGTGTCTACTTTGTATGACAGACAGTGGACATAGAGATTGAATGTCTGATGAATAACACTTATGCGAGGCTGGTTAGTGACGTAGATGGTCAGAGTATAAAAAGGATTTACCAAACCTCACAATACCGGAAAAAAGTTGCATTTATTTAAATCTGCAAGAATCTGTTTGGTGCATTACAACATTGAATGTCTGCGTTTCTCCATTTGATCAACCGAATATGTACTTCAGGAAATTAGATTCACACATCTAAGTTGAAACACAGCATTAAGCTCACTCTTCCAATTCAGTATTCTACATTAGGAAACCACCCTCCACATGTAGCGAAAAAGCTGTCCTTGTAAATAAATTTCTACTGAAGTCTAAATGCAAAAACTAAGATTAGAGCTCATGTCCAGCCTTTCCTTCTACTTTATATGTGCAGTAGAGGTGCTCTCCCTTTGTAGCTGCTACACATAAACCAAGAGGTGGACCAGAAGAACAGATTTGAAACATGTAACCATGCATATGTTTAATTGAGAAAGAAAACTGTCAAACAAAAGAGTGGAATTAATCTCGTAAAAGAAGCAATTAATAAACACTTGCTACACAGCGTATCTTCCAATATGGTCTGTACACCTGAAAGTCAATCCACATTGACACCTAATCACATAGGTAACGGGAAATTTATAATTCTACTGAGACTCTAAACAAATGAAAAAGCTAGCTGTAGAACTTAAGCTTTCTCAACGTAGTTGGTCGTACTACTTGGAGTATTCCAAGGTCCTAGGTTCAAATCTTGACAACGGGATATTAGGATCGCCTTGTTGAGAAGTTGGCTAAGATCAGACCGTGATTTATCTCCTCACTACTCTATCGGGCCTAGGTGTGAGGGCACCTGGGGTGGGTGATTTAACCTTTTTGGTCCAAGAATGGATCCGGAGAATGACAGACTATTTGAATTACTGTTCATATTCTGAT
The DNA here is from genome assembly GCA_027479065.1 of Erythroxylum brevipes. Classification (NCBI taxonomy): domain Eukaryota; kingdom Viridiplantae; phylum Streptophyta; class Magnoliopsida; order Malpighiales; family Erythroxylaceae; genus Erythroxylum; species Erythroxylum brevipes. Next base: position 11,936,381 of record JANIHY010000002.1, read on the forward strand.
AAACAGAGTTTCATCCAGCATATCAACTTAGCACTTGATACTTTTTTTTTTTTGGTGAACAGGAACTGCTCGTGGACGTCACCAGAATACAAGTTTTACTTTTGAGAAAACGATTGATTTAAGAAATGGGACAAACAATATTTCCCTACTCAGCGTCATGGTCGGATTACCGGTAATTCCAGTCTCATTCTCTCCTTTTATCTTCAGACTGCCTGATTATGATCCACGTGTTACAGTAATATCATCTTTCCATAACAGCAACATCACTCCATTTGTTACATAGGATTCCGGAGCATACCTTGAACGTAAGGTTGCAGGGCTTCGTAGAGTGAGGATTCAGAACAAGGATTTTACTGATATTGCATGGGGATATCAGGTTCTTACCTTCCACCTACTAATACTAGATTCACTCGTCAGATTTTATGTCCATCTTCCAACAGTCAGTATTTGAATCTTATTCTCCTAACAATTCTAGGTCTAAGTTTTCACGGAGAAATACTAAAATGTTTCATTTACTTATCGGAACAAATTTTTTTTGACAAAGGTTGGATTGCTAGGGGAGGAGTTACAAATTTACACCCATTCTGGGGCTAATAAGGTTCAATGGAACAAGCTAGGAACCACTGCTGACCAGAGACTCACATGGTATAAGGTATTCCACACCAATAGATCAATACGAGGGCCATATCCCTCACTTTGAGCACAGAGGAGATACGGAATTAAAAGATGAGATTTATTTGTTTCTAAACATTACCATCAGTATAACTTACAGTGAACTCATTGTTTATTTCTGGCCTATCATCTATGAACTAAGTTTCTTCAATCCATGAACATCATCAGACTGTTATAGATGCACCTGGAGGAAATGATCCAGTCGCACTGAACCTTGGTTCCATGGGGAAAGGTCAAGCTTGGATCAATGGCCAAAGCATTGGCCGATATTGGACATCATTTCATACTTCCAAAGGAACTCCATCACAAGTTCGGTATGTATCTAATAAGAAATATATTGTGGAAAAATTCGTAAATAATTTAAATATTCTAGTCAATAGATTCCACAACCAAAGTTTTACTGATATATACGAAACTCCTAGGATGATATCCAGACTAAAATGTATATTAGTTTTGAAGACTGAAGTTTCTGAAATAAAATTACATCTTCCTATCAATATCTCCTCACACTAATGACTCTTCAATCTTCTACTGATTCGAAAAAAACTTTTAGGTACCATGTACCTCGATCTTTCCTCAAACCGAAGGGCAACCTATTAGTTCTACTAGAGGAAGAAAACGGATACCCTGCTGGGATCACAATGGATACAATTTCAATTGCAAAGGTATGCATTAATGTGGCTGAATCAAATGCGTCTGCAATTAAGCTCAGTTGTCCCCAAAGAAGGAACATTACCAGGATTTTATTTGCAAGCTTTGGAACAACATCAGGTAATTGTCAAAATTATGCCATTGGGAACTGCCACTCATCTAATTCAAGAGCCAAAATAGAAAAGGTGAGCTTTTCTTTCTACTAATTTTTCTAAAACTTAAAATTGATATCTAAACCGAGAAAAAAGTATCTACATAGCTTGCACTCTATCCTATATTCCCTCTACTTCGGTACTTGCATGAGAATTTCTTTCCCACTATATACACTGGAAAGAATAACCAACATATACTGGAAAAAAAATTATTCCGAAAATATTTTACCTGAAGAATATTTCTGAAAACCAATGATTGAAAATGTGGGTAACTTAAGCTTTTTGGTACACCCCTTTGCTTAGTATATGCCTTTGACATTCGATGGAGGCTAAACAGTAAGAACCGGCGTCAAATAGAACAAACGCATTATATATATAGATAGATAGAACAATAAAGATGGGTGCAGTTCTCTTTAAGACCTGCAGCAGAATAATTTTCTACTTGAAATTGTAGTACATTGAAAAGAATAGCCACACAGTAGCTAGAAATGTGGTCAACATAAATCCCAACTCCAGCATTTGATTTTCAAGTCTATGCCTTGTGTCTTTTCTTGAATGTTACTTGCATGGTTCTGACTGCTGTGAAACACTGCAGACTTGTACAGGGAAAAATAACTGTTCCATCATCCAATCGAGCCAATTTTTTGGTGGTGATCCATGTCCAGGAATCCCTAAATCTCTCCTGGTTGATGTGAAATGCACATGAAAATCAAAGGATTTGATAGCATTTCATGAGTAGAAGAGTCAACAAATTCATCATGCAAAGACATGTACAGAACTGAACCTGAGGTGTCATCGTCGAAATAAAAGCTTTGTTTTGATAAAAAAATTCTTATTCCAAGAGTTTCGTACTTGTATGAATTAAGGGTAAAAAAAATAATATTTCTCAAAAAGTACAAATTATCAAAAGAAAACACAAATTTTACGATTGGCTATATTACATTTATTATCACCTAACCAACTCTTATAATCGCGAAGAAGCGCTCTGGATTACTAGACATTCATTATATTCGCCAAAATCAATGGCCTGCACAAAACTGTCAATGAAGCATGAACACTGACAACAAACTGATTACGGTTCAGCATAACAAACATAAGTGGAGATATATCATGAAATTCTTAATTAAATTACAGGAGATTAATATGAGTTGCAACTCTTCATGGCTTCTATCAACAAGATTATGAAATGCAGTTTCTGCAACGATTTTCATTCTAAACATGGGAAACATTTCTAAAGCAAAACCAGCTAATATTTAAGAGGATCTACAACAAGAATGATGCTGCACATATAAAAGGAACAAACTACTACCAGTCATTATCACTTCTCTAACCTGTGTTTCAATATCACCATACTTCTCAGAGTCATTTATGTAAAGTCCTCACTAATGACTTTGCTATGTTTAAATGTATCTCTTCGTGAATATGTTTATATATAAAGTACAAATCATTCGAATTCCAAAAGCAAGACATTAGATAAATTTTTAATCATAATGGCAAGCAAAATATAACATCAAATGATATAAAGATGACATGGCACACCACGGAAGAACATTTGTCATATATCCATGCACAATCGTTTTTGGAGCTGACCTCTTAAATCTGCAACTTAAACAGCATCTCCAAGAGGTTGTTCAATAAAACCATGAAGCAGCTTTCACAACTTTCTCGCCAAAGAATCTTGAGAGCCTTAGCATCCAACAACGTCCTAAATTAAAAGCTAAATAGGAAGAGTAATTTCCATTTAAAAAAAAAAAGCTTGAGACCTAAAACACAAAAGGTACTGCGTGAAACTCAAAATTCCCTGTTGGAATTGTAATACTTACAGCTTCAACTACTACCATGTGCTTCATTGTGTTTTCTATCGACAGATTTGTACTCTTCAATAGTCGAATAATGTGACGATACGAGTGCCTTCTGCGAAGGCAGTTCAGCGATGAAAAGCAGAGTTTGTGCCCAGCCAGCATACTTTCCATATTTGCTAACAAATGCATCTGCCACACGAGTGCAGAGTTTAGGAGTCAGGCGGGACCCAGCTAGCTCAGGCAGGAGGTGTCTTGTAGCAATCTGAGCAAAGCGAAGGAAAAAAAATCGTCAGTAGTTGATCTTGGTGGATAATGAACAAAGATAATTTTCTGAGCGGCACGATTACCTAAGGACAATCCTTCCCCTCCCTCCTTTCCCTTCCTGCCCCTCCCGAAAAAAGCAAATAAAGAACAACTATTGTTTTCAGCTTCATACATTAATGTTTGCTTACAGAAATCTCCGTTTAATGTCTTTCTTGACAACCAATCAAAGAAATAAACAGAATACTTAATAACATTCTGAATCCACAAGGAGTACTAAATGATCATACACCAAAAAAAAAAAAAAAACCGTTAGAAAGCTTTGAGTTCTTTGCTGGCAAGATTGATCTTTGGAACCAAACATCTAGTCCAGTAAATTCTTTTTATTTTGAAGACATCTTGTTGACTACACTGTTTTTGTTTCCAAGTCAACATAATTATATTCGAAACTCTTCAAGCATTTGGAAAGAAGCTCGAAGATTGTTAAACGAGGTTTTGAAGATCTAAATCTATGTAAATCTAGTTGTTTTCTTTAATGAATCAATAAAATAGACTCCGATTAGTCTACTCAGACAGATGGTAGACTAATTTGAGATCTCATTATAAACCCCGATTGGAAATCTCATGAACAGTTTTAAATACATACAACTAAAACTGAAGGTCGTAAAACAAACCTTCCACACATGTGTGTCAACCGGAACGGCATGATTTTGATCGAGTGAGAACAGAGCAATACATGCTGCCACCTTGGGACCAACTCCAGGCAAAGTACAGAGGGCGTCAATGACAACTTGGAGATCCAACTTACGAAGAGATAAAAGCCACTCTACACCTCCACCAGGTTTTGACAACAAGGCATCTATGGTGCCTGTTATATATTTTGCCCTGCCAATAAAATGCCATGACCCCTAAATCACATGTGAAGTCCATCATCAACAATTCAAAAGACAACACAACACATTAATTGCTAAATCATCAACACCTTAAAATGTGAACAGTTGGACAAACCTGTAACCAAAACCAGCATCTCTAAGCTGCTGCTCGCTGACCAAGGCCAACTGGTCCAAAGAAGGAAACTGATGAAACTCGAAACCCTCAACACGCCCCAAATGAATGCCCAAAGACGAGAGGAAGTCCACCATTTTGGTGATCCTCGAGATATTGTTATTCGAAGAGCACAAGAACTGCATCAAACACTCAAGAGGCTCCTGCCTCAAAACCCTAGCCCCCGGCAATAATCGAGCGAGCTCCGAAAACCGCGAATCACAGGTCGAGAACTGATCCCAGACATCAGAGAGGGAGATCTTCACATTAAGAAAATCTAAAAGAGTCGACCTGGCCTCGGATTGGGAGGGTGTGTGGTGGATGCGGTAGTAAACGTCGCCATTTTGAAGGTGATGCTTGAGCGATACTAGGTGGGGCCCCAGGGTACCAGTGTACTGGAGAGGACCTGTTTGTTTCCATTGGAAGGTTTGACCGGTGGGGAATGTAAGTGGAAGAGAGAGTTCTGACTGGGTAAGGTTGAGCGGGGCCCAGTTTGTGGAGCCTTTGGATGTCTCGAAGTTTATAACGGTTTTTCGGGAGGCGGAGTTGTGAGATTTGAGGAGGGTTAGCGGCGGTGTTGACGGCGGCTGCGGCCGTGGCGATTTAGCGGTGGAAAGTGGTGTAGCAGGTCTTGGTCGCTTCATTATTGTCAGTGCCGAGAGGAGAACATGAGAGATTAGCCGTTAGGTCCCTCCCGGTAAAAAGGTTTTCTAAAAGTACCGAATTTATGCCACAAGTCGCGCGTAGGCATTCTAATTTACAGTGCAAGTCGTTACTAATCTTTTGGACAACAATTTTACTTAGATTCATTTCTTACGACTTTTATAGTGTTAGCTCCCACGCTCTTCCAAGAAAATTAAGAAAGCAATATTAGCAAGAAATAGATACAACAATAATTCTAGGCCCTGTTTGGTTGTCACATATTGTTGTCAAAGAAAATAATCTTTTTCTTAAAATTTAAATTATTACGTTTGGTTCGTTTTTTTAGTAGTTAGAAAAGTAAAAACTTTCCTAATTTAGGGAAAATAGTGACACTTTCCTTAGAATCTAAATCCAACACTCCCCTTGATATTTAGATTACTTTCCTCATGAATTTAATCTAAAAAATACACTAGATAATTTAACCTTTCTTTCTCTCAACTCTGAGACTTTAAAATATATATTT
>JANIHY010000002.1:12130085-12149398 GCA_027479065.1 Erythroxylum brevipes
TTAAAATATATTAAAATTTGATATAAAACAAAAATTTAATAAATTTTTATTTCTCAATATTTTTAGTAAACCAATCACTATCAATGTCAATGATAATCATTTTTTTATTTTTGTCAACCATCATAATTATAATGATTATATTAATTTTTATTTTTTACTATATTCATTTTTATTCCTGTTATTATTACCCTATTTGAATGATCCGCTCCCTGAACTTAAAGAATTATATTAAGGATCTGTCATTTGGATTCAATCATACCATCCTTGTTACCTTATATCTTTTCGGGCGACTTGCAAGATTTAGGGCTCAATCAAATCTGATGCCCTTCTTCTTTGACCTGGCTTAGATTTCAACATACTTGACAATCATGTAGTGTAAGGCCTTGTGTTGATGTCGAGTGTACCACTATAAGCTACTTTCATTCTGTTTGTCATAAGCACTATTATCTTATTATGATTTGTTCTTTGTATTTTTTTGGTCAATCTTTTTCATTCTTTTTCTTCCCAGATTGCAGCCAAAACTAAATTAATTCTTGTACGAATAAAATAATGCCTTCTATGGAGTGCGTTCCTTTACAATTGTGCATAAACGTGAGATACTTTGAGAACTTTTTGATTTTTTTTGCAATGGAAAAATGTAGAGGGTGAAACATAGATCTACAAAATTTTGAAATAAGAGGTCCCTTTTTGGTTAGAAAGGTAATGATTCATTACTAAGGAACATTAAGCTAAGGTTTAAGGTACAAAAAAAGAAGCTATGGTAAATAATTTAAAACTAGTTGATATAGTGGATCTTGAGTAGTGCTAATGATAGAAAATTATGGAAAACTGAACGAGAACTCTAATGTAGTTTTAGTTGTAAGAGAAAAAAATAATTGTCTATAAAAGATTGAAGAAGAAAAAGTAACTATATTTTGAACTATAGAGTCCTCTTATATGTTATCTTCCAAATAACCAGACGAGACAAAACAAAATATACTAGAAGAAAATAGAACTATCTAACTATACTAACAACTAATTAATTAATTGAACTAGAAATGTGATATGTTTAACGAAATTAGTCAACCGAGTTTGCTTCTTTTTCTTTTGTAATTAAAATTCCACTTAGGGCAAGAATTGAAACACAATTAAGTTGGGAAACTTTTTTTATACCCTTCTTCATTATGAGCAAGAGTTTAAATACAAAACAAGAGAATTAAATCCCTAAGTAATAACAAAACTAACGACTAACTAAAGATTAATATAGTAAGATTTACTGAAATAGTAGAGCAACTACACCAAATGAATGACATCTAGCAAACTATGACCAAGTATATAAGCCATGTACTTAGGATTTGTAACACATTCCCTTTACTTAGTCAAGATACTTAGGAATCATTACTTGTTTCCTTAGAAACCTCCTCGTTGTATCATTGCCTTTCTCTTTGAATGAAACCTTGTCCTCAAGGTTTATGAATCTCTCGGCATTTTCCCAGGTCGTATCCTTAGCTGACAATCGTTTCTATTTGATTAAAGTTTCCTTTATAATTCTAACTCCCTTTTTAATCCATTGACTATCCAGTATCACCTCCAGCTCAACAATTAAGTTACTATCCTTTGTAACAAGTGGCAATTTTGAACTTGGTGTTAAGTTCTCCCCCAATTTCTTCTTAAGCAACGAAACATGAAAAATTAGGTGAATACGGGACGAATTAGAGAGTTTTAATTTATATGCATCTTGACCAATTTTTTCTTCAATTTGATAGGGCCAATATAAGCGATTAGCCAATTTTTGAGAGGCTCATTCGAATAATGTTTGTTGTCAATAAGGTTGTAACTTAAGAAAAACCCATTCTCCTACTTTGAATTCCACATCTTGCCTCTTTGAGTTTGCCAATTGCTTCATTCGATTGCTAGCATTACACATATTAACTTTGAGTTGCTCGATTAGAGCATCTAAGGTCACAAGGTTTTCGTCATCTGTATGCATTGAGTTGCTTCCTACTTCATATTATGGAATAGTAGGGGTGGCCTTCCATACAAGGCCTGAAATGGAGTCATTCCAATTGAAGCATGATATGTCATATTGTACCAAAATTCAACCTACAGAAGAAAAGAGTGCCATTTTTTTGGTTGTTGATGCACAAAACACCTTAAGTATTGTTCAATACATTTGTCAACTGCCTTCCTCTGGCTGTCCATTTGGCGGAAGGTAAGAGGAACTCATCTTTAATTGAGTCCTGACACTTTAAAGAATTCTTTCTAGAAGTGACTTATAAATATCATATCACTTTGGCTTATAATCGACCTCAACATGCCATGTAGTTTAACGATGCCATCTGTAAACTTCTTAACTATAATTTTTATATTATATGGATGAGATAAAGCCATGAAATATGCAGCCTTGCTTAGCCTATCAATCACGACCAAAATGGTGCTCTTGCCATCAGAAAGCGGTAAAACCTCAATGAAATCCATTATAATATAATCCCAAATGTGACAAGGAATTGGCAAGGGTTGAAGAAGGCCAGCCAGTGACATCATTTTTTACTTTACTCATTGATAAACATCATAAGAAGTGATATAATTCTTGCACCCATTTATACATTGATGGCTAATAAAATTGTTGGGCAATTCATTTATATATTCTAAGTACTCCTGAATGGCTGCCAACTAGGGAGTCATGAAATTTCTATAATAATTGTTGAATAATGGTAGAATTTGGAGGCATCACTACTCAGTTCTTAACATATACCAACTCATTTTGCCACCTATTCGACATGCCCAAATTTTTAGTATCTTGTCTGCCAATTTTCTGCATGTAAGGATGATTTATAGCCTTTACTTTGATAACATCCCATACTGAGACACAAACAAAGTATTTGAAGGGGACTTCTTGCAACTCTTGAGAGTGCATCAACTGTTGAATTTTCTCAGCCAGGCTTATAAAGAATCTCATAATCATAGCCTATCAATTTTTCTACTCATTTATGTTGATCCAGAGTTACCATATATTGTTCCAATAAGTTTTTGAGGTTGCGTTGATCTATTTGAATTTAGAAAATTTTTCCCATCAGATAAGGCCTTTATATTTTGATCATATGAACAATTGTCAACATCTCTTTAATATAGGTGGACCATGATTGCTTAGAGCTACCAAAAACCTGGATCATAAAGACGTTTGGTTTTGCTTGTTGAGTCAACATTGCTCTCATGCCATCATTGAAATTATCAGTTTCAATGATAAATAATTCATTAAAATTAGGCAAGGCTAATGTAGAAGTGGTAGTCGTGGCATGCTTAAGACTTTGGAGGGTGGCCTCCACTTTAATTGTCCAATCAAATTGGCCCTTTTTAATAACATGGTGAGAGGCCGAGCTATCAATCCGTAGTTGAGGATAAATTTATGATAATGTCTTGCAAGCCTAAAATCCCACGCAATTCAGAGATATTAGTAAACTTAGGACACGACATGGCTTCTATCTTTTCTTGGTTTATCTTAATCTCATGTGGAGTTGTGACATGCCCCAAATACTCCAACTCCTGCTAACCAAAGGCGCACTTAGTGCTTTTAATAAAAAATTGATGATGCCTTAGTATTTCAAAAACCTTGCAAACATGTTTGTTAAGATATATGGTACATATCTTATTATTTGGTTTTGAAATTTTTCAATAACTGGACATCCAAGATAATGTTGATGAATTTAAAATTGAAATCAAAGTGGGATAGAATAAAATATGTTATCTTTGATTTCATCGGTTGATTATAATTGTCTTGAAGGATGAAATTAAAAAAGCTATATTGGATAAATTTTGATAAGAGATTGTATCAAGATATAACTCGATCTTATGAAGAATCATAATTGAATCATGTTGAGATTTGGTTGGGTGTGCCTACTGTGATATGATCTCCCCTATTTTGGTAGTGTGAATGTTTTTGAGAGTGGCCTTGTATGTTGTGCAACTGTTTTTCTTAATTTAGATAATCACTTAACCCATGTTGTGTATGTGTGTCCTACATTTTCCTTAGTGTATAGTTGGTTGAAGAAGGTTATCTTGAGTTGTTGTTGTGTTTTCTATTTGGTGTCTTTGTCATTGATTGGGCAACTTTGTGTAGCTGGTTTTTCAATTGAAGTCTCACGTAATTTAGGATGTGTATAGGGGCTGCACTTTTCTTGGTCATGTGCGGTTAATGGGTTTAGTGTGCAGCTATAATGTTATCTTGGCAAGTGTGCGATTCAACTATTTATTTGTCTATTCTTCAACATTGAGGGTAGATTTTAGAATTTTTGCAACTGGGATTTTGAATGCAATATCTTGATATATCTTATAAGCTGATTATATGAAGATTGAACTCCATTTTTTGCAAACTTTTTTGTGGATCATATCACTTGGGCTGACTGGTTTTGTGCTTGTTTTCTTTGGTATGTTATTGTTGATTGGGTGTTCTTATAGCTATGATTTCTCTTGATAAAGGTGCTGTGTTTTTTTTATCAATGGTGAGGGATTTTTTAGTGGGTCGATGATAGTCATTTTTATGAGAAAAACTTACAACAGTCTTGATGTTTTTGCAACCTGGTTGGGTCGGGTATATCGGGCCCAAGCCCAATCTCACAGGCCGATCGATCAGTCTCATCCCCATAGATTAATTTGGGCTTAATCCACACATCCACAGCCCATTAGCATGAGGAAGCCTCCCATGCACGTACGTAAGAGGCGTAAAGACCTAAAACCTAGCCAAAAACTATATATAAGGTATTATTTTCTCTTAACGAAGGTATGCGATCTTAACCTAGTTTTTTCTCTGCATTCTACAATCTCACCTTCACCAGAAAACTTACTTGAGCGTCGGAGGGGCTAATCGGGACATCACCCCCGACGTGTCTTCCATTGTTTTGCAGGTATTTTCTACGTGAAGTTCATCACAGAAGGTTGCCAATCAATGGATCCAAACGGCAACGCACCGTTCGGCCAGAATCCGGCTGAACCACCTTCTAACAAAAGAGAAGAGATTCAGCAACAAATTTGTGGGAGTGCGAGTCCTCTTTTCAATTTTACCATGTCCAATTTAATGGCGTCTTTTTAGTTATTGAACAGGATAAACTTAATTTGTGAAAGAGCATGGCCATATTTGTTACTCTACAGGGTTACAAAAGATCTCAGTCCCTCTAATTTTAGCTATATGATATAGTCATTATTATACAATAAAATTAACCTAGTGGGTTGGTGTGGGTGACGCATACCCTCATCGCTTAACCAAGTGGTTCCAGGTTCAATCCTTGTCTTTGGGAACGCAGCGAACTCCTGAATCAGCTGTTGCCCCCATATATAGGATGTATCACGCAGCGAAGGGGGATTAATCACCGGCTTTGGCCTAGTAGACACCTCCTGGGAGACAAGAAAAAACAATAAAATTAAGATGTATCTCATATAGTGTTAACTCTCGACTCCTATATCCTAAGTTCAATCAAATCTTAATTTAATAACATACTATAATTGATCTAATTAAATTAGAATTATAATCTAATCAAATTAAATTGACTCTTTAATCTGTTGAGGCCATTAAAATCTTTGATAATTAAATATATAGTTTATATCATGTTCAAGCAACTAAAGATGACAACCTCAAGGCGCAGGTGAGTTGGTAAGGGACTCTCTTGGCTTAAGTGAGGTCACGGGTTCGAACCGTCCTCATGTATGCAGTCGTTTAAAACTTGGTGCCAGAGCTTTGCCTCTCGTAAAGGACCTACTCGGCTCAAACGGGGATTAGTCTGAGAATGGATAGTTTAAAAATATCTTCCCATAATTAAGATCCTCATAAAATATCTCGTGCACAATCAAAAAAGAAAAAAAAAAAAAAGCAACTAAAGATGACAATCTTGGCCTGACCCGAGGGTCATCAAATCAAGGATCACTCAACCTTTAGATCTAGCCAAATCGGGCCTTGGGCAACTCGAGCCTTATTCGGCTATTGCCATCACTAAGCAACACAAGTGCGGAAGGCTCAAAAATCACAAACATGATACACTCAGATTTAAAAAGAGAGAGCCATATCAATACGCTGTCTAGTTAGACCACATAAAGCTGCTACACGTTTCATTTTTCATGTTAGCATTTTCCAGCAATTCTGACAAAGCAAAAGGTCGGCCAGAAGGATTTAGAGAATTTAAGTTGACCTCTTGACCAAAGACATAATCTAACCTAACCAAAAACCTAAATTAACCTACAACTACTAATCAATATAGGTTTTAGGCCACTAATCTCTAAATTTCATCACCCATTTGTAATTAGACATTGGGATCAGAAGTCCACATGACTCCAGTTATTCAATCAAAATTTGTCCCCCTTATCACTGTGTTTTATAGAGTAAAGACATAGCAGATAAAGTGACCGTTTAAATTTTGAATTCAAACACTCACAGCGCTCCCTTCACAGCCTGTTACCTTCCGGCATCAACACTCGACCCATCAAATCCCTCAAAACCAACGAAACATAAGTCCTATTCACACGCGTCCCTCTCTAATTCGTCCGTATCCCCGAGCTACATCCAAATTCCAAAACCGTTTCGGCGGGCCCCGCTTCCTGACGCTCCTAACCAGACCCAGCCCAGCCCTGATTAACGGTCACGATGACCCTGCAATTTGAATGTACCCGTTTCCCCGCCTCAAAATCATTAAACAAATATTAAATAGCCGCACACGATCACTCTCTCCCCCTCACCCTCCGAACTCCAAACCTTTTACTCTGCCAAAAAAAAAACAGACAAAACCTTCAGAAAACCCCTAATTTCCACAAATTTTGATTCCCTATAAACCCCAGAAGAAGAGGGATCTCAGAGGCCGATCGGGAAATGTCGACCCAGAATCGTCGCCCGTCGTTCTCTTCGTCAACGAAGTCTTCACTTGCAAAGCGACAGGCCTCGTCTTCTTGGTCACAGAATGCTGGAAAGGGTACGACCGTAGCACCCCAATCGGGAAAGAAGCGAGCGCCTCTCGGTGACGTCACGAATCATAGGAATGTACCTCAAAAGGGTTCAAGAATCTCCGCTCCGTCGTCCAATTTGGTGGGGTTTTGTTATTTTCTCGTTTTGTTATGCTATCTTGGCGGTTTCTTTGATGAGAGAGTGAAGAAAATACCAAGAAGCTCAATGCGTCTGTTTCTTTATAATGTGAATAGTTGTGTATGTTGAACGGGGGCCATTTCATGTTTCATGGAAACCTTAAACTTTCCTTCTTCATGGGCTTTGTTCTTCTGTTCCCTTACTGTTCTTATTCCCCCATTACGCTCTGCTGATTTCTTTTTAAAGTGGTGTTTTCCTGCATTAAACACTACATCAGACAATGTCATATATATATGATAATTCACTATTGCTTTTGTTTGTTATCCCCCTATATTCCTTAAAGCTGTTCAATGTGTGACCACTACGTTAATTTAGCTGGATTAGTGCCTATACTGCTTCTGGACTGGTGGGTCACTGCCATTTTTGAGAAACTTTCATTTCTTGCAGTTTTGAGTTGTAAATTTTTATTCTTGTGACATAACGATAAAAGACCTATTATTAGTAAAGCTAGATTAGTCTATAAAACTCATTTATTAAGATGATACGTAATCAGGGCTAGTAAAAGTTGTACCTGACATCATCTGTGCTCTGTTCCCGTCGGAGATGTTTGACCAAGTTCATTCAGAATGGGCATATATATTCTTGTCACTTTATTTTATATACAGCTTTGATTTGTTTGTAGATGTTGATTCTCATAGCAAGAGTACTCGTTGTTTCTAACTGAATTATATATCTGAAGGTACCCTGTTCAAGTAAAGTTGCAAAGGTGAAGAAGGGAACCCCAGCTGGTAATACAAGGAGCGACTTCAAGGGGGACATCATACCTGGAATCTCAGATGTTAAATCAAGTTCAATTACTGCCTCTAAGGTTACTTGCCATCCAAGAAGTCGGGAGCATGTTCCTATTATTGCTCCTCTTAACGCTCCATGCGACATGGATGTTTCTCCAAGCAAATCCGACGGATTTTCTATTTCGTTGGATGAAACAATGTCTACTTGTGATTCTTTCAAGAGCCCTGAAATTGAGTACATAGATACCACCAACGATAGTCCAGCTATTGATTCCATCAATAAGAAAACACTGAGCAACCTATACATCTCGAAACATGCAGAAACAGCAGGTTGAATTAGCTCTAACTCGGCCTTTAACTATTCAAATTGACTCTTTGTCCATTATCCCATTTGCTTCTTGAACAGTTTCTGCCATTATGAAACATGAATGCAAGATATGAAGTATGGGACTTCTTATTCTACTGTAGTTTAGATAGCTGGAAAAGAAATCAATTGTGACACCCTTCTTCGTTGTTTACTTGAATTCTTGCAGAAAGCATGTGCACTAGAGCTATACCTGGCAGCATATGTACAAATGACAAGATTGTCGACGTGGATAGCAGCTACGAGGACCCACAGCTTTGTGCAACCATTGCATGCGACATATACAAGCATTTGCGTGCATCTGAGGTTTGTCATCGCCTCTCGTTGTTCATTTCAGTTTCCTACTAACGCAACTGAAATCATCACTAAAACTAAACTGTGACTCCTCTTTTTTCTGATTACATTTTACAGGCAAAGAAAAGGCCTTCCACGGATTTTATGGAAAAAATTCAGAAAGATATAACCCCCAGTATGCGTTCAATACTAATTGATTGGCTTGTCGAGGTAATTTCCTGCTTTATCTGCACTAAATATTCATAATGTCCTGGAATTGGCTGGTAGAATGAATAACGTTTGTCAAGCAATTTTGACATAGAGTTATACCCTTCTATAAAAAAATACAGGTGGCTGAAGAGTACAGGCTTGTACCTGATACACTATACTTGACGGTAAACTATATTGATCGATATCTCTCTGGAAACGAGATGAACAGGCAAAAACTTCAGTTACTGGGTGTAGCCTGCATGATGATCGCTTCGTAAGAATTAAATGCTATTGACCTCCTGTTGTGAATTTTTTTGATCTAAAGTTTTACCTAATGATTTATTAACAAGGTAAATGTTTTCAGGAAATACGAGGAAATATGTGCACCCCAAGTGGAAGAGTTTTGCTACATCACCGATAACACATATTTCAGGGATGAGGTATGGATACTCTGCGGTGTGCAGATATAATCTTGGCTTACAATGGATGCTATATGCACTTTCTATTTCATGTCTGCAGGTTCTGGAAATGGAATCGGCTGTTCTGAATTACCTGAAGTTTGAGATGACTGCCCCAACGGCAAAGTGTTTTTTAAGGTAATGCCAATGTCATGATTTTCAACTGTTTTTGAGTGTTCACTACACATATTGTTATAACTTTCAATCGACTGCATGATTGCAGACGATTTGTTCGTGTTGCTCATGAAATCAATGAGGTATATCTACCTTTATGCTCAATGACTGGACTTAGTATTTTGTTCTAAATAAGCTTGATATGAAATTTCCTTTAAAACCTAATTATACACAACAATCTAACAAGTGTTTTATAGGTCGATATGTGATTGTTTTCTTGTTCTGTCATGTCGTCTTGACGAATTCTTGCCCACTTATAGGTTCCCCCAATGCAGCTCGAGTGCATGGCTAATTACATTACGGAATTATCTCTCGTGGAGTACAGTATGCTTTGTTATGCTCCCTCACTCTTGGCCGCTTCTTCCATTTTTTTGGCGAAGTACATTCTTCTTCCTTCAAAGAGACCTTGGGTATGTGTAACACAGATTTGGAATCAATATGCTGGAATTTTTTTTTATATTTTGATAAGGAAGCGCTGATCCATGACTTGGGTTTTGGAACAGAATCCTACATTGCAGCATTACACACAATACCAACCATCGGATTTAGGTGATTGTGTTAAGGATCTCCATCGTCTGTGCTTCAATTGCAACAGTTCTACACTACCAGCCATTAGGGAGAAATATAGTCAACATAAGGTGATGATTACTTTGTCTCCACAGTCCACATACTAATAATGTATTATGTAATCTGATGGATGCTGATTTTTTTTTGTTTTAAACCTCAGTACAAGTTTGTAGCAAAGAAGTACTGCCCTCCTTCGATACCTCAAGAATACTTCCACAATCACAATCAAAGCCACTAACCAGCCAAGTCTGGACAACCTGCTCTTTCCATTACTCCGATGGACAAACTTCAAGTGAAGTACTTGATGACTTTGTTAATTGTAGCTTTGAAAATTTCTGACAACGCCCTGTAGTTTCAATGCCTAGTTTTCCAAATTGCTGACTCTGCTTTCGCAGCTGATGATCCATGTCGAAAGAAAAAAGAGTCCTTCTATGTAGAGAAGAGAATTACATAGCTCAGCTTCTTCCACTCAACTAGTTTTTCAATCCATGACCGCACTTACTAATGACTGATAAATATTATTAAATTAAACAACACCGCAAACAATAATCAAAAGGAAAAATCAGAAAATAGTAGCATATTCGACTTCATTTATTCGCCATCAATAATTACAAGACGATAGTCTACATTAGAGCCTATGAGATTTGAGCGCTCTTTGACAACCAAAAGGGCAAAATTAATTACCGTAGTCCTTTATAAAAGCTGATAGGAACTGATGATGATGCACCAGAGCACTGACCCTTGGTGTACACCAAAGTCTCAATTGGCATTTCATTTAGCCAGTGGCATTCCTCAAACGAGCACTGCGCTCCATTCTTCGGCCATTCAACGTCAACTGGCTCCATGTGTTTTGGACCCCACACCGGTGTCCCATCCTCGAAGGAATTGTGGGTCCATCTCTTCAAACCAGTACCGTCCAATTTGACTGTGTAGATCTCCCCGTATGGCTGGTAATGATGTGGGTTCGAGATTGGTTCGGCAGATATGCCTGCATAGTCCGTCGTAAACACCAAACTCTTCCCATCAGGGCTAAACGATGGATGGTTGGCCCGCCCACCCGACCCGCTTTGAAAAAACTTCTTCAACCCGGTCCCATCCGGGTGTATCAGATACAAAGCGAAGCTCCCTGAACCCGGATCCTCTCTATCCGATGCAAAGGCGATCCATTCACCATCTGGTGACCAACTACACATGGTATCGCTCCATGCACCCTCTGTTAACCTATACAGCCCACCTTTCTCACCCTCTACCGCATCCATTACATACAAGTTCTTGTGACCCGATCGACCCGATCGGAATACGATCCACTTACCGTCTGGTGAAACCGAAGGAAATGCGTTGTTTCTGCCGTTTGTAGTCAACCTTTTGAAATTATTGCTTTGATCAGCTCCATCGACGTTGATGGCTATTATATCAACCTCTGTGCTCTCTGATGAAAATGTAGGCCCAGAGCTTGTGTACACCACCCCTTCAAGAACCGGGTTCCATGCAGTGGAGAACGACATCTCCGGGTAAACCATTCTCCGGTTCGAACCATCCCGGTTCACTACGTACACGCCAGGGAAATCAACGTAAGCAATACGATCACCAGAAGGTGAGAAAGAGGGAAACGACCCGTCGACTCGAAACAGCGATATTTCTTGTACCGGGCTCCGGAGATTCTCAAGTAATAAAGGAGCTTTCCTTTTATCGTTACTCGTACCTCTGCACCTGTGATAGCCAACTCGGGACGCATCTGGCGATATAAACGGGTTGAAATGGTGAGTTTTTTCAGAAACCAACCGTGTCAACTCCATGAAATCGTTCTTCGCAAGGTCGTATAGCTCTATGTGGCGGTAGCTGGAGCTGGGTCTTCTAGTTGCTACTGCTATGAAGCTTTTGTTACTTGGAGATGCAGCTGGAGTGAAGGCGTGGAGACCCGGAGGAGTAACTCGTTCAACTTTTACCGACATGGTTGAAATCGTTCCCCGAGTCGGCAATACCGCTTTGTAAACACTAATCCAGTTATCTTCTTCACTTCTTCTATGAAAATAAAATGTTGAATCATCAACCCAACTCGGCCAACCTCCGTGTTCTACGACTTTGACTCTGCGAGTGCCGTCCCGAGTCAAGAATAGATAGATGTCAGTACTGAGTTCTTCTACTTCACCGGTCCACCCTTTCTCTCCATAAGACGCCACCGCAGTGTAAATTCCCGACGGCGACACGGCAGGGCTAAAATCTGCGATTCCGTACGGCGTCAGCCTCCGAGTCAATCCGGTAGTCAACTCAGTGGAGTACACAGCAGCCCAACTCGTCCTGGGCGTGTCGGTGTTCTCATGGGTTGACACGTACACTAAATTGTTACCAACAACAGTGGGTTTATCCTTCATTGAAATCCCACTTTTGCCCTTCAGTAGCGGCACCTGGACACGTGTAGGAATCTCAAGGATTGATCTCGATCTGAAGCTTCGCGGAGCATGGTAGTATACAGCGTCTAAGAAGATCGTGGATGATCCATTCCGCTCCGTAACGTAGACGACCGTGAGAGGGGTTGGGCTTTGTGGTCCCTCTCGATTCTGGTCGGGAAAAAGAGAGAGGAGAGCTGAGGAGGGAGGAGGGAAGTGGCCGTTGAAGTTAAGCGACTCGCCGTCGGTGATTCGAAGCTCGTTGGCTGAGGTTGGTGGATGTTGGGTAGGGAGGGAATAGATGTCAAAAGCATAGTCTGTTCTGCTGCCAAGTGTGGCGAAGATGATGCTCGTACTGCTGGGAGTCTCATCGTCCGCCGTCGCCCGCGAAAGGACTAGGAACAGGTGGAGAAGATAAACAAGAAGTCTTGTCAACTTCATTTCATACGGCTGCTGATGAATAAGTGAGAAAGAAGTGTTGAAAGAAGTGTTGGATTAGAACCTTGATAATTGTTGGAGAAGACGATATTAAGAAGTGTTGGAATACAACCTTGATAATTTGTTGAAGAAGACGAGATTCTCCCGTAAGAGGTGACGTATATTACCAGTTTGGATGGTCCCTACATTTTGGAACTTGTACACGTGGAAAACTCAAGACCACATCAAGCGTCGGTGAGTCCCGACGAAGATGTCGTCATAAAGTACGAGTCAATTAGATTGATTGAGCAAATTAGAAATCCTGATATTTATCTCGCCGTGCTTAAATATTTATAGGCTTTTTCCCATTTATGAGCTGTTATTCTTATTGATTCTGATCTTGCCAATGTCAATCAGGATAAGACAGGGTTGGTATTTGTTATTCGTCATATTCTGGATGTTAAAAATTTTATAACATTGAAAATTTTAAAATAATCTTATGTCTAATTATTTTAGCAATGATGGTCATATGGCCTCCAAATAGTTCATAAGACAGGTTAAATTCTATGTGCTAATTGAATTACATGTATAGGTCAATTGTAAAATAATCGCAATAATAATAATCGAGACTAAAACAAAGAAACATAAAATTGATTTACAATGATTTGATCATGGTCGGGTCGGCTGTTTTGGATCCGGACTCAGTTAAAATGACCCGAGGGTCGATCGGTTCATTCTTCAAAGATCAGTCTCATGCTTAGGTCAAGCTCAAGTCTAGCCCATGCCCTCCTCAGCCCATTCGAAGAAGGAAGTCTCCCATGCAAACACGTAAAGACCTAAACCTAGCTGAAAAATCATATATAAGGTATAATTCTCCCATAACAGAGGTATGCACGATCATAACCTAGTTTTTTCAGCTTTTACGGTAATCTCACATTCACCAAATACTGACTTGAGTGTCGGAGGGGCTAATCGGGACACAACCCTCAACCAGCCTTCTTTGTTTTGCAGGTATCTTCACACCGAATTCACCACAAAAGACACTCGATCACATGGAACATAACGACAACGTTCCGTCCTGCCAAAATCCGGCAGAACCAGATCAAATAATTATTAGCTTAAAGTTACTTAGAAATCTTATCATCTTTCTCCCTTAGAAATTTCGCTATCTTACTTTTTTTAATGGATGAAAATAAATTCTCTATGTAACATCTTTTTTCATTACATTTGAAGAAAATTTCTTATAATCTCTTCTTTTAATAGAAAAACTCTTACAATTGTCTTATTATCTTATTTTATACATATGAAGAGTAACTATTTACAACTCTTATTTAAGGTCAAGACCCACCCTTTATAATAAGTATATCAAGGAATATTTACAATTTGAAAAATTTCACAACTAAAAACCTACATTTATTGCTTACAATAATGAATTATAGTTCAATATGTTAGAATGTGGTTCAAGCCTGTTTAAAAACTTTCGAATTAAATTCATTAATGAATTGAATTCAATTACATTAATGAGATTGAATTGAATTCAATTTACACTATTTGGAACAAATCTAGTAATATTACAATTAAATTCAATTACACAGCTTGGAACAAATCCAGTAATATTAAAATTGAATTCAATTATTTCATATGACACATTTACCCTTAACAAAAAAATGCACAAAATAATTAAAAGGATTTTTGCATGTATAATAATCATGAATTTATACACACAAAATTTGCAATTAATCACATGTAATTTGTGCAAAATTAAACAATTAGTAAATTAAATAACAATGTACACAATAATTAATCCAATTTTTGCATGTATAATAATCATGAATTTATACATACAAAATTGGCAATTAATCACATGTAATTTGTGCAAAATTAAACAATTATTATATGTATGTTATAAAATTAAATGCTAATAATATGACATACATAATTAAAAGGAATAATTTTAATCAAACATAAACATGATTTTAGAAGAAAAATCATAAGATTAAAAGTTGGATCTGAAGTAGCCCAAGTCCAATCTAAAGTAGCCCAAGCTCAATTTCAGATTAATAATAATTTTATTTTAAAATAATAATAATATCGTCTTCAACCTCCAGCCGGGTCGGGCGTGACCCAGTTGGAGCAGGTCGGAGCCCCGACTCTCCAGACCACCAGAGGACGTCGGAGCTCGCACTGATGCCGACATTGGGACGACGTGGATGACGCAAACCGCATGAGACGTCCAAAACTCGACCATGCAACGCTTCTCAAAGGACAACGTCGAAGCTCCATGCACGGTGGTCGTCCCTCCTCCTCCTTCACGGTCCAGACAACGTCGCGTGCACCATGAATGACGATAAAAACAACTCTAGCATCTCAAAGAGGTCTAAGGGGTCGACAAAAAACAACAACCTCCAACATATATATATATATACACGGCAGAAAACGCAACCCCAAAACAAAGGAAAACAGAGACAATGGTTTCAGTGGTTTTCATCATATTATACAGCAAGACAGAGGCAGCAAAGCTCTGATACCATATGTAAGAATAAACCACAACATGTAGGCATCTCATACAAAACAAAACATTTACGTAAGGATACAAGCATGAAACAACATATATATATGTGTGTACAACAACGGAAGCTTTAAAAAAGTATCCAACAGCTTTTGGAGTTCACTTCACGTGACTTATAGCGTGAATTGAATTTACAAAGGGAATGGGGGTTTAAACCCACGCGTGATTTGAATTATTAGCTTTCTTGTTGTTCCAAACAAATGAATTGAATTCAATTACACCTTGTGTTCCAAACAGGGTATACATTCATTTATATTTCATTCCATTATAAATAATTCAATTTCATTCCATTAAAAACTTTACATCCAACCAAACATAGCATAAAGGTCTCCAAATAATAATTTTCTAATATTACATTCATTTACATTTCATTTATTATAAATCATCACATTCCATTTCATTAGAAACTTTAAGTCCAACCAAACATAACATAAGGGTGTTCCATCCCTTTCCACTTAATCTGGTTTATATATTTGTGTATATCTCACATAAATGTGTGGATGAGATTTAATGGAATAGAGTAAGAACTAGTTAACTGAAACAAAAGATCTGATCCTCAATACACAAGCCTCTTCACTTTAGGAGAGGATCACTTTACGAGGGTAGGAGAGGATCGTCAATTACACGTAACCTTCTCTTTGTGTTTTACAAAAAAAAAGCTATTTGGAAGTGGCTCATTAAAAATCTCCGCCACAATCACCAAGTATTCGGGCATGACTGGCCGATCCTTTTTGGAACTACTTGTTGGTTCCTATGGATATAGTGAAATAAGCCAATTTTTTATGTACATTTTACTTGGCCTTCCTCACCTCATTCTCTCATTTTGTCTTATGCAAGACTGATCCTCAAGGCTGCTAAGTGGCAACTTCGAGCTGGCACCGGACCTCGCCCTCGCCAAGAGCAACTTATCGATTGGAGCAAACCTCCTCCTGGGTAGGTAAAACTAAATACTAATGGAGCAAGCAAACGTTCCACGTCGTAGGCCACTTCAGGGGGCCTTATTCGAGATACAGAAGGCCACTGGCTTGGAGGTTTGGCTTAAAACATAGGATGGTGCTCATCGCTGAACGTCGAACTATAGGGTGTTTTTACTGGACTTACCCTCACATGGAATATAGGATACCGCCGAGTTGAACTTGAAGTGGATTCGGTAGCAGTGATCAATATCCTTTCCTCCGCGGTCAACTGAATTCATGCCCACAATTTTATCGTCATGGGCATCAACGAACTGTTTCACCAAAACTGGATTGTTATTCATTGACATATTTGAACAGAGAGAAGTTGAGATTGAAGACTTTTTCTCATAAAAGGAGCTAATGAGCTTAACTAGTTCTTTACATATAGAACGAAAACTAGTTATTTACACGGAGAACGAAACCTGACTAAAAAAAACTAACTATGAAGCTAACTATGTTAATAGTAAATAACTACAGTTTACATCCTCCCCTCAAGTTGAAGCTGGTGGAAGTTGAAACATATTCAACTTGGAAACTAAGTTGTGAAACTGAGTTATTTATTATTAACTATAGTTAGCTTATTTGTAACCATAGTTAGCTTCATAGTTAGCTTTTTTAGTCATTTTTTTATTCACATTGCATGTGCATTTTCCACAATCACAATAAGGCAAAGGTCGAAGTCGACTCAGATTATCCTATAACTTCGAGATCTTGTTATAAAATGCAGCCAAATCAGTGTTTCCTTGATCAATAGAATTGATTTGCCTCTGCATTTGATATACCTTAGGACCATTACTCATCCCAAATCTTTCAATAAGAATATCCCACAGCATTTTGGCATCTTGACAATATAAGAAAGTTTCTACTAGATCCTTAGATAAAGATCCAAGAATCCAGTATCGCACCATATAGTCATTATTCCTCCATTTCAAGTACTTAGTAGAATCTTCTTTAGGTTTCTTGATGGAACCATCAATGTAACCTAATTTATCCCTTGCATCAAGTGAGATATGAATAGTAGTATTCGAGGTAAGGTAGTTATTATTGCTCAAAGGAGCAGTAATCAAAGAAAATCCTGACTGATTCTCTTCAAAAGCAGTAGCGGAAGCATTAGAATGTTCACCAGTACCATAAGAATCTTTGTTCGACATTATAGATCGAAGACTCACAATAAGCCATCAATTAGCAAGATGAGAAGAAGAGAAAACGATAACCCCGATTAGCAAGATGGGATAAAAAGAGAAAACCAGAACCCCGTAATCTCTGATACCATGAACAGAGAGAAGTTGAGATTGAAGACTTTTTCTCATAAAAGGAGCTAATGAGCTTAACTAGTTCTTTACACAGAGAACGAAAACTAGTTATTTACACATAGAACGAAAACTGACTAAAAAAGCTAACTATGGTTACAAATAAGCTAACTATAGCTAATAATAAATAACTACAGTTTACAATATTTATCAAGAGAGCAACAGATGCGCTGACTGACTTGTCAACTATGCTGAACATGTAGATGTTGGGATCATATATTTTGATACTACACCCATTGGATGCCACTTTTTCCTCACAAAGGATATGAAGGGACCTGTTTTCCTAGACTCGTTATGTAATTTTCGTTTACTCTCCTTTTATATAAAAAAATAGCTATTTAGTAACTCGAACTTATTCTTTTTGTGTTTTACAAAAAAGCTATTTACTAACTCAAACTTATATTTTTGTCACAAATGAGTAACCTTATCATCTCTTCTTCCGTTGTTATTACTCAAGGTACATCTAGAAAACATACTTTAGCTTTGCAGTCTTTCTACTCCTCAAAGCAACCGGTAAAGCAAGCTCAAGAGATAGATAGGTTTTCAAAATATCCTTAAGTTTGTTGTATATAGCATAAGGTAAGAGTGTAATCAAAGGCTTTTCCTCAACCAAATGAGTACCTGAAAAGATTTGATTGATAGGACAAGATTATATTTGGTTATTCATCATATACACTTTAGTTGTAGTTCCTGGATAAAATTGGTTATTCACTATATAATCATGAACACAAAATCATTGTTGCTTTTATCAACTTTACATACATCTTTTACTTAGATACCAAATTTCTATCTACATGAAAATTAGCTAACAGTAAAAATGTTTTTTTTTAATTTTAACAATAAATGTTATATAATGATATCCTTTGAATAGTTGGTCTTTAAGAAGGCAACTAATTAACTAATAATGAACATAATTGCATTTAAAATTGAGACTGTTATTATCTTTCATATAACAAAATGTTATCATTGGGGAATTAAAACATGATTTGATTTCCAAACAGCATAATAATAACAAAAAAAATTTGTTTTAGATTTCCTAACAACCTAGATAGGTTAAATTCTGTAACTTGATTAACACGTAAAATATAAATCTTAATTCTTACCTGATTTTGAAGGTTAATCCTTTTCTTGTTTTTTCTCTTGAACTATTTTCGAAATTGACTCATCTCAACCCTTATCGTCGCACAAGTATCTAATATCTAACAATATCTACAAAATTGTGCTGAAAGAACTCTACAATTGTTATAGACGATTAGGTAAGAAGTATTAAAATATCTTATTAATTGATTGGGGATTATATAGATAGAATGTATGAACAAGGTAAGTCATATGCCCTCCTAGGGTTAGTTTGGAACCCTGATGTTAGGTAAGCATTGTGTGGTCCACCATAGGCCTTATTAAGGTGGGAGTGTGACAAGTTGGTATTAGAGGTTAGGTTAGGATGATTTGTTTGCATAATGCCTCCAAAATATCTTGGTTGACCTTATAGGAAACGCGAGAGTAATGCAATTAAAAGAGTTGGGTAAGAAATAATAAGGGGGTGCTTGATTGATGAGTTTAGGAAGGGATTAATAGGTAGAGAATGAAAATTGAGCGGAGGGTTGTTGATTATCATTATAGGGGTAATAGTTTGATATCTCATTTTTGGATAATCCTCTATACCCTAATTTGAGTAGAAGAATGAAACTTATTCTTTAGTAGTGGCTTTTTAAAAAAATATTTTTTATATTAATTAGTTAAATACAATTAATTATTTAAAATATAATTAATTACAATAATATTATTAATTAAGTAATTA
>JANIHY010000002.1:12300535-12318978 GCA_027479065.1 Erythroxylum brevipes
ATTTTAATTAATTACATTTTAATTATATTTAATTAAAAATATTTAACTCAAAATTTTAAAAAATTAGTTTTAATTCTTGATTTTGGATGTTTGTTACAAGGATTATTTATGGGTCTCACATAATGGGGAAGAGAAAAGCTTAAGAAAAACAATACATTATTAGTAGATAGTGAACTTGGAGCATTCCTTAAAATCAAGGAATGAAAATAATACCTCTGCAATGATATATCCATACCAACCATTAATTTTAATTCCATTCCCATTCATTTTTTCTTAAACCCTCAAAACAAGCATCCCCTCAAAACAAGCACCCCCTCAGTTAAGAAAGGCTACTGTAGCTCCGGCAGCACAACTAGGCTTATCCATATTGTGTCTTCCCAAGGATCATGAAGAAATTTCGGTTTCTGGTTTACGCGCGCCTGTGAACTGAGTTCATATGTTTGCTTTAGATATCTACTGTCTTGCTCTTTTAGCTTATCCGAGGATTGGCTTTGTTGGATTAGTTATGCTCTGGTGAGACTTGTTATTGACCGAGGGATCAATGTTACCGGTTCATGGGATCTATCAGGCACCAGTCGTTGAGCGTTTCACACTTTCACTTCACTCCGCCCCTGTAATTTAAATAAATTTATTCTATTGGTAATAAGAATGATTTTTCAAGTGTACAATTACAAGTTGAGTGCCGGTATCATCCTAGCCTTTAAACAGGGTGGTAAAAAAGGAAAACCCAGTTATCTACTGGAAGCCGTTGGTGTAATACGAGTGGTATCTTCCTGCTACAAGTATATTTATGGTGTAGTTGAGCTAACTTATGATCTGTACAGTAATTTACACATACTTCAAATCTGAACAACAAATGTGGCTGTTTTTCTTTGGTTCCACTGTTTAAAGGGCCTTCTGATCTAACCTCTCGTTCCAATTTAAGCATCGAATCAAGCTGCGAAACCAATCTCCTGTTTGGTCACACTTGTTGACGGTAGGCAGTGGGTGCTGGCTCATATGTATCCGGACAGAATCACCTCTTGAGAGTTGCTGCCTTCTCTTTCCATCAAAAGAAACCCAGGCGTTACTCCGAGTATCCTCAGGAATCTATTAAACATAAGGAGTCAACGGGCTGAACAATCAAACATGAAACAAGTAGATAGACTTGATCTTTAATCAAGTTAAATACCTTTAGTTCAAGCCTTGCAGAGTCTGGAAGTATAACTGGCCTGAATGATAGGGAATGCGGACAGATTGGTGTAAACAGCATGCAAGGCACGTTGGGATGCACCTGCATTCCAGTTTATATGCGGTCATATGGCCTCTCACATTCGCTAGAACTGATTAGAACTAAAAATAATCATGGTAAATGTTCCCTTTTCAGTATTAATGTCGGCTTCTTTATCCATATCTCGGTAAAGAGAAGTGGCAACATTTCACAACAAAGACCTTGAGGAGAATTACGAAGTCTGACATTGTGCCAGTTATGATGATGGCACAAGGCAGAAACCAAAAGAAATTCAGAAAACGATGAAACTATAAGTCAACCTATTAATCATCAGTTAAATTTCCAACCATCAACTTTAGAGCTGCAATTATACCATGGAACCTCCAGCTGCGGTGGAGTAAGCAGTACTTCCTGTAGGCGTGGCCACTATGACCCCATCACCCTGCACCTGGGAGACAATCTACTTGTCAAACAAGGTTTGGAAATATGAAATTGTTGATTAACCAATGCACATGCAGAAGTCGGCATAAAGAGCAATTCCTGTCCCAAATTCCAAATAGTTCTTTACCAGGGAGTTGCGAAGCCAAAACACTTTGAGCCTCATGTCAAAACAAAAATTTGATAGATTAATATTGTATATTATAGTTTTTAATCGTACCTTGGTAATAAGTCGATCATGTTCATAACATTCAACCTTAGAAAGATATGGATTAGAACCCCGGTCAACAACCACTTCATTCAGGACATCAAAAACTTTACCAGGCACTGATTTACCATTGCGAAATATCTCACACCGAAGGCGCATTCTAAGAGTTATATATACACCATCCATCGTATTGTTCCCATGGATAACTTGTCTTAAGTCCTGCCTATAATCTTCAAACTGAATAGGAGGAAATAGCAGATAATTCACAAGATGATCTTCACATGAAACTTACAGGCAAAAACTATATGTTCTCTCATAGCTTACATTGTGAGAAGTCAGAAATCCAAGAGATCCAAGATTGAAGGATACAACAGGTGGAACAGCACCTCTAAACAAATTTGATGCATGGAGAATAACCCCATCTCCACCCAAGCATGCCACAAAATCAACCCTCTCGTGAAGATCACTGCAATATAGCATCAACCAAAATTACTTCAATTAACAGCAAGGTACTCGGGTACGTTTCAGGTATATATATAAATTCCATCAGTTGTTGAATCACAATTTCCATTACCTAGTATCTTGACTATAAAAGGTTTGAACAAATCCAAACCCTGGGATTCTAGCAAATATGTCATGAACATCAGGTTCAACAAGAACATTCATTTTCTCTTGGTGATACAAAAAGGAAGCAACCTGCAAATCAATATGCAGATATCGCAGTTAGACAATTACATATATAACAAGATGACCAAGAGGCAATCAAAGTAGAAATGTCAGTTTTAAGGACCATGGAAATAATGTAGATGCAGACTAAAAGGAGTTGAATGTAAACCCTTAACATGAAATTTCATGAAAAAGAATCCTTCTAAAAATAAGAGCTGAAATCAAGGTTTGATTTTCTCTCAATCATAATGGAGAAGAAAGAATATAATTATTTCTCTGAACTGCAAGGACAAATTGACGGATATTGACCTATTTCCACAAATAACAAAAAAAAAATTGTCAGAAATCTTGCACTTTGGGAAAGCCACCAGTCACATTGCAGAAGATAAATACAAAACAAGAGAATATTATCATTTGAACAGGGACTGTGTTCACAGTTTATGTAACCATTTTTCAACAGTTAATGCAAGAAATAATCTAATATAAGACAGAAGCATGAATTATCAGAACCTAGACAACAACATGATATTGCCTTCGTTTCCATGCTTAATTCTTGCTTGGCACCTGGTGAACTTACTGGTTTTAACATCACATTCCTTACTTTAACCTACCTTTGCTGGATGGAAGGCCAGTGACAAAGAGATTGGACTACTAACATGCACGCATAATCACTTGTTTCTTGTCTACTTAGTAGATTGGACCATCAAATTGTACCACCACTTCCTCTTTCATAATTAATTTGATTTTAGAAACAAAACTTTAAAAATTATCAAAAGTTATTTTTCTAACATACTTCTTTAGCTTCTTCCATCAGTTCTTGCCCCAGTTTCTTCAATAACAACGCAGTTTTTGGAGTGGATTTCCACATCAGCATCTGCTGCTGGGTACTTGGATGCGTAAAGGCCAAGGAAGATTCGGTAACTTTTTCTCTGCTACAAGAGAACCCATCTGTTCGCACTAGAAACATTTCTGCTTTCCTTCTTGACTGCACCCTTACAACACCAGTTGCAGAAGCACACATATCTCCCTGAATTGCGTCCAACTCATCGTCGCTGGAGGTTGAGGAGGCTACACCATTGGTTCTACCATACTCATTAATGGATTGAGATTTAACTTTATTTCCTTTATCCTCAGTTTGCGTAGTAGAGACACATGTTTCAGCTATAGAACCCCTCTTTGCTTCACCAACTGCTTTCAAATCTGAATCAATAGAAACAGAAGTGCTGTGAATTAAATGCTTGTCACCATTGGCGGTCAAATTCTGAGGCTTTGCAGATAGATTTCCGTTCCCAGATATTCCATTGGACATGTTCACTTCTGCAGGCTCTGATGCAGGACCTACAGCAGTGGTATAGCCTGACTGCATCACCCTATTCATCTGTCTTGGAGCATATAAGTTTTCCAAGTGTTTCAAGTGATAACTAGAGTAAGTGGAAGGTGAAATTTTCTTTGTCCTAAAAAACTTGGACATCTCTGCTTTTGAAAAGACATTGCTAGGAGGGACTTGAGACGTCAAAGGGTCAATGTTGCTATAGTTATTTGCTGAAGATCCTGTCCCATTATCACCAACTGACATGTTTTTCTCGAGCAAACCAAGGCCATTATATGCTCCATTACTGGTCTGACCTTCTTGGTTCTTAGATGGAGACAAAAGTCCACGAGGCACTCCATTCATACAATCAGGTTCTTCTAAAGCGTCTTTTGGCAATCCATGCTCTTGCTCCATTGGGACCCTCTCATGCTTATTAGAAAGGGCCTGTCGGTCTCCCAGATGATCTTTCTCCTGAAGTATGCCATCAATTGGAGTTGTAAGCTGAGATGCACTACGAATCATATACTGCTTCCATCTGGATATCATAGCAGTTGTTCTCCACATTCCTTCCTTACTATGAAGATAGATGGGTTTGTTGCAGCTATCTGAAACTAAAGTTGCAAACTTCTCAACCTGATCCATTGAAGGAGCTGTCCTAGCTTCAACAGGAATTTTAATCAATTCAATTTTTCCAGAAAGTATAGCATTATCTACAGCTGCTTGATAGAGGGGATCTCTCACAATTTCAGCTCTGAGATCCACAATAGTCTTAAAACCTCTCTGCATTAACCAGTTCAAACCTTCTTCTGTTAACTGCCCACCACTCCAAAAAGCTATCTCCGAACTTTGAGAATCAATGTCCTCTCTGGAAGCAGACAAAGATACAGAATTCCAATTTGCAAGGTGTGTATGACAAGGGTAATCATCACGACGGGGAAAACCACAATCATAGCACACATTTTTCAGCCTCTGTAGTTTCCTCCATACGTCCAAACTGCGTGCATCATCAGGTGTCAAAAAATTTTCAAGAGCAACATGCAAGCTCTCACAACATCTTTTCATCTCACTCCTGAAAACAGCGAGTGGTGGAAGCTTATCCTCCGTCATGCTTATCTCAGCAGACCGATAGGAGCTTGTGATAGAATATCTTCCAGAGAGCACATCTTCCCGTCCTTTATTCAAAAGTGATAGCATGCAACCAAGCACAGATACTATTTTATCTTCCAACAGTGGTTTCTCCTCTGATGTGAAGTCGTATGAGACAGCACATTCACCAGTCAATGGATTGCATAAAGCATCCATCAATGCAGCGTGCAGCCTCTCAGCCGCTCTAAATATACGACAATATGCCTCAACCTCAGCAATATCCCCAGGCATAGGACCAGCCCAGCGCAATTGTGAGACATCATTAGGCTGGACAAACTTCAAGTCAAATCAAAACCATGCAAGTCAATTATAGTGTTCTATCAAATGAAGTTGCCAAAACATGCCTATAATCCATTCAGAAAAACATAGAGTCCATTTTCAATATTAAATTCAGCGATCATAAAAGCAACAAAAGACAGTATTTGGAGCTCCAACCACAGCAGTCACAGAAATCAATCAGATTAATCTTCAAGTGTCAATCAAGATTTGATCTTTTGGTCAAACTAGTTACATCTCACTTAAATGGGTTGATAACCAAAAAATGCAGACAACCACAAATTTTAACTTAGAGAAACCCAGAATGCAAATTTAATCTCTGCTACTAAAGATCACAAGAACATATGCAGAACTTTCTATAAAATCGCACAAATTAAGAATTTACCAAAAAAAAATTCTCAGTCAGTTCGTCAAAACCCATAACGTCGAACGAAGATATCATCGACAAGAGAGTTCAAAAGAAATAAAGACAGAATACAACCTGAGAATCCAAACCCAAGTCACGAGAGAAAGCCTCTGATAATTCCGCAGACACAACAAACTTTAGCTTTCTCTTCAGTGGGTCTTTTCTCCGAAACTCCAAACCAGACCCGAAACACGTCACCTTACTGTCTCTCTCTCTAAAGACCTTAGACAAGCAAAAGGAGGGTAACACTCCGGTGAGCGGAGACAACAGATTCATGTCGACGACAGCCACGTGGTGCAAGAAGAGACATGCCACCATGTGGAGAATATTATAACGTCTGAATTCTCACTACGACGTTTCTATATCGCTTATTAAGACACATATATCCGTTTAGTAGAGAGAAATGCTCAGGAAAGTGGAGGAGTGCTTTTGGAATGATGGAATAAACCAATGCAGTGATTATTATTATTATTATTATTATTATTATTATTATTATCATTATTAATTCTAAAGTGGATAATATCGAAGAAGGAATTTTGAGGGATTTTTTTCAGGTTCAGAATTTGGGGGGTTTGGTGTTTTTTCAGTTTATTCGTTTCATTGCGATTAAAGAGCTGCTAGAGATCTTGGAGATGATGATGGTTGGCATGGATTGAGGAGTCCACCGTGATTGTTAGAGCTTGAGAGGATTTTCGGAGGTTTTTAGGTTTAACGATCGATTCTTCGATTTGGTAAGTTATTGTGTTTAATGTTATTATTAATTGTTAGTTGATGTATTTATGACATTAAATGCTATAGATGTGAGTAGTTGAGTGTGTTTAATGCTGGTTTATAGAGAGATAATGGTTGAAAATGGCGGAAAAATGAATCGGAGAGGACGAAGTCGCTTACACTT
Source organism: Erythroxylum brevipes (assembly GCA_027479065.1). Lineage (NCBI taxonomy): Eukaryota > Viridiplantae > Streptophyta > Magnoliopsida > Malpighiales > Erythroxylaceae > Erythroxylum > Erythroxylum brevipes. The sequence continues at coordinate 12,307,093 of JANIHY010000002.1, forward strand.
CGCGACGTCTGAAATGGGGCCACGCCACGGCGAGCCGCGTGAGACGTCGCGGCGAGCAAGAAATTTAGATGCCGCGACGAGTTAATGGTTAGGCGTCGTGGCGAGAAAATGCGAGGTGTTCGCCGCGGCAAGAGGCTGTAGTTCGCGGCGAGGGACAGATTTCTGAGATGGGTTGTTTTGATTTTAAGGGCATAACTTTTAGTGTAGACCTCCAATTGAGGTAATCCTGGATTCATTATGAACTAGAGAAAGAGGTCTACAATTGTGGTAGAGATTGAGAGTTTGAATTTTGATTTGGTGAGATTGCAATTATCGAAAGAGAGTCAATTTCAGTTTCTAGTGTAACTTAAGAATTATGTTGTGACATATTTGAGTTTAAATTGGAGATTTGAGAAAGCGATGGATGTGATTGATCTAGTGAATAGTAAATTTTGGTTATGAAGCGAGAGATAGCGGAATTGGATAGAGCGCTGAAAAATCATGAACATGCATCATACAGTTTTGAATTAAGATATGTGCATTAGTGAATTCAATTGATTGAGCATCGAGTGATGAGAATTCGTTTGTATTGTTATAGAGGCGCCGTTGGATCGACAGTCCATGGATATTGCTGGGACTTCCAGGCAGTAGCTCAGAAGTTACAAGTGAGTAACCTAGTTAGTTCCTCAATCTTTGTGTGATAAAATGTGCTATGAATGTGTGAATTAATTGCCAAAGTGAGTGATACGAATGTAAAATAAATGTGTTGAATGCGATAAATGTTAGTGATTGTGCAAGTGTGAATGTTTATAGTTGGGAGATAAATGTGCTGAGATTGAGAGTGAATATTCTGAAAGTGATAAATCGCATTGAGTGAGATATATATGTGCTAGTGGCTGTGTAAGTGTGAGAGCATGCTAAGCATGATTAACAGCGGTAATTAACAGTTGTGACTGGAGCTTAGCGATCAGAGCTTTAAGCTCGATATCAGCGATTGGGCCTAAGGCCAAAAAGGGAATAGTGCATACCCTGAGGGCTCTCCTATCCCTTATATGAGTGGGCAATAGTGCATACCCTGAGGGCTCTCCTACTTGCCGAAAATGTGATTAATGTAAAAAGTGCCCGGATCGGGACAGTGTTAACGCTCAGTCACAACAATGACATAAAAATGAGAATTTGCATACATTATGCATCTGATTGTGTTATGAGATTTGAGAATGCGTGTAAATATGTGACAATTGTGAAGTGGCATGTCTGAGCTGTGGTATAGTATAAATGTGTAAATTGAGTGCAGTGTTCTAAAATGCGTTAAAGTGTACTATGTGATATATTATGTGTATATGCATGAGTTGGGTGAACCATCGGTGATGGTTTCTCATTGAGTTCGCAAACTCACCCAACATCGCAATATATTTTTCAGGACAACGTCAGTAGGACTCTAGCTCCCGTGATAGATTTTCCTGTCGTGCGAGTGTGTGATCAAGTGAAGCGATGGATCACAGGTCGGTCAATTGGGGCGATTTTTGGGATGATCTTAGTATAGACGTTTTTATCAGTTTCCTTTTTGGGTTATTATATCGAGACTTCAGGGGACTGATAGAATTGTCTATATTTTGGATTGATGCTTTGAAATGAAAGATTATTATTGTGATTTTAAATTTTTAGTGAATTGCATGATGCGGTTTAATTTTATTGATGCCATGCGAGTGATAGTGATCGTTTGCGATCGTAGCACTTCCTTGCTGTGGGATATGCGTCGGAACGACCCACGGGCGTCCCGGTGTGTACCCTATGGTGAGGGGGCGCTACACAAATAGCTCCCGAAGCAAAAGCTTGAAAGTCTCGGTAACGTCTATCGATTGACGTTCCAAATGCGCCACTAAACCAGTCAAAATATTCAAACATTACCACATGTACACTGAGAAATAGTTAATAATGCACATGTATGCATGTTCGTGACATTCCCGGCATTATACTAAAATTTTCCATTACAAAATTTTCCTCTAACTTTTAGAAACTCATTGATACCAAAATCATTCAATTCGGACCTCTACAGGTACAATTATTACTAAAATACGAACCAGAAAAATAATTATCCGCTCCTCTCATTTCTACCTAGTCAATCCCCTTCAATTTCATCTCTAAAAATTTCCAATTTCACATATAAATGAAATTAAATATTAAACGAATACGACGCCTTGAGAATCAGGTCAATCGGTAAAGAAACAAATTGGCCAAAATAAATCACAAATAAATCAAATAATAATTAATAAAATTAAAAAATTAAATATATATAAACATATACAACGCTGCACTGGCACTCAACAGAGTGCGTTCACCCTCGCGAGGTGCGAGCATCGCCCAAATTTTTTTTTTCTTTTAAATCAATTTTCTATTTTACAAAAATCAATTTTCTATTTTTGCAAAAACCAACTCTCCTTTCTGTCACACTACCCAACTTTTAACACACACATCCAAAAATCACAAATTAGATCTTGTTGGAAAGATCTTGAAAAATCCTACAAGTTTCATGAAGAGCTAAAAATCCAATTTCACTTCTAAGGTTGTCAAAAATGCACTCAAAGACACTGCCTCGTCATACACTTACCATAACAGTACAACACTTTTACAAAAATCAAATCTTTTCATCCCATTTGCCACAAATTCAAAATTTTATATCAATCAAAAGAGAAAAACAAATGCTACAATGTTCATGAACAACTTGGAAGCCAATTCAATCTCTAACCAAATCAAATTCTCAAGCAAAGCTTCTGCCTACCCAAATTATTCTCAACAATAAACCAATCTTTCAAAATTCATATCTCCACATCCCCTTGGAGAAAAAGTCCATACCATATAGCAATAGAAATCTCAAATAATATACTACAATTCTCAAGAAGGACTTAGAACCAAATTTCATCTCTAACTAGGTCAAATCCTCCCATTAATGTGGTTGTCCAGTTGGGGTTTATGAAATTAGCATTTAACCTAAACCATAACAAAACTTTACAAATTTATATCTTACAATCCTTACATCCAAAATTTGCAAATAATGCCTCATTAGAAAGCTACAACAATCCTCTACAAGTTTACAGAAGGTCACTTAAGCCAATTTCACCCTTAACAGTCCAAAATTAATATCAGAACACAAAAAGGCACAAAACCTATGCACTTAGAGTCACTTGCACACAAAACACATTTTGGGCTGACTTACCACCTGAACTTTACAGACCATAACTTTCAATCTACACATCAAAAAAATTCATGCCTAGTGGAGTTAGAAAGCTAACACAAAAATCTTCAACTTTCATGAAGACCAAATTAGCAAATTCAATGCAAATCAATCTAAAAAAGATCATCAAAGTTTCAGGTCACAAGGTTCGGATTGTTGTTCATACAGCACCTATAACTCACTTTCAAGGCCAGATTCAAGCTCCTTCAAGGCACAATTTAGTATCAATTCCTTAATATGAATTCTATCCATACTTCTTAAGTTTAATTTAAGCAAAACCTCAACTCAATAACACAACCATAACAAAAGTTATGACCAAAAACCTGAAACCTACACAAAAGAAAATTTTCAGATTTCATATCCAACTCAATTTCTTTCATTCCAACACCAATCCTACATCAATAAGCATCCAATTTAGTCTCTAATTCAGCCACAAGTTCATCTAGACATTCACTTACATAAATAGTCAAAATTTGGCAGCACACAACACACAATCTTCTTACTTTAATTTACCACTCATCTAACTTCATTCTAACATCAAAACCAATCCAAAACCAATCCAACACATGCTCAATCATTTAGCCTCACATAAACATGCACTTATACTCATACAATCAAATCCCAAATACCATGAAACAAATGTTCAAGACAACACAAATAATGCATCAATTACCAATTAAAGAGCATAAAACAAATCCCTCACCTAAACAAGCTTCCAAACTTCAACTCTTCCAAATTTTTTTCACCAATTCTCTATCTTCCTCACACACCATACGGTCATCACCATCACAAGGCTTAGGTTTGTGATTTTTTTTTTTGTAAATAAAAGAGGAAGACATACGTAGGAGATGAGGACTTGTGTAAGTAGAGATGAGTAGCAATTTAATAAAGAGGAGAAAACCAAAGAAGAAAAAGAAACCAACGAAGAGAAAGGAAGGAGAAAGCTTCGGATGGGAGGTGACTATAAGAGGTTTGTCTTTATTTAAGAACCATCGTGAATGTCTAAGGCAACTTGGATGTGATTTATGTAAACTAGCAACTTGGTGGCATGTTAGGCAAGTGACATGTCACCCTCACATTTCTCCATTTAATTTCTTTCCAACTCGGTTCCGATTTCTACTCCAATTTCTTGTCAAATTCCAACGGCTCAAATTCATAATTCCTAATATCATTTATCTAAATTTCCAATGCCATTGGACAATCATTTCTAGTACCAAAAATCCATCAATCCGCCACTTGGTAATTTTTTCGGTCTGGACATTTTTTCAAAAATTCCAGAAAAAATCCTGAAATTGCCTAAAAATGTAAAACACACATAAATCACTCCAATTCATTTTTTCAAACACAATAAACACATTTTTCACAATAAACACATATGCCGAGAAAAGTCCTGAATGTATGAACAATCATGTGCATATACCAAAAATTTCAATTTTTATATATATAGAGGCCATCTTATGCATGAATATGCCGACACTAGTTTACACACTCATAATCCGTCCCGAATTATCATTCTGCCCTTGCCATCGGTGATGGGATGTTACAAATTGAGATAACACTATAGCTAATATAAGGAGGATTTAGATCCACATTATATTCTATGAGAATATGTGAAGGAAATATAGATTAGATTTTGATGAATGTGTTACCAAAGCAGGAAGTTAAGTTGGAAATAGATTGAAGGGTGAGGAGAAATGAGTATGAATGAGCAAAGATTAGAATAAACCAATGTGAAACAGGAGGAAATCTAAAGAATGGAGAAGACCATTTAAAAAAGGGGGAGTCAATTGGGAAATTGAAAAAAAAGTGAGATATGTTACCTCATCGAGGAATTAGGAGAGCTAATAATGGGCATTTGGAGTTTGAAAAAAAATTGTTTGATTTAACAGTCGCTCCGATAGTACCCTAGTGCCACTGCTTCATTAGTTAATACGAAAACGATAAACAAATGGGCTGCTCATATCAATTCCCATGGTTTGTTATAATAAACGTTAAATACATCTATCCAAGAAGAGATCCTGCACTGTTAAAATAAGGACAACATATCCTTTAATCAAAAACCACACGCATTCAAAAGTCATACATCCATTGGCTTACAATTCCAAAAAGGGGAAGACAGAAAAAAAGAAAACATAAACTGGGCATTTCACTCTTTAGACAACAGAGCGACACCAATCAAAAGGCTTCATTTTCAAAATCAATACGAAAAGTTGTAAACTTGAAGCTGCAAAACCCAAAACGCTTTCATATTCGATCACAGGCCCTTGCATGTCCAACAAAACGAGAGGTAGAAAAAGTATAAACGCAGATCTCACGAAAGGGTTCGTCTTTATCCATTATATTGGTGAGGATTAGAACAGCATTGCACACGAAACTTAAAAGCGGAAACAAGAAAAAGAAAATATAAGATAATCAGAACCAGAACAAAGCATACCTTATCCACGACCTTTCCTCTCTTTTTCTTTTATTTCCTCTCCTTTCTTATCAACCAAACAAGAACTAGGTGTCTGGAAATGGAGTTTTCAGATCAAAAATAAACCTGAAGAACCAAGAAAAAAGGGAAACAGTACTAAGAAGGGCCAAAAAGGTGTATCAGGTGTAAGATAGAACGTAGAAACCTCAAGTAGAAGAAGGAATCAGCTATATAGGAAAACAAGGGTAGTCGCAGAGATAACCTACACGAGCAAAGAGAGAGAGAAGATGAAGAGAAAACAAGGGAAGGTAAGGAGGGAGAGAAAAAGGATATTTATAGAGTTTGATAGCTACAGACGACGTGGTTAACAAGGTAACCCTCCTTTAATCTCATCATAACAAAATCTTTTCCCTTTCTTTGAATCAGCGTGCAAAGTGAAAACAAGAAAACAACATTTTACGATTTGGCAAATAAGTCAAAAGAAACAGAAATGAAATTAAAAAGGCAGATTTAAAATGATAAATCAATAATTTTCTGGACCACGTAAAAGGGATTATATATTACTTTATATTATTAATTCATTCTTGCTTTTTAAAAGAACAGCTTTTAATTAAAATGAAAATTGTGTAAATCAGAAACTCTTTAACCTCAGAAGAAAATACAAAAGTAAGAAAAGCAAAAGAAACCCCAACAAATGGGTGAACTTGAAAAATAGCATAAGAGAAAGCAACGCGTGTAAATGAGAAGCTAAGGGAGGATATATGAAATGGTGCCATGTGGGTGGTGATGGGGTGTTTTTAATACGAATGATGTGTCCACATGTCAGATGTGGGCCCTATTTACTTATACGGACGGATTTGCCCCTCCTGTCGCATTCTCCGTAAGGTTGGCTTTCCCTTGAAAACTAAGTTTGGCAATCACGCCGGTTCGATTTAGTCCGAAATTAACGATTTGATTAAACTTTAAACTAGACTTAGGTTTGGACATCAATTATAAAAAATGATATTATTTTGTATTTCTCTTGTAACAAAAAAAAATATATATTATTTTACAAAAAAAAACTTTATTTTTATTTTTAATTTAAAACAACAAAAAACAAGTCAGTTATCCTGAATCAGGCAACGAGTTGGCCGAATCTAGCCTATGTGAGTCGTGGTAGACCGTGCAGGTTAGGCCCGTTGCCACGCCCGTTGAAATGAAAACAAATTTGCATCAAGTGTTTTTTTATTTATCTTTTATTCATTTGGTATGGTTTAACCATTAAAACTTTTATTAAAAAATTATAATTTCTTAATTTAATATCTACTCATAAAAATTCACTATTGTGCACCTTAAATTTTTATTATATAAATAAAATTTTCTTTTGTTACATATTAACTTTAATAATTTTTTTAATAAAAGATGATTTTATGAGAAACAATTTAAGTTAACTTATAAACATCAAAAGTTTTAGGAGTTTATTTAATTTTTTTAAAAATTTAAATTTTACTATTGCCTTTAACCTACTATTTTTGTAAGAGAAAAATAAATCTAAATCAATGGAAATTTTATGTTAAATATTCATATTCGTCACGGGAAGAAAGATGGGCTTCTTTGCTCCTTTTAACAATAATAGGCAGACATTTTGAAAGCCTTCACCTCAATTTGAAAATCATTTACAATAACCATTGATTTTATTTTCATTTAGATGAGATTTAATCTGAATAATGTGCACTTTATCCATCTTACATGTGGGCTTGTACTACTTTATAGGAGTAGTTATTAGATTTTATATACTATATGTTCAATCAAATAGTATCTTTCAATCCATTAATACGCTTTGCACATTATAGTAAAAGTTATGGAAACATGTAGAATATAAAGTGGGATAGTTTTTAGACATTCATTTTCATGAACGTATTTGACTTATTTCATTCTCAACCAACTTTCATCCATTAAGACATTATTTCATTAAATAAGTGATGAAGAGTCGCTTAAGTCTCATTATAATTTAATTGTAATCATATGATGATAGGTTGTAACTTCATCTATTACAGTCAAATGGCTTTCTTCCCATCCTAAAAGCCAACCTAAATTGCAACTGATGATAATTGATAACGGTGGGAATATTCATCACAAGGATTGAATATTTACAATTAAAAAAAAACTAAATGCATCAAAATTTAATAATAAAAACTGAGGTCAAAGCCGTTGAGTACTTGGGTGGGCTCAATCCACGTGGCAGCAGATGGGAGTTCACGTGAGAAAAATGTTAACGCGGGCTTGATGGTTTACTTTATACTGCTGGGGCCGTAAGATTCTCGTGGCCAGTCACGTGGCTCAATTGTCTGAGCTGGCAAAGCCTACTTGCTCTTTGTCAGCTATGACCGGGTACAAAAAATTGTTTGTTTTCTTCCCCCAATTTCTGTAGTAAAAAAAGGTAGGGTTAATGATAAGAAGAAGTCGAAAACTAAAAAAAAAAAAGAAGGATGCTTTGTGGGACCTATAAAGGTGGTTGTTTTTACGAACTCAGATTTTCTGTCTAATATTACTCTGTCTTATTCTGTTTCATAAAATCTCAATCATTTATTTTACAGAACCCACGCGAGACCGACATAAGATCCACATAAATAAATGACTGAGATTTATTGAACATAATAAGACATCATAATATTAAACAGGAGATCTAGACTCTATTTTTACCTATAATAACGACGAAATTTTCACGAGCTATACGTGCTTAGTGTATGCGTTGGGTTGGTATAACAAAAACCCTCATCTTCGCTTGGCTTGGGCGTTGAAAAGAACTGCTCAGTCATGTTCATATTCACACCTTCACAAAGCTTTATTTGTGAATCCTATGTGGTTATTCCTTTCTAGGGATTCTGTTCTGTTTTATGTTTCTCTTCCTTTCTCCTTACAACTCAAAAGCTACGGAGATAATAAGTTGTTCACAAAAGAGGAGGCTTTGTGTTTATGAACAACTAATTTGTATGGATAATTCAAGCTCAAGGATCAATTCTAAACTAAGCCAGTGGGTATTCTTTCGTTGATCTTAGAATCAATCCTCTTCATTTTAGTTTTTTCTTCTTAATGCCCCATATTGAGATTTGGTTTGGGTAGGTTAACCGGCTTACGTGGTTGCGGTTCAGAGCCCGGCCCAAGACAAATTAGTATTGTATCCTTTGGTCTGCCAGGGTGAGGTTGCGACTCGAACCCCTGACCAAAGGGTTTTGTTGCGTTGAGACGCACGCCTCTCACCACTGATTCTAACCTATAAAAATTGAAATAAAATTTTAGTAGTCATATTTTGGAAGTAACATATTCCAAGAAACTTGCATAGGAAAATTAACTAACCTCTTTTTATCATCGGACATGAAAAGAGAATACCTTTCTTGGCTAAGTGGACTTTCTAGCGAAAGTTAGTGGGAAAACAAGTCTCCAACACAAAGCTAAAGTAAGAATAGATAAAGCTAACCAATAATAATGCAAACCTTAGTTTCTCTAAATAACGTGGCACACGCTGATAGGTACCACGTGGAGTTCCAAACATACAGGAACATCCCACTAAGAAGCTGATCCTGCCACATCATCATCGAACTGTTACGTGTCCCAACGTGGTTGGATAGTGTAGCCTTTAAAATGAAAAACATTGAATCTTTATGTAGTCTAACAATTCAGGATTTCAGGATTCTTTGAATTGCTGGTAAAAAGTCGTCGAGTTGAAGCAGATGGTAACCTTCTTCTGGAGTACGGGTAAGGCCGTTAGCCCGTTACTAATACTTTATAATGTTTTATAGGCCTAAAATAAAATAAAAGTAGTAGAGATTATGCTTCTTTTTACTTTTTAGGAGTGACCATGATTTCTCGAAAAAAACAAAATAAGAACATGTTAAGAATAGGTAGTAATAATCAAATGCTGACTAACAAACAACAACAGTAAAAATTTAACTAAATTGCAAGATTTAAGTCTAAAAGCACGTATCCTTATTCTTAATTAATACAGATATTATTTTCAAATAATTCAAAAAATATTAATAGTAGTAATAATAATAATATAAAAAGAAAATAAAAATAAAAATAGTAAAATAATCATAAAATAATAATAAACAAACAATATTTATGTAGTGTAGATGAAGATCAAGTTTTTTTAAACTTTTGAAAACAAAATTTCCTCTATTTCTTTTAGAATTTTGGGTTGAAAATCAATTTAATAAATGAGTTTAAATTGATGTTTTAAGTTCAAATCCTAAAGAACTCAAACTATTTCTTTTGTTTTCCTCTTAAAACGAAGGAACCGTTGTTATCTTTTAGATCCTCTGGATTGACACAATAACTTACAAATCATGTCAATTGGGTATTTCGTACTAAACAAGCCTTATTCTACAAGCTTGATCGAGATAGTGTAAATAGGAGGGTTCGAACACAGGACATTTTGACACAATAGCCTACAAATCATGTCAATTGGGTATTTCGTACTAGACAAGTCTTATTCTACAAGCTTGATCGAGATAGTGTAAGTAGGAGGGTTCGAACACAGGACATTTTGACGCTATGTCTCTTCACTCCATCAATTTGATCACCTCCTAAGGGGCAATAAGAGTACTAATTCTTTTATTCATATTCAATAAATTCGAATTTAATAATTAAAAATATACAAAATTTGATATTGAGGGAGTAGTACTCTAGTAATTGGTACCCTCTCCTTTATATTTATAGTAATAAGTAATCTCTCCTTTATATTAATTTATGTGAGAAAAATTTTGAAAAAGTGAAAAAGAGTTTTATTTATTATTATTTTTATGCATCTCATTTTAAATTTTGAATTATGAAATAATATAAAAACATAATTGTTCACTTTTTTTCCTTGTAACGAATAACGAAAAACATTTTTAAAAAATACATGCTGAAGCTTTTAATTCGTAAACTTGGTGAAAATCTAATTAGCAAAATTTTTTAAAATGAAAATTTTCTAAAAAGTTAATTCAATTTATACCCCAGAAATCATAATTATAAATCTTTCAGTGCCAACCCACCAAAATTTAACTACCACAATTTGCTTTGATAATTATCAGAAGCAGTTTTTCTATCTAATAGGATTAAGACTACGTATTATTGGACTTCTCCAAATTTCATATTTCTACGAGACTCTTATTGGATGTTGTTTGTAGCTTGTTTAGACGACTATGTGCCCACTAGGGAGACAATCCAATTCAATCCTAGATTTGTTCACTTTGTTGTTTTTGGTTCCATTGTAGTGACTAATTGATTTTCTTAAGAATGGATAAGCATCAAATTCCACTTGCTTTTCTTAATTATCATAAACTACATTCTTCTTTAGCTTTGTAATCCAATCATTCAACTTAATAATCCTCAACTTTTGGTAGAAACATGAATAAAGTATTAATTAAGATCTAACCTTTACTATAATTTTATTTATATATATACATGAAGCTTTTAAAGTCAATGGTTTACAAGATATCACAGGCAGAAGACCACTTAAGATAAGCTTAGTTACGTAAATTAGGAACATTACTTTTGGTTGCCCATAACGGGGAGAAAAAATGGAATCTTGAGGCCAAATTCTGCCACTTGCCCACTAATCTTTAGTTCTTTTTCTTTACTTGGGAGAGTTTTTTAAACTTCTTGCAAAGACTCTAAGCTCTGATTGATACCGACTGTGTCAAAGTGTCGATATAATGGTAACAGGAGCTTACTTAGCCTTGGGGATAAAGTAGTCTAGAGATTGTCTTTAGATGAAGAAGTGGCAAGTGTTTCAGTTTCAGGGAAAGAAGAAAAGAGTGTTAAAAAAAGTTAAGGGAAACAAAAAGTTGTTTAAGCTTAATCAAGAAGAAATGGAAGTTTCCATGATATTAAAAGTTTCATATCTTTGTAACTCAGGTTTGATATTAACCAACCAGATGTGAAAACAAAGATTAGAGATAACAAATTAGTCTTAGTGACTGTTTGGATGAGCTTTTGAGAAGTCAATAAATATTTTTCTTCACTACAAAAGCCTTTTAAAAAAAATTGGTGTTTGGCTGTAAAATAAAAAATACTTATTTAATAGATATGATTTTTTTGACATCTAAAATATAGTTTTTTAAAAAGCTTAAATTTAGATCTTCAAAAAAAAAACCCTCAAATGACTTTTTCGGATAGATTTTTATATCAATTAATGAGTCTATTTTTAGTCCATTTTATCGTTATATGTTACACATAATTCCCACAATATCCATAAACTTATCTTCCCCTTTATTATGTATTTAACTATTTACTCAAT
>JANIHY010000002.1:12355652-12368142 GCA_027479065.1 Erythroxylum brevipes
ATTACAATGATATTAACAATTAAACGAGTTTTGATTTTGATTTTTTAAAAAATAATCGTTAAAAATCGTAACAAAAAAAAGTAAAATTATATGTCCCTGAAACATATTAAATGCTTTCATTTTGTAAGACATCAATTATAAGGACGCAAAAATGACGTCTAGAAGGCTATCCATCAATTCAATCATTGTAATTAAACACAGTCCAATAGCACCTAATTAATTAAATTTAATACATACTATTAAGTAATCTTGTCTTGACGTGGGCACTAAAATAAATGCAACAAATAAAATAAAAATCGCTTGTAATAAGTGCCACGTGGCAAGAAGAGGCCAAAAGCCCCAGGAGGAGTTAGTTTTACTCCCCCTACGTACCACTGTGACGTGGGCCCTTGAAACCATTCCCACCAATTTACGTTAATATTTTCAATGAGAAGAAAAAACACATTTCCTTTCTCATGTTTCAGTTTCTTCTTCTTCTTTAGACGACGCGATTAAGGAAAACATAATAGATTTTCCAATTTGGAAAGAACCATTATTGATTGCTCATGGTGTGTGTGGATTCTAGGGTCTTCTCTGGCAGTTTTGACCCAGGTATGTTGCTTCTTGGGTTTGGTCTCAATGTGGTGGATTAATCGGAGGGTAGGTTTCAATTGATTTTTGGTGATTAGGGTCGCACATTGTGTTGGGTTGGTGCGAAATTGGCAAATTTGTTTTGCTTTATGTAATAGGTAATCCTTAATTTGTTAGACGAAAGTTGGAGCATTGATGAGTTCGTGTGAGAATTCTGTTAAGGTCCACGAACCTTTGTTTCAGGCTGTCTCTGACAAAGAATGTTGCTCAGAAGTTTGCCAGGATCCTCATCTCGAGGCTTTGCCGTGTCTTGATGGTAGTTGCAATCTTACAGATTGTAGTGTGGGCGCCTGCGGTGCGAGTGATGGGCATTCAGAGTTAGCTCAAAGTGGTAATGTTGATTGTGTTGAGTTCTCTGAAGTTTTGGAAACTGCATCTGTTGACACGAATGTTGTGTTGGCTGGTGAGAGTCAAAGTGTGGTTGATTTGGTGGGGGTGAAGGGGTTGGAGGATAAATGTGGGCTTAACGGGGGTTATTTTACTGATGGGAGGCAACAGGGAACTGATTATGACAACGTGGAAACTGATGATCAATTGTCTGTGGAAAAGGTAAGTTCTTCAGGTAAGAATGATGAGCTGGAGAACTGTGAGAGGTCTTCAGAATTGACGACTAAATATTGCAGTCGACAGGATAGGCAGATGAATGGTATGGAAATCAGTGCGCAAGAAGTTGTGGAAGAGAAATCTGATGCTGCAGCTACTATAGGTTCTCGTAACTGTGACAAAATTATAGCTTTACCAGGTTTTGAAATGCCTGCAGAATATATGTTAGGGGATGCTTCACATGAAAATGATGTCAAACAGTACAAGCAAGAAAAAGATATTGCTTCGGTTGAAACCGTTAAGGTGGACATGGAACAGACAACTGTTGATAGGGTAGAAAGAGACAATCGCAGCCAAATATCATCTTCTATGAATTGCGGAATGCTGTCTGTTTCATGTCAACTGAGGAAGTTTGGGCAACAAGATGATAAGAATGATGATCGTGCTTTCTGTTGTCCCTCTTTCAGTAGTATAATGGAGGTTGTGGGAGTGGAGGTGGGTTCCTTAGCTGGAGAACAGACTATTGCCGCCAACCGATTTCTGGTTTGTCGGGGATTGGAAAAGTCTGTAGATATTTTGCCTATGACTGATTCAGTAGAAAAGAGTATTAGGCTGGACGATCATGAGGCTGCCAAGCCTGTTAATTCTTGTTCTGGAAAAGGATGCGTAGAAATAGTGAAAAAGGAAGGTGATGGGGATCCTGTACCTAAGGATATGTGCACTGAGATATCAGCTCACCATGATGAAATGCCTGAAAAATCATCAGATGTTGATCATTTAATTACTCGTCAAAATTGGCAGAATATTCATAATGGAGAAGAGGTGGTTGATTATCTCTCTGCAGAAAATAATGAGATGCAAAGTGATGCTCATAGATGTATCAAAGTATTTCCTTTGCAACCTTGCCAAAGGCTTGTGGAGAATCTGATAGTATGTGATTCAGTAAGCGATTATGTCCAGATGAATGGGCAAAAGGATTATGGTAATGTTGATGGGCCTTTAACAGAGAGCACCTCAGAGGTTGTGAAGGAAAAAGCTGATTTCCGAGCCTATGTAAAGATGGAAAATTGCAGGCAGACAATACCTGTAGACCAAAGCATCAATGGTAAAGATGTAAGTTTGCCTGAAATGGATCCCGACTGTTCTGCTGAGAAATTGTTTTCTTTGCAGTCAGGTCAGTGCTTTGGTGATTTAGAGAAGGAAGCTTCTAACAAATTAAGTGTACTGCTTCCTTTTGGAATTGGTGCTTTTGGAACCATCGATTCTAGCAGTGTAGATGACTGCTCTAGGGGAATAGAAGATGGAATAGACCAGGGCACTCATTTTCATACATCTGAAAAATACTTTCTTGACATTGGCTCATCATCTTCTCGAAAGAGCAGCCGAGAACGCAAATCATGCAAGAAAATATTTCATTCAAGGAGGTCTAGGAACAAAACCAAGGCCTCAAAATCACGTGGAGTTATTGAAATCCTCACTAATACTGCAAGAAAAAAGAGAAGTTCTTTCTCAAAACCTGCTCGTATCTCTACCTGGGGTGTGTTTGGGAGCATTACGCAAATCTTTGGACTGGGTAATGTGTTGGAACCTGATCAAAGTCAGGCTCATGGATCATCTAAAACAAGGGCTCGTCGAGGAAGTAAAAAACATAATAAAAGTCAGGCTGGGGGAAGCTCACGGAGGTCCAGGGAAAACCCCCCTGCTCCAGGAAATCGCATTCGCTTGAAAGTTAAAGTGGGGGAAGATTTTGGACAAAATATTCCTTGCATTTTTGTCCGACGTATAAATGATACCTCAGCATTTGCTGATCCTGGGGTTAGCAAGTCTTCAAATGAGCCACACGAGAAAGTTGCCTTTCATCGTCCAAATTTAATTGATTTTTATAAAGATAAATTGGAAGAAGAGAGGTCTGAGAAGCACCTTCAGATTTTTGACAATAAGCTAGAGGACACTGCTGTTGTGGATGCTCATCTTGCACATGAAGACTTGGACAACATGGTGGTTCATGAGAAATTATCTGGAGATACTTATGGGGATTATATCGTGGTTCCCTCTCATGTGGAAGTTGGAGCACAGGGATCAACACTTGAGAATACTTATAGAGAATTGGGAACTTCCCTAGATTCTGAAGTTATTAATTTAGCTCCTGAAGTCCAAGTTGGTTCTGAAGCTACGTCGAATTCCAAAGCTTTTGCTACTGCTAAATTTGCTGCTGGTGGTGAGAGAGGAAAAAAGAAAGATGCAATTTCCCAGGCTAGTCAGTGCTGCAAGAAAGACGTTTGTCAAGGTGCAGCAAACAAAAACAGAGCTGAGCCTGAAGAGAAACTTGAGGACCAGTAGAAAGAGAGTGGAGACTTTTACTCTAGCGAAATTCTTACTTCATGCACTAGCCCGAATAGTTCAAGCAACTCATCAAGCAGTGAGCATCCACGGTTAACACTATCAAGAGGGACTGAACTTGGTCTCTTGTGTGATACTTTGAAGGTGGTTATCAGTACTAAAGCTAAAACTGTCAACCGCCAGTGCAATGACAAACTTTTGGATTCAAAGATTCTGCTTACTTCGAGTAAAGAGAAAGGGCAACGACTTCCAAAAAAATCTGTTGGATTGAAAAAGAGAGGCTATAAAGTTTCTGGTTCTGCCGGAAGCAGAAAAACAAAAAGTTATACAAAGGGAGAAGTTGATCGGAACACAGTGAACCAGAAAAAATTCAGAGACCAGTGTGATTACTATCCCAAAGAATATGAATCTGCAGGTGCTATATCTTTTTTTGGTATAGTGTATTGTCTATTGGTGTTAACTTAATGCTTTTATTGCTTTATTTTTAACTTTTCAGATGATCTTGGGAATACATTATCTCAATGGTCATATTTTCTTGCATGAATTATTGTGTCAGGAAATGATACTGTATCTGAAATAGGACAAACTGATGTAAGTGGTAATCCTGCTTGCCTAGGTACAGGAAAGTTGGAAGTGGGACTAAGTGGTGTAAGGGAGCAGCATTCACCCATTGCTAATGCCTGGGTGCGTTGTGATGATTGTCTTAAATGGCGGCGGATTCCATTTATACTGGTAGATTCTATCGGACAGGCAAATTGCAAATGGTATGTCCACATTTCTGCTTCTTGGCGATTTTTTTATCTGGAAATTTTTATTATCTTTTTGGTGTTTTCGTGCATTTCATATATACTTCTCTTTTGGATAAGTGTATATATCTATCTCCTTGTCTTCACCATCCTATATATTGGCATAAACAAACTCTATGTTTGTGGTATTTCTTGCATGCATTAGAGCATCGTTGACTAGAGTATATTTAACCTACTTAAAAGTTGCCTATGTGAAGTTTTTCAAATCTGCACTATTTCGGTGCCGTTTTCTGTTGAATGATCCATGGATCTTGTATTCATTTCTTTGTGAGCTCATCGTGAGGAACTATGCAATCCAAATATCTTTTTTTTTTGGGATAAATTTGATTTATGTAGCATAGGTGACTCTCTCTGTCTGCACTATACTATCTAAACAAACCTTTTGTTTGTCGTATGTTTTGCATGGCTTAGAGCATGGTTGGCTCAAGTATACTAACCTACTTAAAAGTTGCCTATGGGAAGTTGTTCAAATCTGCACTTTTTCAGTTCAGTTTTCTGTTGAATGATCTATGGACCTTGTATTCATTTCTTTGTGAGCTCACTGCAAGGAACTGTGCAATCCAATTACTTTATTCTTGGATAATTTTGATTTATATAGCACATATTGTCTGTGCTCAATATATTTTTCTCAGCTTTCAAAATTTTACATTTTTGTCAATGTTTGTCAACATAGACTTTGATTTAACTTTATGTTTCAACTAGCAAATTCAAGTAATCTATATCTAATGTTATCTAAAATTTCTATTGTTTTGTCTACATATATCCATTATCTTTTATTTCTATTGTTTTGTCTACATATATCCATTATCTTTTACCTTTGTCATTTTTCCTTCCTAAGGGGGAGGATCTTTGTCTAATAATGAGCAGTTATGCATTTCGTTTTAATGATCTCGATAGTGTAATTCTTTTTCATCTGAAGGATCTGCAAGGACAATGTGGATAAAGCCTATGCAGATTGCTCCATTCCCCAGGAGAAATCAAATGCTGAAATCAATGCCGAGTTGGGCTTATCAAACGCTGAGGAAGATGCATGTGGTTTCTGTTCAGATCATGGTAGATTGGAACCTAATCATGCAACAGGTGTGTAAGATTGCTAGCAATTATTAGAGCAGCATGATTAGATATAAAGTTAAAGATGGACTTTTTATGTAGTTTCCTGAAATGTGGCTTTTCTTTTTCATTTTATTTAGTTTCCAAGGAGCATGAGTTTACACGTATTGCTACAAATCAGTTCCTACACCGTAAGTGTAAGACTCAAACAATAGATGAGGTTTGAACTTGGCTCTTTTAAATTTTGATCATTTGATTGCATAATATTTCACTTTGGGTGAATTTAATTAATAAAATTACCATTTTAGTTATTCTTTCTGGGAATATTCACTCATTTTGTTTTGGCAATATGAAGAGAGGTATATGTTTCTCCTATAAGTAATTTTGTTGTTTCAGGCTGAATTTGTGTTTGTTGATTTTTATTGTTGAGCGCATCTTTCAACTATTAGTGTTTTCTTTTATTATTATGAAAAGATTTCATGTCATACCGGTTTTTCTTAGAAATAGTTTCTATTGTTTTTTCAAACTTTTTCATTTGAATTACAATGGAAAGTTTCCTTGATACCAGCTTGTACTTATGCTGTGATCTTTTCCGTAATTATAGAATTGATTTTCATCAAATATTCTTCTATAAATTTGCAACATTTTCAATATGCTCTAGATTTTCCATTTCTTAAACAGATAATGGTTTGCCATTGCAAAGTATCTTTAGATAGTGGGTTGGGTTGTGGTGACGAATGCTTAAATCGAATGCTCAACATTGAATGTGTTAGAGGTACTTGTCCTTGCGGGGATCTCTGCTCAAATCAACAGGTAACAAGACTACCTCCATGATGCTAATAACTTCAGTTCTCATATTAGGCGCTATTTTTTATGCGATCAATTCCTTTTTCCAAATCTTTTTGCAGTTCCAAAAGCAAAATTATGCTAAAATGAAATGGGATAGATGTGGAAAGAAAGGTTTCGGGCTGCGACTAGAAGAGGATATATCCAAGGGGCAATTTCTCATTGAATATGTTGGGGAGGTAACTTCTCTTGATGTTATGTACCTTGTTGATTTATAAATTTAAGTGCCTTGTTAGAGGTTAAAAGAGCAAAAGCAAAAGCAAAACCTCGAGTCAAATTTGTAGGCGTAATTGTATGCCTCTTTAATCAATGTCTAATGAATGAAGTCACTATACATTCGTGGCTGCATCATCTTACTACTGGTTAACATCAAATTAGTGATAATGTTTTCCAACCTATTGTAATGTTCAAAGTTTGCCAATGGATAACGGTGCTTGTGGTATACTGAACTTGCATGTCGAAGAAGTATCTTTTCTATACTGATATGTGATAGAATTTGAAAGAGGAATTTTTTGTTGATATCTAAATGATAGACATACATTAGCTTTATATGAAGCTAACTCTAGTACAAAATAGAAAATAAATTTGTACAGATTTGTTAGATCCCATAACTTATGGGATACTCAACCTTAATTTTATGGATGTAATTAATACTAGATTTTATGAACGTAGTTAGTAGCAGATTTTGTAAACATAATTATAGAGATTATGTTTTCACACACTCTGGTGAATAGGCATTGGCCATTCACAGCTTGGATACAATGCTTTGAAACATTGGGCTGCTTAATCCTTTGGTAAGTACATCTGTAAGTTGACTATATGTAGACATATAAGGTGTCACTTCTCCTTGATAAAGTGTTTGTCAACTTTGATGTTCTTTGTTCTATCATGTTGTATTGGATTGAGAGCTATATTAATAGCAAACTTGTTGTCACAGTAGAGTCCCACTGGGCCATCCCATTTGATCTTCAAATCTTCCAAAATAATCTTCAGCCCAAGTAGTTCACATACACCTTAAGCTGTTGCCTGAAATTTAGCCTCCAAACCAGATTGGGTTACCACATTCTATTTTTTACTTTTACTTGTCACAAGGTTTTCATCAAGAAAGGTGCAATATCTAGTGGCTGACCTTCTGTCAACAATTGACCCAACACAATCAACATGGTGTATATCTCAATTGCTAAACCTCTATTCCCTTTAAACATAATACCTTCCCCTAGTGATCCTTTTAGATATTGTAACCCTCGATGAGCTGCCCGCAAATGGACCTCCTTGGGATTAAGCATGAATTAACCAATCACACTAATTGCATATGCAATATCTAGTTGTGTGTGAGAAAAATAAATGAGTTTTCCTACTAAACGTTGATGTGCTCCCTTGTCCACCGCAGTATCTTCCTCTGCTTCAAGTATAATATTTGAATCTATTGGAGATAAAAATACCCTACTTAGAGTGAACAACCTCAATCTCGTGAAAATATTTCAAACTCTTTATTATCTTGATCTCAAATTCTTTAGATAGATGTCGACTTAAGATCTCTTTCTGTTTAACATCGTCTCCTATCACAATTATGTCATCAACATACACCAAGATAATTGAGACTTCTCTTGTAGAAGAGTGTTTAATGAATAATATGTGATCCCCTTGGCTTTGTTTGTGTCCCATAGTCATCATAACTCTTGCAAATCTTCCAAATCATGCTTGCGGTGATTGCTTGAGCCCATATAAGGCCTTCTTTACTCTACAAACAGTATGAGCAGCCAATCTCTTCTCATAACCAAGTGGAACCTTCATATAAATTTCTTCTTCTAGTTCTCCATGTAAAATTGCATTTTTCACACCAAATTATTGTAATTCCCAACTATAATTAGCGGCAAGTGACAATAAAACTCTGAAAGTATTCAGCTTTGCAACTGGAGAAAAAATCTCTAGATATCAATTCCATAGGTTTCAGTATATCTCTTAGCTACCGACCTTGCCTTGTATCATTCTATTGATTCATCTGCTCTATATTTAACTATGTACACCCATTGACAATTTTGAGCAACCTTTTTCTTCCTTGCAAACACCTGTCCTTTGCTAAATCTCACATTTTCAAGAGCAGATTTTTTTTTTCTTGAGGATTTTCAATTGCAAGTGTAGGTGCATTTTAGGTTTATGTTGTCTCACTTCTTCAATTGTAGGTTCAGGTTCAGGTAGTGTAAGTTTTGGTGAAGGTTTAGTAGTAGATATGGGGATAACTGGATGCTTATTTTCTGGCGTGAAAATTGACAAATCAAATAAGAAATCTTTATCCTTATCTTCCATTGTTGAATTCTTCGCCCTGAAGAGAATGATTTTGGAAGTAGGACTCCTGTTCATGAAAAGTGATATCCACTGAGACATAGAATCTCTTTGATGGAGGGTGGTAGCATTTGTAACCTTTTTGAGTGGATGAACATCCCACAAACACATATCTTATTGTCTTTGGATCTAGTTTCCCTCAGTTTTGACTATGGACATGGAAAAATGATATGCACCCAAATACTCTAAGAACAAGATTGTTATTAGTGTTTAGTGTGGGTTAGAAGGTTGAGAGTTTTTCCATGGGATGATTGAATCCTCAAATCTTAGAAGGCAAATGATTTATCAGATGAGTTGCTGTAAGAATGGCTTACCCCTAAAAAGATCTAGGCATATTGTTTTGAAACATAAATGCTTGAGTTGTTTCAAGGACATGATAGTTTTTTTTGGCTACCCCATTTTGTTTTGGGGTATTGATATGAGAGGAATCATGGACTATCCCTTCCTTTTAAAATAATTCCTGACATTATTTGACCGAAACTGTTTGGCGTGGACTCTAAATTGGTTTTTAACCATGGAACAAAAATTTGGAAGAACATTACTAACCTTATATTTGTGTTTGAGAAGAAAAAGTAAAGTGATACGAGTACAATCATCAATGAATGAGACAAACCATCTTGCCCTAGAGATATTAGGAATAGGAGAAGAGCCCTAAATACCACTGTGAATGAGATAAAAAAGGAGTAGAGCTTCTTTTTTTTACTAATTGGAAATGAAATACACTTGTGTTTAGCAAGTTCACACACTTCACAATAAAAATATTCAACATCTAAACTTTTAAACTGAGAAAGAAATAAATTTTAATAATCCTAAAAGATGGACCTCTAAGTCGGTGATGATGAAACTAAAATTTTTCTTTATTGAAGGAAATAAATTATGAAATAAAATAATGAGGTAATTTGCCCTTAAAAATGTTTGAGTGATTAGGTGCATCAAGGTAAAAGAGGTTGTCCTATTCTTTAGCATATCCAATCTTCTTCCCCGAATCATTGTCTTGAAATACACAATAATTTTGATTAACAATCACATTGCAACATAAATCTTGAGTGAGTTTTTGTATATAGATAAGGTTTGTAGATGATTTAGGGACATGAAAGTCATTTCTTACTTTCTTAGTATTGGTGAAGGACTTGTTTTAAAATCTCCCATGCTAGGTACAATTGTCAAAGAGCCTTTAGTTGTAGCTACTTTTCTACTACTAGGATATGGGAAATAGGTGAAAAAACATTTAGTGAATGAGTCATATGGTCGGTAGCTTCAGAGTCTATGACCCAAGAGTTGACAAAGGTTGAACTTGAGATATTTAATCTAATAGAGAATGAAAACTCACTTGAATATGCCAAAGAGCAGGTAATTGACGGGTGTTTAGGGTTGTTAATAAGTGATCTCAACCTCTCAATCTCTTTGTGGTTGAGATTGCTTAGCTCTTATGGTGTTAATTTACTATTTTGTGCTACAACACCATGGACTTGATTGTTGCTCTTTAAGTTCTCTCCTTTTTGTCCCCATTCTTTACTTGGAGGCTTTCCATGATGCTTCCAACATTTTTCACATGTTTGGCATGCCTTCTTGCAATAAGTGCACCACAAATTGTCACAATTTTGAGCCTTTGATTGGCTAGTCTTACTAGTCTCAAAAAGGATGTTCTTTCTATGTTTTGGCTGATTTATTGTTCTCACTAGCCACCATAACTGAGCTGTCCATGACCTGTGGTTCAAGCATGAGTGTTCTACTTTCCTCACTTCAGATTAGCGCCACAATCTCATTAAAACATGGTACTTTTGGTTTGCCAAGAATCTGGACTCTTACATGATCAAATTCGGGATTAAGTCCTACAAGAAAATCATAGGCACTATCTTGCTCAATAAAGTCTTTTACAACATTTGCATCTTCAGAACATTTTGTTTTTACCACTTTGTAGTGATCAAATAATTGCCACAAAGATTTCAACTAGTTGACATATTCAGTGACTGTTTTGTTTCCTTGTTTTGCAACCTTTGTCTTTGCTTTAACTTCATCTACTCTTATTGCATCCCTAGCTTTAGAGAAGGTTTGTTGAATTGCATCCCAAATATCCTTGACAGTGTTTCCTATTCCTTTTAGCACTGTACGAATAAGTTGGGACCAATTTAGGTAATTTTTCCTATCTACTTCATGTGAAAGCCCTTGCCTTTAATGTATACTTTGGAGTTCTCCAGGTTGTTGAGACTGAGGAGCCTCCTCTAATTGGGATGTAGCTGTTGTCTAAAACTTCTGACATCTCCAAGGAATAAAACTTTTAATTTGGGCAATTGGGGCCTGTTGACAGATTTGGAATGTTGTATTTATGTATAATTAGGATTCTTCCTTAATTATTCTTCCTTAATTAGGAAAGTTTTTCCTATATAATTCATGTGTATATGCCTTGTAAATCATCATTAAAGAATGGAAAAATTCTTCATGGTATCAGAGCAAGATGCCTATTCCGGAGATTGAGTTTTCTCTCTCCTGCATCTACGTTTTTTCGTTTCTGTCCAACTAAGTGGTTGAGTTTTCTCCTCCTCTCTCGACACCGTCCACACCAGAAGATCGCCAAGGTCAAGTTCGGCCAGCCACCGGAGTTTCGTTGCCATTCGACGACGTACGTGGTGTCGAATGCCGCCTGAAGTTCCGGTGACACTGTTCAAGCGCCGATGCGTGGGGAGCGTGTCACCATCTCCGACCACCATCCGACTCAGTTTTTCACCCAGATTTGATTTCCGACCTTCCGCGACTCTGATCAGCCATTCTCCAGTCACTTCCGATGACGTGTATTTTTGGGTTCCTTTGAACAGGTTCTGGATTTCTTATTGATCTCTACCTATTCTTCAGTCATTCTATCATCATGTCAGACATTAAGAAAGGAACTGAAGTAGATAAACCTCATGCCTTTAGTGACAGTCCCTATATTCAAATTAGCCCTATTAAACTGGATGGCTGTGGTACTTATTTGGTTTGTTTACTGTTCATTAAGGCTAGAAGGATGCAGGGATACATTAATGGAGATAAGAAGCCACCTACTGTTAATGATCCATATTTTAGTCAATGGGATTATGATAATTCTTTGGTTATGTCTTGGCTTATTAATTCTATAGATCCTAAAATCTCTAGATAGTATTTACTGGTTGATAATGCGGAGAAAATATAGAAAGCTGCAAAAAATACCTATTCTTGAGTGGGAAATGATGCTCGGATTTTTGAACTTCGTAATAAGATTCGTGGCACAAAACAAGGTGAGCTTTCTGTTTCAAAATATTTCTTTGAGTTGAGTAGTTTATGGTAGGAGCTAGATTACTATCAGGATTTTTAGGCTAAATGTGCTAATGATGCAGTACTAATACAAAATATGATTGAAAAAGAAAGGGTGTATGATTTTTTGGCTGGTTTGAATCCTAAATTTGATCAATTGAGAGTTCAAGTTATTGGCAGATCTCCTTTTCTCTCTCTTGAGGAGGCACATTCCTATATTCAGCAGGAAGAGACTAGAAGAAGTGCCATGCTTTACACTGCACCAATTGAGAAATCAGGTTTAACTGCACATATTACTCATAAGCAGACAAAGAGTATTGCTTCTGATAAAGATCAGTTACTGTGTGATTATTGTGGAAAGCCAAGACATTCAAAGGACGCTTGCTGGAAATTGCATGGGAGACCTGCTATGGGTCATGGAAAATGAGCTAATTCAACAAAGGCTCAGGCAAATGTGGTAGAAACAGTAGAATCTTCCAAGGAGACAGTTTCAGTTGCAAGTCTCTCTTCTAATGAAATCCAACATTTCAGGCAACTTCTATCCCAGTTCAATTCCTCCTCAGGTGCTAGATCCTATTTTGTTAAATGAGGTAATCCGTGTGCTCATCTTAATTCATGGATTATTGATTCTGGTGCGAATAGACATATGACAGGCACTTCTAAAG
>JANIHY010000002.1:12380507-12395314 GCA_027479065.1 Erythroxylum brevipes
GTCGATTAGAAACAATCTCTCTATTAGTTAAGAGTAAGATTGCGTATTACTGGATCTCTTCAGATCCTGCGTATTAGTGGGACTTTCACTGGGTGGTTGTTGTTGAATGTCTAGTTTGTTCTTGAAGCACAAGGTTAGAAGCAATATATAGAGCAACTTGATTATCACACCACAACTTTGCTAGTATTGAGGGTTTAAAACTAGTTTCTATTAAGAGCTGATATATCCATATTATCTCAGAAAATAACTGTGCGATAGCTCTATATTCAAATTTTGCACTGGATTTGGACACAACATGTTGCTTTTTTGCTTTTTTATGAGATTAAGTTTCCTCCAACAAAGACACAGTAGCCAATTGTGAATTTTCGATCAATCTTAGAGCTTACCCAATCGACATTTGAGAAACACTTGATATGAATATGTCCATGATTTTTATATAATATCCCTAGATCAGGAGCTCCCTTTAAGTAGCATAAGATTTGTTTTAATGGAGTCCAGTGATGAATGGTTGGAGAATACAAATTAACTTACGACACTGATAGAATATGCAGTATCTAGGCTAGTAACTATAAGATAATTCAATTTTTCAACCAATTTCCTATATTTCTCAGGGCTTTCGAACAAATCCCTATTTTTGGTGAGTTGCAAATTAGGAATCATTGGAACATTACATGGCTTAGCTCCCATTTTTCGGTTCTCGATTAGCATATCAAGTACATACTTCATTTGAGACAAGAAATTGCCTTTCTTGATTCTTGTAACCTCTACTCTCAAAAACTATTTCAAAACACCTAAATCCTTTGTATGAAACTGACTGTGAGGGAACTATTTCAAAGATGAAATGCCTATATTATCACTATTAGTAATGACAATATCATTCAAATACACATCAAGGAGAATAATACTAGATACATAATGTCTATAGAATACCAAATGGTTGGATTTGGTCTTATTTATGCCAAATTTCTCCAATGCTTGACTTTTTTTTAAACCAAGCACGAGGATTTTGTTTTAAACTGTGTAAAAAAAGTTTAAGACGGTAAACTTTCCCATACTCCCTCTGAGCAACAAACTATGGTGGTTGTTCTATGTACACTTTCTCCTAAAGGTCACTATGTATGAAGTTATTTGACTTACTAAAGTAAGGGTCAATCATGAGTAGTTTCCATAGAAATGAATGGACTGATAGAGTTCAATTTAGCAATAGGAGAGAAAGTATCATAATCATCGACACCATAGGTGTGAGCATATCCTTTTGTCATAAACTGTGTTTCAGGTCGAGACACAGATTCATCAAAATCGACTCTAACTGCAAACACCCGTTCATATCCAATAGCCTTCTTTTCGATAGGTAAGTTCATTAATTGTACTATTAACATTTAAAGCATTCATCTCTTTTATCATAGGATCAAGCCAACCAAGATGAGATAAGGCTTTATGAATAGTTCTCGAAACAGTTATGGAATCAAGTGAGATAACAAATGAACTAGAGGAAGACAAATGATCATAAGAAACTAAAGAGGAACTAGGCTTAGTGCAATGACTTTACCTTTGCAAAGATTAATTAGGAGATCAGAATCATCAATTATTGGATTTGATGTTGAAAACGAGACGGGTATTGAACTTGTATTAGGACGATCTTGTCTTTTAGAATAGACCAAGCGAATTGATTATGGTTTTGTAGGAGTACCATATGTAGAGATAACATTTGTGCTTTGATAGTTAATCTTGTAAGCTAACAGATCATCATCCTCCTTAAAAATCAAAGAATTAGGAAAGAAAGGAATGTATTTGAGAAAAGGTAAAGTTGATTGACACAAGATATTTGTAAGATTTGGATAGTACCGATACCCTTTTTTATAGATGAGAATGGCCTAGAAAAACACATTTTAAGGATTTAGGATTTAACATAATGATTTAAGGACGAACATCACGAATAAATAAGTAGTACGAAAAATCATGGTGTAATAAGGAACAAGAGTTTAGTAGGAAAAAGAGTAGTATAAGTAATGTCACCATGAAGAACAGATAAAAGCATATGGTTGATCCAAAAACAAGCTAGGATGATCATATTGACCCAAAATGGTTCGAATGCATTTAGAATAAGTGTGCTCTGATGGTTTCAAGGATATGTTGATTTTTCTTTCAATGACAACATTTTGAGGTAGTGTGTTAATATATGACAACATTTTGAGGTAGTGTGTTAAGTAATGTCTACCGGTTCCAATCCTTTGCCCTGTGTGAAGATCCTGAAGATTATAGGAAATCTCTCAATTGTAGGAGAGATTATAGGAGTAATTATAACAATATCAATACAAGATCAATGATAATAATCTATGGTCAACACTCCCCCTCAAGTTGGTGCATAGATATCGCATATGCCCAACTTGCAAACAAGGTTATGAAACTATTTATTGTAGAGTCCTTTGGTGAAGACATCTGCCAATTGTTCATTTGACCCCACATGGAATAATTGCAAAGAGTCATTCATAAGTTTCTCCACGAAATATCGGTTAATTTCTATGTGTTTTGTTCGATCATGTTGAACAGGATTGTGAGCTATATTAATAGCAGCTTTGTTATCACAGTAGAGAGATGAACTTCCTTCATTCGTCAGTTGTAATTCATTCATTAGCTTCCTTACCCACAATAGTCCGCACACACCTTGAGCCATAGCTCTATATTTGGCTTTTGCACTGGAACTAGCAACTACATTCTGTTTTTTGCTTCTCCAAGTGACTAGATTTCCTCCTATGAGCGTACAATAACCAGTGATTGACCTCCTATCATCTGGAGATCCAGCCCAATCAGCATCTATAAATGCTTCTATCTTAAGATGACCATTGTTAGTAAACATAAGGCCTTTTCCTGAAGCAGACTTTAGATAGCACAAAATGCGAAACACAGCTTGTAAGTATGGTTCTCGTAGATCATGCATGTACCGACTTACCAGACTAAATGCAAATGCTATGTCTGGCCTAGTGTGATAAAGATAGATGAGTTTCCTAACTAACCTCTGATATCTTCTGAAGAATTTGAAGAATTTTTTATTTTGTATTGATGTCTTTACAAGCTATATACACATGAATATATAGGAACAAACTATCCTAATTAAGGAACTAATTAAGGAAGAATAATAACGGAAGAATCCTAATTATACACATTCCTAATCTGTCATTCCTAATCTATCAACACTAATAAAACTTGTTTCCAAATATTTCAATAAATAAAGATCTTTGTGTTCTATGTGATGCTTGTGAATTTGCTAAACATAAAAGAATATCTTTTACAAGGTCTGAATACAAATGCACAAAACCTTTTTCACTTTTCCACAATGATCTTTGAGGCCCATCTCATGGTACTAATAGAACCAATTCAAAGTGGTTCATCACATTCATCGATTATCATACTCGTTTGTGTTGGGTGTTTCTTTTGAAGGATAAATCTGAAGTCCCTACCATGTTCATCAACTTTTATTGGATGATAAAAAATCAATTTCAAACAAGTTTTCAAGTCCTTCATATTGACAATGGTACTGAATATTTTAATCAAAATCTTCATACATTCTTCCAAAAATATGGAATTGTCCACAAAAGTACTTGTGTCAATAGTCCTCAACAAAATGGAATTGCTGAGCAGAAAAATAGACACCTTCTTGAAGTAGCTAGGGCCTTGATGTTCACTAGCAATGTTCTAAAATTCTTTTGGGGGGATGCTATCCTTAATGCAACCTACCTTATTAATCAAATGCCTAGTCGTGTTCTTTCTTTCAAAACACCTCTTCAAAAATTTCAAGAAATCCATACTACGACCCATCTTGAAGCTAACCTTCCTCTAAAGGTTTTCAGGTGTATAGTCTTTATTCATAGTTATTCACACAACAAACTTGATCCAAGAGCCAAAAAATGTGTGTTTTTGGGTTACTTTGCTATACAAAAAGGGTATAAATTCTATGATCCTATATCAAAAAGGCTATTTGTTAGTTATGATGTCTCCTTTTTTGAGACAGATTCCTTCTATTCCAAGTCTTCGATTTAGGGGGGAGTATTGGAGTGAGTTTGGTGATGAATCTCAGCCTGAACCTCCTTGTACATCTATTCCCTATCCTAACGCCTATGTCCAATACATCTCTTATAGAGACAAATCCTAATGCAGAAGTGGCCATGCCTGACCATAAACTCAAAGTGTACTCTCGGAAGAAGAAAACAAGTAGTACACTTCTTGTTCCTGAAGCTATACCAATCTCTGATCCAATGCATGTTCCTGCCAAAGAAGCTCAGAGCAATAAGGAACAAGAAGACAATACATATCTAGAGCTACCAATTGCTTTACGGAAGAAATCTAGATCATGTACCATGAACCCGATTGAGAGGTTTGTCTCTTATGATGTTCTATCTTCTCAAATAAAGCATTTATTGCTAATCTGTATAGAATTGGCATCCCCAATAATATCCAAGAAGCTCTCAAAGTTCTAGAATGCAGAGAAGCAGTTTTTGAAGAAATAAAAGCATTTGAAAAGAATGAACCGTGGGAAGAAGTTGATCTGCCAAAAGGGAAGAAACCCGTGAGGTGTAGGTGGATATTCACTGTCAAATATAGGACTGATGGTTCCATTGAGAGGTATACAGCGAGATTGGTAGCAAAGGGCTATACTCAGACCTATAGGATGGATTACAAGGAGACATTTGCACCTGTGGCCAAACTAAATACTATCAGACTATTGCTATTTATAGCTGCTAACTTTGACTGGCCCCTTCAACAACTTAACATTAAAAATGCCTTCCTGAATGGCAAACTAAAGGAAGAAGTGTATATGAAACTTCCTCCAAGGTTTGATGAGGAAGGAGGAGGAAACAAAGTATGCAGCTTCAGAAAATCCCTATATGGGCCTAACCAATCACCACGAGCTTGGTTTGAAAGATTTGCCAAAGTCCACAAAACAGAAGGATACACACAAGCTCAGTCGGATCATACAATGTTCTTCAGAATTAGAGAAGGTAAAAAGACGATTTTGATTGTGTATGTAGATGATGTTATCGTAACTGGTGATGATGCAAAGGAAATTACAAGAATCAAGTTAGCTTTGAAGAAAGAATTTGAAATTAAAGACTTAGGAGAAATGAAGTATTTCCTAGGCATGGAAGTAACTAGATCAAAGAAAGGGATTTACATCTCACAAAGGAAGTACATTATTGATCTCTTGAAGGAGATAGGAATGTTAGGATGTAAACCAAGCACCACCCCCATTAAAAGTACAAAGTTTCAAGATGAAGTAGATAAATTGGTTAATCGTGAAGAATACCAGACACTAATGGGAAGGCTAATTTATTTGTCTCATACTAGACCAGATATTACTTTTGCCGTGAGTGTTGTAAGTCGCTATATGCATGCACCAAAGAGTAAGCATTTTGAGGATGTTTATAAGATTTTATGGTATTTAAAGGGTACTCTTAGGAAAGGATTATTATTCAAAAAGGGAGATCAAAGAACAATTGAAATATATACTGATTCAGATTGAGCAAGTTCAGAAGAGGATAGATGATCAACCATTGGATATTGCACTTTCGTGTGGAAAAATTTGGTCACGTGGCAAAGTAAGAAGCAAAAGGTGGTAGCCAAGAGTAATGCAGAAACTGAACTAAGAGCAATTGCAAAAGGGATTTGTGAAAGTCTATGGTTATAAAGTGTGCTAACAAAATTGGGACCAATTTTTGAGTGACCTATAAAGCATTATTGTGATAACAAGGCAGCCCTAAGCATGGCATACAATCCAGTCCACCATAAGAGAATAAAGCATCTTGAAGTTGATCGACATTTCATCAAGGAAAAAATAGATGGGACAATATGCCTAACTTATGTACCAACGAAGAAGTAGACAACAAATGTATTTACTAAAGGACTTCAAAGAAAAGTGTTTGAAGAATGTATCATCAAGTTAGACATGATTGATATCTATGATCCAACTTGGGGGGGAATCAAGTCAAATATTGTGATAATCTGATTGTAATGAGATTAGATAGCCTTATCTTAGGAATAAACATTATCTTAGGATTATCTCCTGTATTTGTGTAAATCCTCTATCCTATTCGGTATTCCTATTCATGTATATATATACTACATTCTCTAAGAAATAAAATATATATCAAAACAACTCTTATTCACAATATTTGTTCTATGTTTTTTGCCCAATGGTTTTTCTTTGCGCTCTTTTGGTCCAAATTATCATTTTCTTCTTATTATATCACTATTACATATAAGTTATGTGTTTCTATGTCAGGTTATAGATGCATGTGGCAAAGGCAATTTGGGGCGTTTCATAAATCATAGTTGTGACCCCAACAGCCGTATTGAAAAGGTGAATCAGTGGCTGGTGTAATTTATATTTGTTAGATCCTGTCATCAAGTTCTTTTCATCTCCAAGTGCTTCCACCTTGGGGTTATAGCGAATGTTTGCTATTGGCTAATTAATATTCTAAAGGAAACAAACTTTGGTATATGGTATCAGCTCATTAATTTTGTTTCATTTAAGAAGATCTTTACTTTATAACTCAAAACGTTTTTTTCCCCCCTATATTGCAACAATTTTGTACCTAACATAAACCTTCTTGAACAGTGGGTCGTCAATGGAGAAATTTGTGTTGGGTTGTTTGCATTAAAGGATATGAAAAAGGTACAGCATATGCTAGTTGATTCCATAGCTTGTCATTTGAGGCTGATTTATTGTATATTTTAGCTTACCGTGTTGCTTCAAACCTGTGTAATGCATAATCATGAAATCCATAGAATGCAAAACTTTTTTGTTGATTGGGTCATCTAACTATTTAACATTTTACAACGGTGTGATCATTTGATCCATTCTCAGTTCATGACCAGGTTTAGGATTGGAAAAGATGAGTTTAATTACATGAAACGATTATCAATCCTTAACCAATATTTTTCTCCTTGATTTAACATGACAAATGCATCATGTAGTTTTTGTGCAGATGATAATTACACTAATGAAGCATGAAATATATGGAAAGCAGTCAGAAACATGGTGTGTAGCAGTCAGAAACATGGTGTGTTCAATTAAGCATGCTCGAGCGCCTTATAACATAATTGTTAATGGTGTCAAATTTAAGTTTGATCGAGCAAGATGCTGTCATCTTTATTCAGCGCTGAAATTGGAATTTATCATTTCGTTTCCATATACTTATACTCTGAAAAGAACTGTATTCAGATGTCTTCATTTTTACTGCCTTTATAAGTAGTTTAACCAATATGGAAAAGAAGTGTAATTTACTGCAGTGTATTGGTAGTTACATTACTTCATGCCTTTGCCACACACCTTGCTTGAACAAGGTTGACGACTTCTACTTGTGTTTGCATTGTTATTTTAATTTTTAAAAGTATGGACTTTTTGTCAGGGTGAAGAGGTGACATTTGACTACAACTATGTTAGAGTACTTGGAGCTGCTGCAAAAAGATGCTATTGCGGTTCACCTCAATGTCGAGGTTATATTGGAGGTGATCCAACAAACACTGAAGCCGTTGAGCAAGTTGATTCAGATGAAGAATTTCTTGAACCTGTGATGCTTGAAGATGGGGAACCGGAAGCTAGTCTGGAAAAGACAATATCTAGAATCAGTTTGTTTAAAAATTCACATGTACAAGTTTCAGAGAGTGTATTCCAAAACAGGGAAGTTCCAGATAAATTTCAAAGAATTTCTGAGCAGATAGAGGTTGCAACAGAGATGAAGGATTCTGTAAACACATTGTCCAGTCAACTTGTGGAGCTCCCCGATGACCGAGAAGATATAAAGGGGAAAACAAGATCTTATATTCAGAAACCCATCTTCACGAATGAGAGTACAAGCAAAACTACCTCCCCGGTTAAAAGGCTGGAAGCATCGCCTAGCATTGCTGACAAGAAATCCAAATCTAAAATGTATGCAGAAAAGCAAGAATTTGTGAAATCTCGTTTTCTTATTAAAAATTCAAATCAGTCTAACATTGTTGAGAGAGGAAAATCTACTAGTAATGTTCCAAATATGGACAAAGTTCAAATTATGTCGGACAAATCTTGCTCTCTTTCCACAAGGACAAAAAAATTAGTGGAAGTTACATCTAATGGCCGCCTTGAGGCAGGTTAGAACCTTCTTTTGCTTGTGTTGCCGTGAATAGTGCTTCGTGCAAATTATTTCCTAGTTAGTATGATCTACTGCTTGCAGTTGGTAGTTCGGGAGATACTTACAACTGAGCATATCAGTGGAGGTCCTCCCTGTCCTGGAATGGAAAGGTTAGAATGTTTTTCCAGTTTTTGTATAGTGAATGCTAAACCTGATGTGTGATTAATTGACATTCTCCACTTTTCTTTTTTTTCTTCCATTCCCCTGGTTGGTGCAAAGATTGATCCTTTAATGTTTTTATTTCTCTTTTCTTTTAGAATCTGCATAAGACTGGAGAAAAGAGATTTCACTAGCATTTGAGTATTTCTTCTTGCTGTGAATTAAATGACATTCCTGGAAATGTGATCACAGATTCTGTACTTTCTTAGCTGTAAACCTTGGCTTGCACCTAGGGATAACAATGCCCAGTCTTGCTATTTTTTTTAAATTAAAAGTATAGAGCAACTTATTTTTTTTAATTAGATCTGGATATGAGTTGTCCAAACTTATGCTAACTTGAGATTCAACTTTTAAGTAAAACGACGTTGTTTTTGCTTAGAATAATTGAATTTCCAATCAGTCTAAGCCTGAATTTGACCATAGACCGGCTCATTAAAATAACTAAATTTCAATTCATGGCCTAAAAATTGCTATCCCAACTTACAACCACCTTGTTGCATCCTCCTACTGCCCCGTGATAAAATAAAATGAAATGCTAGCCCATCTTTTTTTGTTGCCAATGGTCAAAAGGAGGGAATTAGCGATGGAAATTCTTTTTGTTGGCATTGTCTTCTATAGATCCTTTACTACTTGACAGGAATTCTTTCCCTTACATGGTCTTCTTTAGATCTTTTTCTACTCTTCAGAAATTCTTTACGTTAGCAGTGTCTTTTTTATGTCTCTTACTACTTTTCAGAAATAACTGCAGTATGTTGCAGTATATACCTTTCACTTTTATGGACTGCATTTGACATCTTTGTGTCTTTCATCACTGTCGTCTGGAAATTGACTGGTGAATTTTAAATTAGAATATATGGTATAGTTATATTAGAGATTAATACATCTGCCATTTACCTTCTTGTTGAATTGAACAACTTTCGAGATCTAAGCCAAGAATAATAATGAACTTTTTATCATATTACTTCTTTTGCTATTAGTTCATGAAAAGCGTGATTGATGCAGCTTCATGGAGTCAATGCTGTCACTGACAGAGCATGATGACAAGCAGGTATTTTTCAGATCTCTGCATACCCAGTTTTTAGACAAAGGGCACCTTTCCGATCTTCATTCATCTAGGTCCATGTTCCATTTGGATTTTAAACTTCCTTAAAGAATTATAATTGGAAATATAGTAAGTTACCTTACAATCTAAGATAAGATGTTATATGCGAATTTGAAGTTCCAGAATTAGTAGAAAGCCACCGACTTTATGATGAGGCTAATGGGATCATAGACCCATAACTTGATCCCAAACATAGATCCAATAACAATAGGCCATTTACATTATATTTTATTTGTTATTTTTTAAAATTATGATTACTATACTACAAAATGAAAACTGTAAACTATTAATCAAATATGTTAAAATAATTAATTGACATTAAGTTTTACTATAAACAGCATATTGAGAAAATTAACTTTATACAGAATATTGAGAAAATGACTTATTTGAGGAAACTGAGACCGAAGCATCGAGATTACATTCTAGTGTGATTAAACTCAGGTTTTTAGGATTCTCTTATGTGGCTCATTTGTGCGTGCAAATACATTTTCGATACAGTTAAAATTATTACCTGATGACTTTATAATTATTTTTGTTTCTCTCTTGGCTTGTGCTAGTCTATTTTTAACTATTTTAGTTTATCTGAACAGGTTCACCAAATTGCAAGAAGTTTTCGAGATAGATGGATTCCTACTTCCTAGACATTTAAGGACATTTGGCTGTATAGATAGGAATGAAGCAAGGATGGAAAACCACAGAGGTTTAAACTGCAGTAGGCAACCACCATATGATCATTGGCATGACGAGGTTGAAAAACCCATAGAAGCATCAAATGCTGTTGCTGAAAGAAAGACAGAAAAAGCTGCTGTTCCTGAGTTTGTGCCTTGTGTGGATGGGGTTTCTAGAACGCGTAAGCGCAAAAGTAGATGGGATCAACCAGCTGAAGTAGATTTAGTTTCAAAATTCCTTCAGCGTGACAAACTGAAGAACGATTCCTGGTGGATACAACAATTGGAGATGGGCAAACAATTGCAGGACAATGTTGACAGAGTGACTAGACAGGGTAATTATTGCCCTCATTGTGTTCACAATTACAATCTCCTAGTTGAAAGTAGTGGTGCTAATGTTGGAAGGAAAGTTATCCATGAGGATGTTCCACCAGGATTCTCAGCTCTTGTTGAATCAGATGGAGGGGCGTTGAATGTTTCATCATCCTGTGATCTTTCTCATCAAAATATTTGCTATTCAACGTGTTCTGTTGATCGAGTTATTGGCTACCCACAGAAGAAATTCATTTCTCGTTTGCCTGTCTCTTACGGAATTCCATTACCTATAATGCAGCAATTTGGTTCACCCCAGGCTGAAGATGTAGAGAGTTGGGTTATTGCTCCAGGAATGCTGTTTTTCTAATTTCCACCGTTGCCTCGATTACCCCATCATAAGAATAAAACTTTAACTTCATCTTCGTGCACTGTTAACTCCATGACGAATATTGACGCTGCAGAAGGGGGAGAAGATGAGAACTTTGATCCTTTTCATACTTATTTGAATAGTAACAGCCTGGCACAACTGGTATGAATGAGTTCGATATAGGCATTCCAGGTGCAGATGTCCATCAAACATTCAAACATGCAAGGGGACATTCAAGTGACTTGGGAAGGAGGTCCTTTAGACAGCAGAAGTGGGATAAGGCATCTATGGTGCCTCCTTGGGTTCGGAAAAGAAATGATGGGGATCCAAAGGGAACAATCCAAGAGGTGGAATATGCAGCTCAGATATAGGAAATAATGCAAATTAACAAAGAAATTCATACTGTTCACAGCCTGTAAACTTTAGAATGGCAAAAGGCGGCAATTATTATAATCAGCACAGCAGAGCACCTACATCAGCTTTGCTTTTAGGAAACTCTGAATAGGTATTGCATTTTCATTTTCCCATTTTTGGAATGAAAAATTCATTGATTTTAAACTTTCCAGCCTTACGCCCAATTTCTATGGCTGCAGTGAAACTGCATACTCCATTGTGGCAATAGGATCACCTGGATATTCACCCCCGTCTGTTTACATCCCAAAGAGGTAGGTAACTAACTGTGTTCTCATTCAAGAGACTATACAATTGATGGAATAAGTTATGAAAGCCCTTTACTGGCTACAGAAAATAGAAACTTATTCTTGATCAGTTGGAATTTAAATTCTCGCAAATATCTTGGGAATATTTCTTGTATTAGCATGATTTTTTAGTACATTTTTGGATATACACCTTATTTATGATATAAGCAATGAAGTTACCAACATCTGACTGAACTTGACGTTAGCTTCACTGTTTTCTGCATGGCTTGGAAATATATCCTTTATTTTCATTCTCACCAAAAGATCAACTACACAATGTAGACATATCCAACCCCAACTATTCAAGCTCAAGCATCATTGTACAACCCCTTCTTTTAAAAACATTAAAATCCCTAAAAGAAAATAAGGAAAGTAGTTACTTGTATTTTCATCTATTCTCAATGTACACTTTAGCAATCTTTTTCAATATCTCTTGAACAGACTTCTAAATCGAATAAAGCACCAGGTTCTCAGCAATGTCTTGTATTTCCTCCACCCATTAAAGTACTTCCCAATCACATTTTGGTAACTAGGTCTCTGCTGCACCAAACTCCAGTACCGCGCGATGCTTGGTCTACTAGCTATATATTGTTTTTCCAGATCCAGGAGCATCAAGCGAGCAAGAACTGGAATAAGCATAACATCTGCCATTGAGAACTCTTCCCCAGCTAAATATGTTGTTTCATTGAGTTTAGTTTCAACTTCATTAAGAAGACTAACAAGATGTTCCTTGCTTCGTTCCAAAACTTCTGGGTCTTTTAGCTTGTCTTCAGTTTCATATGCCTCTCTTAGCTTCTCGTGGTATGCACTTGCTAGATCAGGTGATTCCGCCATTCGAGCCATCACCACTTGCCTTATGAACTTGGAAGCGTCATGTCGGTACTTTTCTGGTACATGGGAAAGTGTAAAAAACTTGGGTTTCCATGCTTGTATCTTATGCATCCATTCTACAACTTCTCTACTGCTAATGGATGTCTGATCAGCGCCAGAAGACACAACTGCAATTCTCTCTATGTACCTACAAATTCTTTTGGAGTTCAAAACCTTGCCTTGTCACTAAATGAGATGCTTTAGATATCAAAAAAAGGGATTATCATATTAAGTTACTTCAAATGTAACCATTGAGTTGCATCCTTTACGTGACGTCAGTAGATTCACGAATCAACCTAAATTGAAAGAGAAAGGGAAACTATAAAATGAAGATTAGACATACAGGATTATCTCGACAGTGTCGAACATGATATGGGAGCCATTCTGAAATACTGGGATTTTTGCACTTGGATTTATTCTGAAGAATGAGGCATCCATGTTCTTGGCTGTTATGGGATTGACATGGTGAGATGTGTAGTCGATGCCCTTTTCTTCCAAAGCTAGCCGTACCCTCTGACTGTCCACAGAGTATGGATGGTGATATAGCTGCATGATTCAATTAGCAGAAACCAAAGGCCTATTACAGCCTGCAGAGTTAAGAGCTTTCATTTTGATTTTGAATTATCTCGAAGCTGGACATTGTTACAAGAGAGTATTTCCTGTTCGGAAACAGAAAGATGATCATCATTCTTTATTGTACACAATGTTGAAACGAATAGATTGAAGCAGGTATCCGGTGCGAGAGATTAATGAAGTCAAGACAAATAGTCAGAATCCAAATTTATCTACGACAACCACATTTCAAGAGATGTGGAAAACAAAAAATATGTACATGAATTGTGAGGTTTAACCCTCTTACTGCCATCCTCCTAGGGTAAATTTATCACCGTGGTCATAGACAGATCCATGTCAGGAATCCACCAGATACAACAAAGCCCACCGAAAATATGAAAAATCATTGTTTCTACAATACTTTATCGTTCATGATTAAAAGATTGGACTTTGTTTTCATGCATTTATTTAGTAGCGGGTATAGTTTTCAATCTGGAGATAAATTCTACATCCTTTCAACTGGTACAGCTACGGCTCTAATAAATGCTTACATGAACATAAACGTCTTAAGAAGCCTAAAATTGAAAGGATAATCATTTCAAAACATGAAAATAGGTTGATTCATCTAACCATGATTTGGTAAGTTCTTTTGCAGGAAGTAAGACAGCTGATACTAAAAGGGAAGACACATTCTACATAGCAAATTATGCACTCAGTACTAGGCAGAAAGTATCCTTGTATGCATCAATTGTTTGACAAAAAGAAAAGTAACTACCCGGCCTTAAAAAAACCAGAAGGCTTCCAGGTAAGTAAGAACTCTTTATTTCCCCCATTGAATCAAATGAGGTGACTTCAAAAGTGAAAAGGATTGGACCAAGGACTCATTTGATAAACTAGTGACAAAAATCAACAAATGGGCTATAGTCACTTGGGAAGATTCTACTTTGAGCAATTCATAATCTGCGCACAAGCTAAAGCTCATTACCTTAGCTTGCTTAGACTCCTACGACAAGCAAATTGCAGCTATGGGGATTAAAAGCACACTGATGGAGAAGATCATCGAAAAACAAACAACCGAATTCATGTAAACTGTCGAGCCATCGAAAACTTGCAGTACTGCCATTGGATTAAACGCTGAAATAAGTTGAATAAACAAGAAAGAAGGAAATTCAAGAGAACAAGTTCAACAAAAAAGGCAGTCGAAAGAAGGAACGTTTTCAGCATCTACAATCAAATCCAACAAATAAGCAACAATCCAAATCAGCAAATAAGAAAAGTAATATAAAGTCCCAACTTAAGACTATGGCCTGTTGAATGAAGGGACTTACCCAGAAGACAAGACTGGAAAGTTACAGGAGACAAAGTGGTCTGAGTGACTTCTTTTACTCTGCTGTTTGAGATTCGTGCGTACGCAAAAGGGCATTCCAACTCCAACCCCGCATAACATAATAAATACACCTTACTTAAGGCGACAGATAAAAAAAGTGGCTTGAAAAGGCCAAAAGAGAAGAGGTGACACACGAGAGAAGAAGTTCCAAGGAAAAGGCAAACAATAGTTTAAATAGTGGCTTTCAAGTTTCAGGGGACAGAACACAGATGCTAACTGCTTAACCACCGTATTCAGTTGGGATTAAGCTGTGCTTCGCTGTACTTAGTTCTCCGACAGATAATTGATATACACACTAGTCGGAAGCTTCTAATGCACTAATAATAGCACAACTTATAGTATAACTAACACGGTGAGCTGATAAAAGGGAATTTCTTGATTTAAGTAAAATTATAAATTTGAACTTTTTTATATATGTAATCGTTTAAAATTTCAGACTTAAATTTTATTTTTTATAAGAGATTTATCCAATTTAAATGAAAAATTAATTTAAATGTGAATAATTTAAAAATATCTTCTCA
>JANIHY010000002.1:12413110-12424120 GCA_027479065.1 Erythroxylum brevipes
TGTCCTTATAAGTCAATTTACACTTAAACAACTGATATTAAATAGCTAATTTTACCAAACATCTTTAACAAACAGCTAATGTAATCCGATTGTCAAACAGGACCTATATACTTTAATATAATTTATTTATTACATTATAAAGAGAGCAAATTTTAGAATAATTAGTGAGGTTAATCCTTTGTGACCATAAAGTTGCGGTTCAAGTAACGAAAATAGCTTATTTGTATTAAAAAAAGACGCATATAATTGATATCTCTCTCAATTCTTGCAATGCGAGAAGTCTTATGTGTTGGAGTAATTGTTAAAAACTTTAATATAATGTATTTAGTGTGTTGAGTGTTTTCAAGAATGGACTCAATTAATGCTTAGATTACTTATACGGGGGAATGACATTAGTGCTCGATAATGTTAATTAAAGAATTGACCGAATTTGATTAAACTGGGGGTATGGCTTGTACTCTATTTCAAACACGACCTTAAAAACCGACATTGATGTCATCTTAAAAAAAGACATCTGAGAAAGAGCAAGCACGCTCCTCGCCACCAAAATCATACATAAGAAAAAGAGGAGAGGTTGTTGAAATTGAATTTTGTATCGTTACCTAACTCGTAGTTCTAATCAAATGCGTAATCTGGGATTTGGGATTGTCATTGCCGTGAGAAGTCCTACTTAATTGAATCACTAGATAAGCAAGCATTACTTGGATTGCTATGTTCTGAGATGATACGGAAGTTCCTTTGGCGTGATCAAATTCAGAATTTTTTAGTAAAAAAGGCAGTTGATAGTTCGTTGGATCAAACCTATTGTGATAGAGAATTCTGGAGGTTGACTCATCTAACTAATCTATAATTCTGTACTTGTTGATTAAGGCAAAACCATAGATATAGAGGTCAAATCCAGGTTTTTATGAAATACGGTAAGTTTAAAGGACTAGTTCATGTCTATCTCTTCTTTCTTTTTCTACTCCGGTTTTGCGACCTCCAAAAGCAAACGGCCAAACTGACGGTTAAGCCAAAATCGTAGCCTCTCTCTGTCTCTCTCCGTATTTAAAGCTTAAACCTCTGTAAGTAATATGAACATGATATGATCTTCAAGCTCTGCTTACTAGTTGGCGACGAAGACACTGGCAGACGACGTTAGTATCTGCGAAGTGGAATAACGAAACTGGAAGAGGTAAAGAAATGAAAATGTTGCAACCTGGAGAAGATGATATGGCGGGCTGTGGTGGTGGCTCTACGCTGATTGTAGGCGTGAAACTTGACTCCCCCAGCAGAGAACTGCTAACTTGGGCAATGGTTAAAGTGGCACGTGCTGGAGATACTGTTGTTGCTGTTCACGTTATTGGTAATGATGGTAAGTACGAAGAAAAACAAGAAAGGTAATGTTTTGTTTTGTTGGTATTTTTGGGATTCAGTTATTGTGGTGGTTTTGGTGATTTTGAGAAATGGGTTTGTGTAGAAGTATTGGATAGAGAAGGGAGGTCCTCACTTCTTTCGCTTGTCAAGGCTTTTGACTCTGTTCTTGCTGTTTTTGAAGGTTTCTGCAACTTAAAACAGGTTGGTCTATTACTTGAAGTTGACCTGTTTCACTCTTATTTTTGCTTTTGCTCCTCCAAATATTCTGCTTGGTTGTTGAGAAAATGCCGATTTTGGTCTTTTGGTTCAGTTATTCGACAAGTCTGAGTCAACTAAGCTCATAACTACATGAATTATTTCTCGAAAACTCATAGTAAATCATTACCTTCATGTTTATCAAATGCAACGCTTTGTTGCTTCTCCGTTTTTGCAGGTGGATCTCAAGATCAACATATGCAGAGGATCTTCTGTGCGGAAAATTTTAGTGAGGGAAGCAAAGTCTTATAAAGCATCAAAACTAATAGTTGGAGCTGTCAGGACTCACTGCACAATCCGGTGGTCGACGACATGTGTTGCCAAGTATTGTGCTAAAAAGTTATCAAAAGATTGCTCTGTTCTGGCTGTCAATAATGGAAAAGTTTTGTTTCATAGAGAACGGTGTCCGACTAATCCTAGTGAGTGTGGACTGCCATGGTTGATCATATCATCTGGATTAGAGCTTTATTATTTGATTCTTTTAGTCTTAATGACGAATTACCTGTCTACTAATCTTTTCAGGACATGAAGATGATCGTCGCAATGGTATACTCGAAGCATTTCATAGGTCAATTTCACTGAGTAAGAACATCAAAGTACTGAGTGATACTGCAGTCAATAAAGCCTCAAAGTGTGATCAAAGCCGAGACCAAAATTTGGAGCTGGCCTTGATACAAGATCGTTCAAATAATTTGGGAAACATGAAGAAGCAAAGTTGTTCAATTTGTGGGACAGTTAGTAAATATCTGAATATTTCTTGTAAACAACCTAAAGAGGACTGTCATGATAATGGAAATCGTTTCAAGTCTTTAGCAATTGTCACAGTGCACAAGGCAGATGCTACTTCGAGTTCGAGCTCTTTGATAGACAAACAGTTACCTGAACTGAAGCCTGGTTGGCCATTACTCTGTTGTGCATGTTTACCTGATTTAAGAGTGTCAAATAGATCTTCTGTGAGTCAGATCTCTGTGGTTCAGTGGGCAATGAGGTTACCAAGTCGGCAACTATCATTATCCTCTGCCAATTTAGATCAGAAACAGACTGCTTGTAGACTGATGGAAAACGTATCCACTTTAGATGGAGAAAGTGGTGCTATTGTTCCAGTTGATACAGAGACAGTAATTTATCCACCATCCTCTGACCAAGCTTGGAAAAGCCTACCAAAAGAATTGGAAGGGCTTCAAGAGAAATACTCAGCAACTTGCAGATTGTTTACATACCAAGAAGTTCTCTCGGCCACCTCCAATTTCCTTGCTGGTTTGTTTCTTTTTGCAGCAATCATGCTTCAAACTAATTTTAAATTAATTTTCAGGATTATTTTGTTTATTCATCTCAGAAACTTTAATTGGGAAAGGAGGAAGCAGTCAGGTTTACAAGGGATGCCTTCCTGATGGCGAAGAGCTTGCTGTTAAAATTTTAAAGCCATCTGAAGACGTATTGAAGGAATTTGTTTCGGAGATTGAAATCATTACCAGCTTGCATCACAAAAACATAATCTCACTTCTGGGGTTCTGCTTTGATGACAAAGATCTTATTTTGGTTTATGATTTTCTATCAAGAGGAAGCCTAGAGGAGAACCTCCACGGTAAGGCAAATAGACATTTTGTTGTTCATTTAATTAAGAAGAAGATGAGATCAGATATCCTATCAATTACGGAAGCAGCTAAAAGGCTTTTAGTAATACTCAGGTGACAAAAAGGATCCTCTTGCATTTGGGTGGCGTGAGAGACATAAAGTGGCCGTAGGTGTAGCAGAGGCCTTGAGTTATCTGCACAATGACATTGCTCAGCCTGTGATCCACAGGGATGTTAAATCTTCCAATATACTATTATCCGATAATTTTGAACCTCAGGTATTGTATTTTGAACTTTGAGCTTTACATATGATGCCTTGACGTATTGAATTTAAAGTGAGGAGGCTTCCTGGTATTCTCAGCTTTCTGACTTTGGATTTGCTAAATGGATGTCGGGCTCAAACTCCCACATGGTATGCAATGATGTTGCAGGAACCTTTGGGTAATGTTAATATTCTCCAGTGTTAATTTGATTGTTTATTGAGATTCAACACAGAGCCGACTTCTCAGAAACAAATGTGATTGCTTGCTGCAGTTACTTGGCTCCCGAGTACTTCATGTACGGCAAAGTAAGTGAAAAGATTGATGTCTATGCTTTTGGGGTTGTAATCCTTGAGCTTCTTTCTGGGAGGAAGCCAATAAGCAATGTGCATCCAAAAGGTCAAGAGAGCCTAGTTATGTGGGTAAGTCATTTATTTTTAGGGAAAATTTAGATGTAAGAATTTGCATATTGATCATGTTTCTAATAATTAACGATAATTCATTATTTAGGCAAAACCAATTCTAAATGGTGAGAAGATTTCCCAGTTGTTAGATCCAAGTTTGAGTGACAACTATGACCCTGATCAGATGGAGAGAATGATTTTAGCTGCCACTCTCTGCATAAGACGATCCCCACGAACCAGACCTCAAATGAGCATCGTGAGTACTCTG
Source organism: Erythroxylum brevipes (assembly GCA_027479065.1). Lineage (NCBI taxonomy): Eukaryota > Viridiplantae > Streptophyta > Magnoliopsida > Malpighiales > Erythroxylaceae > Erythroxylum > Erythroxylum brevipes. The sequence continues at coordinate 12,417,228 of JANIHY010000002.1, forward strand.
TTAATTTTCGCATTCATTTTGCTGCTTCGGGATTGTAATGTGTTGTCTAACACCCTCCAAAACATTGACACTGAAGTGTGATTCCTAAGCTTGGCTCTAGTTTCATAGCTGGAGAAAATTAAAACTTAACCCAAACAGTGGACTCTTGTTTGACATTGATCAGTGGTCAGTTGTAGATCTTAGTCCTTGACTAAGTTCTTCTTTTGGTCAATCAAAGGTTTTAAAGATTCTCCAGGGTGATGCTGAGCTGATCAAATGGGCAAGACTGCAAGTTAATGCAGTGGAAGAATTGGAGACGCTAGATGATGAAACCTGTCCTCCTTCCAATCTCCATTCCCATCTCAATCTTGCTTTGCTTGATGTGGAGGATGATTCACTCTCAATGAGCAGCATTGAGCAGAACATGTCTCTAGAGGACTACTTGCAAGGCAGGTGCAGATGGAGTCGATCTTCGAGCTTAGACTAACCTTCTAAAATATTGGCGGGCGCAAGCGCAAGTTTGAATCTATTAATTAGGTGCAAATGTTGCAGAATGATTTGGTTCTTGCATTTGTGTTCGCACTTTGGTTATAAATGGGTGTGTTGGATGAGAGGCTGTCTATAGTGTGGCCTACTCCCTCCCCGTTTCTAGTCCAAAAGTTTAGTTCTCATCTTCTTGGACAGTTTTCATTGTTTATTCTTAATTTTGGTAAAGGGTGTCCGTTATGGATGTTGCAAGATTAATCAAGATAGAACTTAATCACACAGATTATATTAAACAGGATTTTTGCATATGCATACAAAAAAACCAAAAATTACATACTTGAATTATTATTATAGTTTCACGGGTTAAAAAACTTTTCCGCAGATCTCCTTATACAAAGGTAGACTTATCTTTTTGTTCTTTGGTTTTTAAATTCAAAACCTTAACTACCTTTGGTAGTTATTTAAAATATAATGACCATAATATCCCTTATAGGTGTATGCGATTCATTATCTTCCACTCACACATGATGGGTTTTAATCTAATTAAAGAAACTCTACAGTGGTCATATTTGTGCAATAACTGTTGTGATCAGCATACGAAGAGAGTACATTGTTATATATCCGTTAGGTGTATATGATATCTCGATTAACAAATTGATCCTGGGACTTATGTGCCCTTAATTAGATATCGTATGCTATATCCTAGTTCATATCTCGCATTTACACTTTTCTTGTCTCATTTATTTTTTTGTGTCAATACTGTATTTAAGTTCTATATTAAAAAGACGATGGTCATCTATGAATACTTTTCATGCGAGTCAATGATCTAAAATAAATGACCTTCCTATGTTCTCAATTCTCTTTTGAATTAAATTTAATTTGCTTTCCTAGAATTATTTCATAAGATCGCATCTTGCATGATCTTTTTACAATAATCTAAAGTAGCAAGTCTTAAATTCAATTCTCAATAATGAAACAAGAGTCATAAGGGTATATGATGAGGTTCTTCTCAACCTCAAGGGCCTCACACAATGTAAGATGAGATTTGACGACTTATATTAATCTTTATTGTGGTCAGTTGTGCACATATTGTACGAGTCATGTGCTACAGTATTTACCCACTTCATTTAACTTGAATATCTTTTATTTAAGAAATACCGTATAGATGATAGTTCAAACATACTCAATGTTTAACTTGAGTTTACTTATCTACTCAAAACTCGTTCAGAACTCACATCTAGCAATGTAAGATAGATATGGTATTAATAAATCATTTTGAACCAATTTTTTTGCGACATTTATGGTTTAAGTTTCTCGCTCTCAATTATCACCTAAATAATAAACTTTAAACATGCCTCATCTCTAATGAACATAAACACCAAAGGTGATTTCTCGTGTAAGAGGGCCAATCTATAATCTGTCTCATATACTTGTGATTCATCCTAAAATATATTTATGCAAAAACACATATATTCATGAATCAAATGATGTACAATGTATAATCTTCATTATACATTATATCCAAAATATGACATTATAATGAGTGAACATACACAGTATATTTCAAGATCTACGTGGTCCTAGTGACTTTACATACCTAATGTATTCATCTCTGGAAATTGGCTTTGTCATTGGATCTGTTATCATATCTCGCGTACATATATATTTCATGTTTACTTCTCCTCATGCACCTGTATCTTTCACATAATTATACTTAGTATCTATGTGCTTTGTCCTACAATGAAATTTGGAATCTTTAATATAAGCGATTGCAACTTGACTATCACAGTTGATGGTCACTGGATTAACTTTGCTTTTAGTGACTCCTGAATGCACGAAGAATTGATGAAGCCACGCATCCTCTTGTATTGTAGTTGAGAATGCTATAAATTCAGCTTCCATTGTGGATAATGCAATGCAAGATTGTTTCTTACTTTTCCATGATATTATTCCATAGTTTAGTAAGAATTCATATCCTGAAGTAGATTTTCTTTCATCTAAATCTCCTCCCTAGTCTGAATCTGTATACCTTTGTATGCGTAGATCATTGCCTTTATAACATAATGCATAGTTCACAGTTTCCTTTAGATAACTTAATATTCTCTTTACTGCTTTCCAATGTGCTTGGCCTGGATTTGATTGATATCTGTTCACCATCTCAATAGTGTAACAAATGTGTAGTCTTGTACACATCATTGCATACATAAGACTTTCAATTGCATTAGAGTAGGGAACATTCTTCATTTGTTTTCATTCTTGTGGTGTTGACGGGCAATTTCTCTTACAAAGGCCTCGTTTTTAACAATACGACTATCAATTGGTTTGAAATCTTACATATGGAATCACTCAATAATTCTTTGAATGTAAATCGCTTATGAAAGTGATAACAATCTCTTCGAATGATCTCTTAATATCTTGACTTCAAGAATGTATGCCGCTTCACCCATGTCTTTTATTTCAAATTCAGATGATAACCATTTTGATTTGTGCAGGAAACACACAGTTATTACAAGCAATCAATATATCATCCACATATAAAGATAAAATCGCGAATTTATCTTTGAGTATCTTAACATACACACAATGGTCTTCATCGATTATTTGAAAATCATACGAAATGATTACGTTATGAAAACGAATGTACTATTGTCTTGAAGACTGCTTCAGGCCATAAATTGATTTTAGTAATCGATATACCTTATTTTTTTGATCTGCCTTGATGAATTTCATATAGATTTCTTGCTTTAATTCTCTACTGAGAAAAGCGGTTTACATCCATTTGATGTAATTCAAGATCCATACTGGCTACTATAGCCAGAATAAGACAGATTGAAGCAAACTTCATAATAGGTAAAAAAAAGTTTCCTCATAGTCAATTCCCTCCTGTTGTGTATATCCTTTTGCTACAAGACGTGCCTTAAATTTTTTGATATTGCCATCAACTTTTCGCTTTATTTTGAGAACCCACTTGTTCTCAATTGCTTTACGCCCTCCAAGAAGGTCAACCAAGTCCCATACTTGATTGCAACTTAAAGAAGTTATTTTTTCTTTCATTGCTTTCATCCATTCTTTGTTAACAGAGTCATTAAGAGCCTCATTTACATTCCTTAGCTTTTATTCCTCTTGTGAAACAATCATATTAATTTTTCCTTTAATCTTAAAATGACGCCGGGGAATTATTCCTCGATTACTTTGTCTTAAATGAGGTTCATCATAAATAAATTCATTATTGATTTGATTGTTCCCACTCGGATCAATCATCACAGAGAATTTTTTTGTGGAATTACTCTCACTTAGTTGAAGTTCCTCATTTTGATTCTTCATAACAAAATCATTCTGATCAATCGACTCATATAACAATAGGTCTTTTCCTATTCCACCTTGCTTAGGAAAATCATTCTCTAAGAATATTGCATCTCGTGATTCAAATTCCATTACACCTCCATTACCTTGTTCACCAATGAACACGTATCCTTTTGTTCTGAGTATCTAATAAAAATACATTTTCTCCCTCTTAAGCTTGATTTCCCATGTATGTGAGAGAGATCATGAACATAGGTTACACACTTATAAAGTTTGAGACTTAACACATCAAGTCTCCTACTAGTTCATAACTCATGTGGTGTGCTAGTAACTGATTTCGTGAGTACACGATTAAGTACATAGGTGGCTGTTAACAACGCATCATCTTAAAAGGTGATTGGTAAATTTTCTTGGGTCATCATAGACCTAATCATTTCTAATGTTGTCCTATTTCGTCTTTCAGCGACGTCATTTTATTGTGGGGTTTTAGGAATTATTAACTACCTTTATATTTATTTCTCATCACATAAAGCCTTGAACTTGTCTAACAAGTATTCTTGTCCACTATTTGTTTGTAATGCTTTTATTTTCTTATCTAATTGATTCTCAACCAAATTCATATATTTTACGAAACAATTAAATGCTTCCAATTTATAAGAAATCAGATAAACATGACCATATCGAGTATAGTCATTTATGAAGGTGATGAAATAAACTGCCTCGCGTCTAGCCCTTACATTCATTGGACCACAGATGTCAGAATGAATTAATTGTAATGGATGTAAAGCTCATGTTCCCTTTCCAAACGATTTTCTTGCGATTTTACCAGCTAAACAATGCTCACATGTAGGTAGATCTACTTGACTTAGATTACTTAAAAAATCCTTCTTTAGCTAATCGATTGATTCGATTTTGACCAATATAACATAGTTTAGCATGCCATAAAGTTGCAACATTATTGGAATTACTATATATTAAAAAATGAATAACTAATATTATTATTTTCCTTTAATATGTGGAGCAAATAATACTTCATGTAGGATGGGGGTCTTCATGTAGGATGGGGGTCGTCCTCCATGTATGCCCAACTTACACGTACCAATTCCTTATGCAGCAACTCTGAAATTGTCACCTACATAAAGTCATCGACTACTACGTGGGAGTTTACAAAACTCAATAAAAGCATCTCTATTCTTTGCTACATGGATGGTTGCCCCTGGATCTGCAATCTATAAAGGATGTGATTCAGTTAGAAAAACAGAATAAGAAACATTCACATAACAAATGTTTGTACTATAAAACTATACCTTCTTAGGCTCGGTACAATATTAAGTAAAGTGACGCTTATTATCACAATTATAGCACTTCACATGTTTTATGTTCTTCTTCTTGAAGGTACGCTTTCCCTTTCCATGTTGGTTCCATTTTGCCTTCTTGGATTCTTAAAAAGAGTGGTTGAATCTCTTATTATTCTTCCACTTGGGTCCACCATGATGCTTGCATTTCTTGTTAATAGCTCCATGTGATCTAGAACTAACTGCACATGTCTCAGAAAACATCTTTGAGGCTTCAAGAGACTCTTCCTCCAAGATGCCTTATAGCATCTTCCATTGTCTTGATGTTCTCATTATGAGTTAGGTACATCTTCATATGTCCCAAACTTTGAGGCAGTGAACGAATCACAGTTTGTACTTGTTGTTCATCAGAAAGCTCGTGACCGACATCAGGTAACTCACTTATCATGTTGGACATTTGCCTTAGATGCTTTTACATCGTATCATTTAGGTGCTTCTTATAAGTATCAAACTTAATTGTAAGTGACTTCACTTTGGTCACTGAAGCACGTCCAAAATGAGCAGCCAATAAGAAACCACACATCCTTTATAGTTTTGAATTTATGGAACTCTTGCATGATATCATTATCCATGTTACTCAGTAACGTGAACTGAGCTAAAGAGTTTTCTTTTTTCATAATTCATATACATCACGATCCCTCTTATGCTGGGTCGTATTGCCCTCATCAGGAACTACCATGGTTAGGTTTAATGATTTAAGAGCCTCTTGCTCCTCCAGCACATATTGAATTTTCATATTCCAGATTTCATAATTGTCACCATTGAGTTTCTCACTTCTATTGAGTTCAGCAACAATATTCTTTGAAGCAGTAGCCATTTTTTGTTTGAAACACTAAGTTTCTACAATAAGAAAGAAATATATATATATGCACATTAATGTCACATTAATCATTCATAGAGTAAATAATTCGATCACAATTGCTTATAAAATCAAAAGTCCACTAATATGTTCAATCATCATTCATACAACAATCAAATCCTAATTACCTTACTTTAGACGAATTCCTATATGATATACATGTAAACATATTACATAAAAAATCAAGACTTTGTTCCTATAAAACAACATATTGCATTAAATGCGATAAAACCTTCTAACAATCTATAGGTAACGAACCTTATATGGAAATGATTTCACGAGTTTGCGTGACATAGTTTGTGAAGCTTGATGTACAATATCTCTTACTATTTCCATTGGAAGCCCTATAAGATACAAAGTCCTAATCAACTCCCATCTATGCGTCTCTTTAATAAATGTCATCATTAACATATTATAAATCTTCTTGTTAGGCATATTATTCCAGAGTGTTCATAACAGTTCACCTTAAGATTGAGGTAATGTTGCAAATAAAGTCATGTACTTTATTTCAACATTTGCATAAGCTCGATAACCTCCAAAGCATAACTCTTGAATTATGTTATTAATTGAAATATCATGTTGTGTTAGACCATCTCCAGGCATTAAACACATGTTAACTAACTGTACATACATACTGCTAATATGTCTCTTTTGTGCCTCACATCGAACAAGCTTAGGCGTCCGCTTCATAATAGGCATCTTTCTGAAAAATAAATTTTTAGAAATCAGAAGAGTGCATAAAATAATGAATTATTTTGTCTAATACATAGCAAACTCATGCTCATAGTATGGAAACAATTTAGTTCTATTAACAATTTATTGAACTATTCAAAATATTCTATTAATATCTAATCAATTAGAAACTCATTTATAATTTAATCATATTCAAATATGAATAATTCAAATTGAAT
>JANIHY010000002.1:12427939-12454469 GCA_027479065.1 Erythroxylum brevipes
TATTCTTTTAAGCTTCTCGACATAATTATACAATAAAAAAAGTCCACTTTAAAATTATATAGAGCAAAAATAGAGAATAAAATAGAGGGTCATTATACAAACAACAAATTCCAAAAGCTCATCTTGCGAAAGTTTTAGGAAAAAAAAAAAAGCTTATTGGGGTTAAATAATTATAAGTAACTTTTTAAAATGTTCGAAAAGAAAATTTAATCAATAAAAAAATGGCTAATAAGGTGCAAACACCTCCGGTATGGATTGGACCTGAAGCTAATAAGGCTAAGTAGAACCACAGGTGGCGTTGTATTAGAACCACAGGTGAGAGCTAAAACATGGTATGAAAATGGATGCCTGTCCAATTCGTACTTGGGAGTTAACAGCAAGTCACGGCCCTTGCACCACTTAAGTGTTAAAAGTCAAAATCACAAACAAACAAACGCATACCCCATAAGAAGATACCAGAAAGACTGTAGCAGGCGATCACAAAGATCAAATCGCCGATCACTACTCACAAACCCGAAGGCGGGAAATGGACCCTCGCCCTTCTTACCTTCACCAACATGCCCGGTACTACCAGCCCCGCCCCCCGCCTCCTCCGCCGCCGCATCACCCTTTTCCGGAAAGCCCTAACTTCTTTGTCCCCCAACACCGCCCTAACCCTATCCCAAGCCCTACTCTCCTCCCCCAACCATCTCCTCCCCCTCATCCGTTTGGCCACCATCATCACCGGCCTCCCCATTTAAGGTACAATTCTGACGCCGTCAATCTTGATTATCGCCTCCGACCTCGCCCCGACTTCAGTAACCCTCCCCGATCGCCCGGGATTTTGCATCCCCAATCCTTCACTGATGAATTTCCTCGTCGAGTTCCGCAGTTGGTTCGGCATAACCGCTCGAATTGCCGTGAAATGTCGCCTAGGGTTTCCGCCGATGGTTGGACATACCCTCCCGTCGATCTTGAGCCTCAATCTTATCGCCTTCAATTGGACCACCAGCCTTTGTCTCCGATGGGGAAGATTAGGCGTGAAATGGATGGGAATTCTAGGATCACAGAGGAGCGTAGTTTTCGTGTGGAGGATTGTCATCGTCGTGGTCAATTTGGATGGAGTGCTGATAGACCTTCTAGGGATTTCCGGACATCAAATGATTTTGATCACGGTTCTACTTCTAGGGATTTCGGTTCGAGTTCGGGGACTTATGAGAATAGACACGGCCTACCCTATCATCATGATGAGGTGATTGAAAATCAGAGAAGGTTACATGATATAGAGGCGATGCGAGATGCACGTGAGTTTTTGATTAACAAAATTGATGATTGTAATGCGAATCGTGGGAGACGTGAGCATTATAGGAACGAAGAGTTGGAAATGCTTAGCAGTAAAGGAAGTAGAGAGGGTAGTCATGACTTTAATCGGACACCAAGGAAGCAATTGCCAAAGAAGAGTGCTTTGCTTAGGATCCAGAAACCTAATCATAGGAATAGAGAGGGCGAGAGAGTGCACTATTCGGGTTATATTGATGATACCAAGTCTAACTCTTTTCGGGGGAAAGATCAGAATCTCCATTTGAATCAAATGATGGTAGAGGAAGTGAGAGAAGGAAGCCCTGTCCAACTTGATGTATCTTTCAAGTCCAATTCCCTTGTAGCAAAGGCCATAGTGACTCCTCCTAATTCTGGGCGCATTCCTTCTACAAATTTGACACATAGGAAGAGTAAAATGAGGGAAGTACTGGCATTAAATAAGGATTTTTCAAGTTCATCATTTGCAAATTCCAATGATAGTGGTGAAAAGCTGGATAGTTTAACAGGTGTTCCAAATGATGTACCCAGTTCTGACAAGGTCTTAAAACAATCCAAAGAAAAAATCACATCTTGTCGTAGAAAATGTAATGGTAAGATTTCTCATTCTGGTTCTGGTGTGGCCAATGCTTTTCTTGCAAAAGGTAGAGTTGTGGGATCTTCAGAGGGTCCTGTTTCAGGCAAAGGTGGAAATAATACTTCTGGTGCACTGCCATCATTAATCGTTGCAGGGAAGAGAAAGACAGTGAAGAGAGTTATGAAGAAAGTTGCAAACCCTAGTTTGAGTTCCTCAAATTTACAGCCAGCAAAAAGATCTAGGGAATCTGTGAAAGAAGCAAGTTTGGCCAAGGGTCTACCTGATCCTTTGGACCCTGAAGATGGTACTGTTACGGTTTCAATTGATGCTAAAGCTTCGCAGCATTGTTCAAATGGAGTTGCTGCGGAATGCAGAGATTTAAAAGAGGAGGCATTTGTTGAACATACGGTTTCAGGAAAAGTTGTCCCTGAATCAAGTAGGTTAGGTGAACTCAAATGCAAGAGAAAGAAGGTTGAATCAACTCCTTTACCGCATTCTGCAAGTGGGGAAGAAACCAGATTATTGGAGAATTTAGGAAGTATTAATTCTAGTGCAGACTTGCATATGAAAAGGGATACTTTCTTGCATGAGGACAATCCTGCTAAGGAATCCCCAGAGGTTTTGCTTTCTATAGAAGAAAATGCTACCTCTGGTTTAGTAAATTCTGAGGAAACTAAATCATGTAATACCACTGTGGGTCTTGGCAGTGAATTATTTGAATCCAAAGAGAAGACTGTTTGTGATATTGAGGGTAAGAGTGATGTTCATAAACAGACTTGTACAGGTTTGACTAGTTCATTGGTTGAGAATGATATCGTGGACCGGTGTGTAAACATGAGTGTTCCCATAGGTAGGGGTGAAATTTCCAATCCATCAAGGCCAGATACAGCTGAAATTCAGCATGATACCTCATTTGCAGAATGCTTTGAAGAGAAAGTAGATTCTGTTGTTGGTTATAACACTAGCTGTACTAATTCAAATAATCATAAGTTTTCCAGGAATGAGAATGTGGATACTATTAGCGAGAAGCAATTTCCATCTGAATCTTTATTGGTTAAGAGTATGACAGTTGGAGCTATGATTTCTTTATGTGGGAATGAGGAAGATATATCAGATGTTCAGAAGAATAGTCAAAAGTTAGAGCTTTCTAGGTCAGAGGTAAGTGACGGACATGCAGGTCCTCAAAATATAGTTAGTTCTGTGAATTCAGTGGATACCACCTTGAGGTTATCTTGTAAAGATTCTATTCCAATTGAGCGTATAATTTCTGGTGATACGTTTGTGGATGTTGGTTTTCACCATCGTAAAGAAAATGGTGTTGAATCTGTTGATGGTATGCATCAGATCAGTATCTCAGAGTCTGGGATTTCAATTAGCAGCAGTGTCAACATTGGTTCAGATGAGCCTTCAGCAAGGATTAAAAAGAAAAGAAAAATCTCTGCATCACAATTGGAATTCACCAGTCCAATAGCATCCGATGTTAATAGACAAACATCAATTGCACCTTTGCCCACTTCATGTTTTAAAGTGCCCTTTAGTTCTGTTGGTGCTCAAGAACAGCCAGAAGAGGAGAATACAGCATCTTGCATGGATTCTACTTCTATTATGTACCTAACTGAAAATTTGCCTGATAATACTTCAAGTGGGAAATATTTGGATGCTTTAGCTTTAGTTACAAATCCCTTCAGAGGGGTTCCTTCTTATCCACTTGTTGAGTTGACTGATCCAAACGTGCCATCTTCCCTTCCATCAGATTTGAAAGGTGAACAGATTACAAATGCAAGTCCAATTATGTCTTACTGTAGCCATCAAAGTGGTTTTATGGATATAGAAAGTATTAATAGAGAAAATATGGACACTAATGCAGCAGAAGAACAAGCTTTGGTTGAAAATGGAGCTACTCATTGCAAAATTTCTTTAGAGCTTCCTAATCGAGAACTAGATGAAAGATTGCCCAGTACAGGTTCCACTGATGCAGAGAACGAAAGTTATGTTGGGGAGAAAACTGATTTGTATTTTACATTGAACAACTTACCCAAGACACTGTCCAATGTGGCTTCCCTTGAAAACTTGTCTGATGTCCCAAGCACCTTAATTGACCAGAAGCCAAGTGAAAGGATTACTGATGGTGATATAGTTCCTATTGAGCAGCTTGAAATTGAAGGTGGCATTAAATTAGCTAGGCCTGGTTCATGTTCACAGAATGCCAATCTGTCTTTAGGCTCAGATCATATGGTGGAAAGTGGTCTCTCACTTTTCAAGAAAAGAGGTCCTTTGCAATCACATACTTTCAATAGTTCTTCTGCACAATATACCTCAAGCGGAGAATTATATGGGATGAAAAATCAGCTTAGTCATGCAGCTTCGAGAGTTTATCCAGGTCGCTCGACTTTTTATACAAGTGGTTCAAAAGTTGTGTCCTCTTCAACACAAAGCAGAAAACCTAGAACATGGCGACGAATTGATACAAATGCTGCTTCTGCATCATTTGGAAACAAGTCATTCTTGAACAATGTTTCTTCACTGAGCCAACTACCTACTAGAATTTCTAAGTCTCCAACCACCTCTTACATTCGCAAGGGTAATAGTCTTGTTAGAAAACCTAATTCAGTTGCTTCTCAATCACAAAATTTTCATGGTTCAAATTCTGTGCAAAAGCTATCCTCTTTGGGTACAAATGAAGTGAAGAAAAATTTTGGATCTGACATTAGAATAGATCCAATTACTGGGAAAACAGGGGGAGCAAATACTCTGTTTGAGAGGCCGAAAACTCCTCCATTACCCAATATCTCAAAAATTCCCAGTCGCACTACCAATTGTGTGGGAGATATTGTTTCTTCCCTATTACCAGAGCCTCTTCACAATGTTTCCCCTCAAACAACCTCAGAGCCTATAAAATCTGCTAAGACTAATGATGCCTCTAAGTCTTCTGAGGTTGTTTTGAACTATCCAGAAACCGGAATTGAAATTGTCCAAGTTGACAATCTGGAGTCAAAGAGTGAGCTAGTTGATGGGATTACAACGTCTTCAAATGTCAACAACACAAGACTTGTGGAGCGAAAATTGAATCATTTAGTAGCAACTTCAAGTGCCTGTGTCCCACCTATGCACAGTGCCTATGATAACACCACGTTAACTTCCGATGGTTATTACAAGAGAAGGGAAAATCAGCTAATTCGGACTTCGGCTGAAAATCATGTCATTCAGAAGATCAATATGGCTGACAATCCCAATGCTGATGGACAAAGTGCTCTTAACGTTGGTTCAAGCAGAAGTTTCAGCAGGAGAACATCACGAAAGGGTATGCTTGATGATTTTCAAGATAAGTAATACATGGCATATAATTTGTATGTTTGGCATGCTTTTGTTGCTTATTCACCTTTTCCTTCTTAAATCCTCTTTTTCCTGTGCTTGCAAGCCTAGTTGCCACTATAAAGTTTTACAAATTTATACTCTGAATAGGTTACAGGTGTGCTTACTGAAGAATGGTTATTAGGAGCAACCCTTTTATTGTTGTTGTGTTAAATCAGTTTACTTAAAACAAAATTCTATGCTCCCCTTTCTGATACATTTTTTCCCCGAAGTCTAAATGTGGATGTAAATGGAGATTCTTCTTGTAGGATGTTTATTTAATTCGAGCAAGTTTGGTGTTTTTTTAATGGATTTGTAGTGAAGTCAATGTTCATGTACATGCACTCTTCAAGTTGTTTGTCTCTTCTTTATCTTTGCTTTATCTGACATAAGTTTGTCTTTATGAAAAGAGAAAAGTACCCTGAAGATCTCTATTCTGCTTCTTGTATACTATCCAACTAGAAAGCTTGATGCATCCTAATTAATCAATCTATAGTGACATCATGATATTCAGGTCCTTTTACTAAATATACTCTTGATGAATGAAAATGAAGTAAGCATAAACATCCTTTTTGAATAATCTAATTTCATATTATGATACTATTACTGGAGAAACTAAGACTACTTTGCTTTCCTTTTGCAGTTGGGCTGAAGAGTCGTAAACACTCAAAATTCTCCTTGGTTTGGACATTGCATGGTGCAGAAACATCAAAAAGTGAGGGAAATTTGTTGTATCGGCAGAAGCCATTGTTTCCTTGGAAAAGAACAACACACTGGAAAAGTTTCGTGCCAAGTTCAGCTTTGGGTTCCACTTACGGTCCCTTGTGTTCAATGGGGTATCTATATTGCTTATACACTGTGCTTCATTTTTCTGCAGCTTCTTTTCATCTATCATTTTTCTGCATCCTCGAAACAAATTGTGATACATGATGGTTCTTCATGGTAGAAAATTGCTGTTGTTGAGAAATAGGGATACAGTCTACACAAGATCAAAGCATGGATTTTCACTTCGAAAATCTAAGGTTCTAAGTGTTGGTGGCTCTAGCTTAAAATGGTCAAAATCCATTGAAAGACGTTCAAAGAAAGCAAATGAGGTTAGTTGTGACAAAGACACCAAAATAATCTTCTGCTACTGTTATATTCTTTCTTTGACTTCCAGGTCAACAACTTTGAAATACATATGATAATATATCTGCAAGTGGATAGGCTTCAGGTTCTTTAATTGTTCACATTTTTCTTATATCTACAGGAAGCTACCAGGGCTGTTGCTGAAGCTGAGAAGAAGAAAAGAGAACTAGGCAATGCTGCAACTGTTGTTACTGGGACAAAGCATAAAAACGGTTCTTCTAGTAAGTCCGCTCATGAAATGCTCCCATTAGGCTGTTATATTGGGTGCAGAGGCATATAGACCTTAATTGTGGTTTTAGGATATAGTATGGACCTCAATTCCTTTTGCTTATAGTAATACAATAAATTGCACTTGTAGGAGAACGCATATTCCGCATTGGTTTTGTCCGCTACAGAATGGATTCCTCAAGACGAACTCTTCAGAGGATACCAAGTGGTACTAATATTTATATCTCTTTGATAATGCTTATGATGTAGCTATAAAGATTTTTTTTTTAAAACTTCTCCTTGACCTCCTTTTCTAACTTTTTGGGATTTTTGGGGCTGCTTCTGTTTGCAACATTCTTTATTATATAATTGTGATCTTCCTTCTTCTATGACATGCATTACTTGTTTTATGATCCATATTATTTTTTCTGTCATTCAAGGTCTATATGATAGCATTTCTTGCAACATTTCCTTGAACAAATGGACTGTATTGTTCCTATGATCTTTGACCTTGAACTGAGATCTCATTTTTGGGATTGATGCTCAATCAACTTTTTTGAAAAAATGTTTTTCTTCATTTAGAATTGAAAATTAGATCCATGTCCTGAAGCAGTGAATCTTCTTTCTTTGCTGTTGCTTGTGGGTGTAGTTACTTGGGCTGCATGTACTTCTTTTGAAGCTTGTGAGTATGCGCTAAATCGGTCTAACAAGTTATTGTAAATTTTGAAATGTAGATGACCAATCACCATTAACTGCAGCTGGTCAAAAAGAGAAGGATGGCAAGCGAACATATGTCCCAAGCAGATTAGTTATTGGAAAGAATGAGTATGTCCATTTTTGCGTTGCATGCCTCAGTGCTAGTTGACCAGCTGATTTGGAAGTATAGTAGATATGGTGTTTTTACTCAATGTAGTCACTGTAAATGGATTGGCAGGTATGTTCGAATCGGCAATGGTAACCAGCTTATTAGAAATCCGAAAAAGCGGATTCGCATTTTGGCAAGTGAGAAGGTTCGGTGGAGCTTGCATACTGCTAGATCACGATTGGCTAGAAAACGGAAGTATTGTCAATTCTTCACAAGATTTGGAAAATGCAACAAAGATGATGGGAAATGCCCTTATATTCATGATTCATCCAAGATTGCTGTCTGTACAAAGTTTCTGAATGGTTTATGCTCCAACAACGACTGCAAATTGACTCATAAGGTTTATAAAATTTGTGCTTATCTATCTTGAGTGATGGCTGATATATCCTTGCTGCTGATACGAATGTGATTACGTCTCTACAGGTCATTCCAGAAAGGATGCCAGATTGTTCTTACTTTTTGCAAGGTACCGTTTTGAATTCTGGGCTTATTGAACTTATTGGTTTAAATGAGTAACAATTATCTGGCTAATTATCTGCAGGTCTTTGCACCAATAGAAGTTGTCCATATAGGCATGTACATGTCAATCCAAATGCCTCTACGTGTGAAGGATTTCTCAGGGGCTATTGTGCTGATGGCAATGAGGTATTGACTTATTCTGACACAAAGTTGTTTATGTTTCTTTCTGTTGTGGTAACTTATTCAATTGAAAATAAATTATGCTAGGTAAGCCTCGGTGGTGATGCTGGCAATATTTAACATATTTGTTAGTATTAGATGCTAATTGAACTGATTGTTAGCCAAAGTCTAGAAAGTATAATTCAGCTTTGAAAGTGGGATACATAGCCCACCTTTTTTTTTACTACAGTTATAGAGCAGCTGCCGCAATAATGTGACGTTTTGTCTGATTAAGCCTTTCCGTAATTTATATATTATGAATTTTAAGCTCAGACATTATAGACTGCAAAATTTGGTGATATAAGGAAACAAACCAGATCTTTCCATATTTTTTACTTGGATTTGTTTTTCTTTGATCAAGCTAAGCACTTTCCTTAGCTTTTTATGCTATTTCTTCTTGGAAGTTACTTCTCTGCAAACCTCAAGTTTAGATCATAAGTATTATTTTGTGATCTTCTAATATTTGCGAGGTGATGTAGAAATGGAAAATCCTGTTCTTTTTTCCCCATCTAACTGACAGTAAGCCTTTCCATACCCCATCTGCAAACTACTGATCAGAACAGGGCACTGCAACTTTGGGCCTATGACCGACCATCGTTTATACTGCTTATTTGAAGGCTTTTTTGGGGGATGGGAAATGTGTGGCATGGCACAGGGCAAAATCATGTTTTGATGCTTTTATATATATGGCTTTTGTTCTTAGCATTACAAAGTTTATTTTTGTGATGTTATTGTTTAATGCTCTCTCTCTCTCTTTCTCCAACTGCAACAATCTCTCACAAACTTTTGAGTGTGTAAAATGGAATATAACTCTGGAATACAGTGTCGGAAGAAGCACAGCTATGTCTGCCCCATATATGAGGCGAGAGGATCCTGCCCCCAAGGGTCCAAATGCAAGCTTCACCATCCCAAGAACCGAAGTAAGGGAAAGAAAAGGAAGCAATTGCAGCAAAAGAGTAAATCTCAAGGCCGATACTTTTGTACAATTAACATAAATGGATCTGAGCCTGGAATTGTTGTTTCTGAAAGGCACCCACATCTAGGTAATGGGAGCTCTACTGATTATATTAGCCTTGACGCTAGTGATGTAGACATGGAAGAGAACGACTATACAACTGAAGGGCAAACAACATTTAGTGAAAAGAATGCGACTGATTCAGTATTAGATCTTGATTTGCTGACTAAACCA
The DNA here is from genome assembly GCA_027479065.1 of Erythroxylum brevipes. Taxonomy (NCBI): domain Eukaryota; kingdom Viridiplantae; phylum Streptophyta; class Magnoliopsida; order Malpighiales; family Erythroxylaceae; genus Erythroxylum; species Erythroxylum brevipes. The sequence continues at coordinate 12,437,231 of JANIHY010000002.1, forward strand.
ATTCGTATAATGAATATCTGATGACTGGTGAGAAATCAACAAAACTAATGGGTGGCAGAGGAATTCAATAGTATGTGGATGTGGATGTGGATTTGTGGTTGAGAATTGAGCAAAGCTCAAATAAAGCTGTTGAGTGAAGGAGAAGTTCAATTTTGTTATATGTAGTGCTAGCCAGGTTTGCTTTCGGCTGGTTTAGATGGCGTTTCTTCTTCATTTCTTCTTGAGAAATGTTAGGCCTGAATGGAATAGTTGTAGTTAGGATATAAGTTGATAGATTTTCCCTTCTTTTCATTGCTATATACGAAAAGCTTTTGCTCTTGTTTCAATGATCTTGTATAGGAACAATTTCTCCTGTATCCATTTCTTACAGTACATTGTATAAAGCTTAGAATTAATATAAGTAATTTTTACAAGCGTCTAAATTATGTTGACTGAGTTGAGCACGCAAAGTGCATTTCTTACAGTATGTTCATTAAAGCATGCTCTGGTTATGCATGGTTATTCGTTGGTCGTGGTGCCTGTTGAGTGGGTGGACGGGAATGGTTGGCGTTCAACAGTTTGGATATTTGGCCCCCTTGAACAAAAGAACCAAAAAGCAAAAGGGCATTAAATTAATTGTCTGGAGAAGTTTGTCTGTCTCCTAGGACCAGGATTCTTGAGATGTAAAATGATCAAACATCTGAAAGTAAAGTACTACCAGAGGCTTTAGTTTCTGCAAAGCTACATTCTGATTTAACGCATTTTCTGATATAAAACCTTCCGTTGTCTCTTAGTACAGCTTGTGGACTAAAAGCTGAATCCTGAATTATGGGAAAATGATGTTCTGACATAGAGGTGGAGAAAACTTTATGCTTGGTAGTTGACTCTCAATTTTGTTGTTTCTGTTCTCGAAATCCAATTAAACAAAACGATCTTGTCAAAGAAAAAGAAAAACAACAAAAGGTACGTCTCATTATTCACCTTGGACGTTCCAAGATCTCAGGAAGTTTAAAAATTTTAGCTGCAAAGGAACAAGTTAACAGAATTTGCATTGCACCTCATTGAACTGGCATCAACTGATAATCTCAGCAACTTCATCTAAAATGGCTTTGTCAAACTTCTCCACAATGAGGTGGCTCGGATGCAGAAGAGAAAGTAAGAAAGAAAACGCTCTTCTCCATTTCAGCTCAACAGCAAGAAATACACCTTATAACTATCTTTGGAACTCCTCTTTAAAAAACTATATCTCAACAAAAGTTCCTTTTATAGAAAAATTAAGGCCTAGAAACATAAATTTAGTAAAAAACATGCTTTATCTACAAGAATCAACTAAATAATATAATGAATGCAAAATATAAAGGTAAAAGACCAGTTAAACCCCAAAGGAAAGAGCATGAGCAGAGCAGAGAGTATGGGGGAAAATGGCCGAGCAGTGTCACTTGGCACCTCAGAACTTATTCTGCTTACATTGACCCTTGAACATGGCAGTCCGATCAGAAGCAGACGGATAAGCTTACCCTATTATTTATCTCACAATTGGTTTGTGTGGCCTGATTACACTTGCACTTCGGCTTACTCTTTACTTCCAGGAGCTGTTAGATCATTACGAGGTACAATAATGTCCAATATTTTCTTTATGATAGCTAATCAATCTACGTTCTAGGCCTGGAAGTGGGATTAAAGCTTTATCCGCTTACAAATGGCAAGACTTAAAAGTAGCCATCCACAAATTACTCCTCCGTGGTTCAAGCCAATATGAACTTGACAGCTATTGAGCTTAGTTTTTGTTGTTTTCACCTTCGATGTGTTAAAGGACCCCCTAGCACTGCCCTATAGTTATGCAAAAACATCCCTTCTGGACCACAGTTTCAATGAACTGATCATAGTGCGTGTTTAGAAGCTTCGAGGCACACAAACACCGGCAACCTATCAGCCTGTTAGAAGATAAGTGCAGGACCATCCTCGCACTGAACTTCTCCAAGGCACGTAACACCTGGTAGAAGTGTTATTTCTTCTGACTGCAGAAGCGTCCCACAGATGCACATGTAAAGCCAAATATCTAGATTACATTTTGCACTCATATTATAATATTGATCGGAGGTTGCAATGGATCTTTGTTTCAAGCGGTCGACTAGGGTGCACCATTGACATAAGGCTGATTGGTTCAGACATGGAGCACCACATCAGGAAGCCGTTTTATGATATGAGCAAATCAAATACAACAAAAAGGCGATGGGAAAGACCTGCATTCTGCCTCAAGATTATGATCAGCTTCAGGGCACAAAGTTGTAAGATTCATGCTTATCAGAAATTACGAAAACTGCAAAATAGGCAAACATTTAGATGGTCTTAAGGTGTCAAAATTTGGTTCGTGACCCGTTCCAGCATGCAACCAAAAAGTTGAAGACTAAACAGATATTTAGCAGTAAAGCCAAGCTACATCACTGTTAACACTCACTACAGCTGATGCAGCACATGAGTGTCTATACTGAAATTTCTTTTCTTGTTAGATTTAGTAATCTAGTCATCGGATATTGAAACTTGGACTTCCAGATTAAATCCTAATTACTGAGGCAGCACTTCCAAACATGAGAAATCCAACCATGGCTTAAACACTCCATTATGAGCCACCCTCTGCAAGAACATGAACGAGAAAGTGCCATCAATAATTCTTGTCTAAATTAAAAAGATTACAAAGAGATCTTCAAGGAATAAGCAGGACGAGTATATAGAAAATAAGGTTCATAATTAGGATTCGGAATTTCTTTCTGGGGAAGCGAGTTGTGTAAGCAAGTGAAACCAAGTACCAGCATAGCATTGTAGATGTTCTTGGGATATGCAAGCACTGTACTTAAAACTAATTCATGATGAAAAGCCAATAATCAACAAGTTAATATTAGCATTTTTTTGGATTCCATGCTACCAGGTGGTCCAATAGGTTGGGCCATTGATATTTTATTTTATTTTGGTGCATTAATGGGTTGCTATGTTGATTTTTACATAGTTGTCAGCACCAAATGACATGATAATATGCAGTGTAAAGCAAAAATACAGTTGTATGACATAAAAACTCACCTGCAACCAGTAGAAAAATCCGCGCAAGAGGTTCAAGACCTTAGGCTTATCATTTTCAGATGAATCAATTATTGCTGCCAGATCTACAAGGTCATAAAGAACACTGTTTTTATTTTGGATGTAATGGTGCTTAGCTAAAATCATAAGAGATAATTATGCATTCACCCAATGTAATAATAGATAGCTGAACCTAATGGAAATGATGCAAGTGTTTTGATTCCAGCACAAAAGACTATTATGCTTCAATGATGAACCAGTCCTAGGACTTCCTAAAACCTAACCTGTTGGCAACAATGATGAAAATTCAAAAAAATAAAAGGAATTATCAACATAATATCTAGAATAAACATATTTTGGTTGTTTGATGTTTACAAAAACATTCATTGTTGAGATAAAACACTGATTAAAAATAGCAATACCACGATGTTGATCTAGATATGACTTTCCAGGGCCAGGAAGTTGAAATTGTTTCGGTCCACTACGCAATTCTTTGTCTCGGACCACCTTCCTTTTGAGGGTAGCTTCATTTAAAAGATCTTGATACTCCTTTTCATCAAAAGGCTTTTCCAGGATTTCCATAACTCCATCTCTAAACCGCAAACAACTTTTTCCAATGGAATTTTCGATGCCCTCATCACTTTCAACCTTGCATTGCAAAACAGTACAAATAAGAAACCAACTTGCTTAAAACATGAAATGAAATCTGTTATAACAATAGATAACAACTTGGGTAAGGAAAAGGAAATAGGAGAGAGGAAAAGCTTGAGGAGGAAATGATACATACAAGTATATATTTTGAGGTCACGAATGGGGTATGAGCATCATCAGAGAATGGATCGACATCCACTACAATCACTTCTGAATCCACTGAACTCTCTTCGTACTTTTCAAGTATCATTTCTTTCCCATTTTTAGGTGCAAACACCACATAACTCCCTTCTTGTCTCACACAATTCAAAAAGTTCTGGTATGTTTCATCTACCACATCCATATTCTCAATCTTAGAATTAACAGAACCAAGAACCCTTGCACTGGACCTATTGCTGACATGGTCATTAAGTTCAGATGAACTTGGATCCAATACAAACTTTTTCATCTTTTCTTCAACCACTAAATTTTCTGTTACCAAAACCCCTCGAGTTCCCATTTTATTTCTTCTTTTGCGCGCCCTCCTTTGTCTTAACGTTTCGAATCTCCTAAAGCAGTTCCGGAAATCTCTTTCATCATTTGTTTGTTTACTGGCCTGAAAAGTCCCCATTGCCTTTGGATTCTCTACAGTGTCACTTTCATATTGCTCATTACATGCTTCATAACCGACAATTTCCATTACCCCATTAATCGTAGGAGCCTCAAGACAACAAGAATCTCCATTTTGTCTCAGCTTCTCAACGTACATTTTATAGTGAGGGTCCATATCATCACCAGCATCATCATTATGACTATCATCATGATCAGCATCATCAGCAGCAACCATATCATTGTTTTTCATGACCCCAGAACCAATAAAATCATCAACATTTTCAGAAAACGCAAGTTGCATAAAGCAAGTGTCAATAGGTACAGCATTACATGTAGCAAATGGAGGAACGTAGGCAACATTATCATCAAGAGCCACATCACGTACAAACCCACCAGTAACAACCCCCTTGTTGGTACGACTATGCTCTATAATCTCAGTAACAACAACACCGGTACTACCAGTATTTGATGTACCACACTTCTGAACATCCACAAGATTGCAGAAACATCCACAGTCAATATCCACCGCTTCTCTCTCTTCTTCATTATTATGGGTATGCCCCCCTCCATTTTGGTTGTAAAAACTACATTCCTTCGCAAGCTGTTTGGAATTCAAAGCACTGCAGAACAACCCGTGGTCAATATCCAACTCTTCACTACTAACTCTATTATTAGGCGTACGTTCTCCTCTATTTTCATCATCGATGTGAGAAAATTTGCTTATCGGGGAAGTACTTGCAACTTTATGAATTTCACCCACATTGGCCCTGGAACCAACATCCTCAAACTTTCCTTCTTCTGCGTCAACATCTTTCTGGTCACACTTAACTGAGGGGATTTTGGTTGGAGCTCGGTCACATTCACCCAAGGACTGGCTGAAATCAAGATGGGCGTGGTTTTCACCGCCATCATCATCATGATCATCAAGTAGAATATAATCAACTCCTTCAACTCCTGCTAGAGCCATATTACAATTACTGAGACCATAATTTCGTTGTGAATGAAGTTTAGAACTCTGCAAGGCAACGCTCCGTCTCCTCAACCGCCTTGCCAACCTTGGATCATCATCCTCAACGTCTACAGCTACTGTTGGCGGCGGATCACTGGCTCTGTTCTTCTGTCGTTTCATCCTATCCAGCCAAAAGCAATAATATAAAGAGAAAAGACGCAAATTTTCTTTGAACACTTCCAATCCTTGGCCAAAAATGTTCCTGCTTTAAAACAAAGAAAAGAACAACAAAGAAAAGGCACCCTTAAACTGCAACATTAGACTAAGTCACTAATACATATCATGCAAAAAGAAGAAGAAAAAAAATTCAATCTTCCCATCCAAAAACAGCATGTCGCATGGGCACCGAGTTTAGAAAATCAGGAAGGATGGTATGCAAAAGCACAAATCTTTTTCCTTTTTGAACAGTCACATGCTCGCATTATTGCTTTATTTGAGGGAAATCAAACAGAGAATTGAGGGACTGAAGAGGCGTTACTTACCCGCCAAAAACGAAAAAGAAAAACTTCAAGCTTTAACGAACAAAGCCTGCCTCGTAGTCGTAGAAGAGAGAGCAGAGCACGGTTCCAGTGGAACTGGGGGGTGAGTGACACCCAGACGGACAGAGACAGACAGTACTAGGATGATCGAGGGAGTGGAGGGTTGTGTTTATTCAATATCTGGACCCCACTTTGACCTTCCCTAATCCTTCCATTGGACCCTCTTTCCCTTTCATCTCCTCTCACTCTAAAATAGGATAGCATAAGCATATTACCAGGAACATTCTTTTATCAGTATTAGAAGGATACAATTTCTGTCAACTAGATTCCCTTTCTATTTTTATATATGGTTGTGATTCGATATATCAGGCCATGATCAGGTTTGAAATTTTGGATAAAATTCAACTTTAACTACTTTTTATTTATTAATTTATATTACTATCACATGCAATAAATATTTAAAAGATTTTTAAAATTTCTCTCACCTATTTTTCTTTCCATGTTGTTCTTAGCATTTTATACGCCTTTAAAAAACTCCTATTTTTAGCTAGAAGTAAAATATGAGTCTTTTTTTTTGTTCTATATAAGGTTACGTGTGAATCCTATTTTACTTCATTTTATTTTTTTTAGAAAATAAAAATAAGATTGTCTTTACTATTTATGGGATGAGCTATGAATAGGTACCCTGATTATCCTTATCTAGGGTCAACCTTAATTTTGAACTCGAATATCAGCATAATTTTTTTGATTACATTAGGTATCTTGACTTAATCGGACTAATCTTAAGTCCCTACGATCCCACCCTAAGAACCTAAAGAATGTAAATCTGAAACTCTAAGATCTCTCAGGTTCCTACGTAGCCTATATATTTCTGCGCACAAGAAGTCTTCACATACTTGATTGTTCAGCTTGATGATTGATCACTGACCTTCTCTCTACTCAGCATTAGGTTCCCAATAACCCCCAGGTTTTCTAGCAGCTCCAACTCCCATACTGCCTTTGGAAGCGAGAAATCCGTAATTGATCTGATCAAGGAGCTACGTCCAGGGACTAGAGGATCATTAATAGAAACATGCCTATTTTTCCTTCTTTAACGTGACTCGAACTCAAGACTTCTTATAAAGAGAGTCTTAAGTGAAAAATCTGAACCAATTGATCCATAAATTTTAGCAGTATTAACCGCAAAAGTAGCTTGTTTTTCATTTTCTATGATTTTATTGACTAGGCTGAAGCTGTAGGCACTTGTCGCAATTATGTGTGGGCATATTTAGTAGTTAAGAAAATCAGCAATAGGAAGTGAAAGATATTTTATAAAAGAAAAGATTATTCTTTTATGCTAAATTATTGGGGCCTTTTATCTCTGAAAGAAAAGGAGAGTGTGAGTGAAGCATATTCTCGAGTTGAGAGATAAGAATGCGGCGTAAGTATTAAGGGAATAATAAGAACTTCCATAATAATATAGTTACAACAAACAACCTTAAGTTACCAAGTTGAATGTTGCTTTGCTGTCCTAAGTGTGGGGGCCAATCACAACTAACGGTTACTCTCTGCTCCTATTATTTTTCGGTTTTATATGCCAACACAACACAACACGAGCACCACACTACACAGGTTGAATCCAGAACTAACTCAATCCGGAGATCTCACGTTACTTGCTTCCCTTCTCTCTTCTTCTTCTTCTCCTCCTCCTCATTCTCCACCTCTCTCTCCAATGGCTTCCCAGCTAGCCCAAGCTTTCGCCAATCTCACTTTCACTGACGTTCCCAATCTGCACAACAACCTCCACCTCCTCTCCCCCCAACAGGTAACCATATATACTCTCTACACCACCAAATTTTGTTTTTTTCTTTGTGCTGATTGATTTTTGTGACGGTGGTTGTCTGTAGGTTGAGCTGGCGAAGATGCTGGTGGAGATGGGGCAGACTCATCTGTTTGAGCATTGGCCCGACCCTGGCGTCGACGATGACCAGAAGAAATCTTTTTTGGATCAGGTATCCTTTTCCACATTCTATTCATTTTACTTCTTTTTATTTTTCCTTTTTGCGCTGAGGTTTCCATTTGGACTGGTTTGTTTGTTCGTTTTCTTTTTGTCATATAGTTGGTTGGATCTGCTAGAATGGAAATTGTGAAGTGAGATGGCGCGTTTGTGTTCCGGAAATATGAACCCTTTGATATTTAATCTTTAATTAGCTGTCTTGTTTTTTTTCTTTTTTTATATAATTTTTTCCCGTCGTTGAATTCTCATGGAGGTAAACACAAAGATTTAGATTTTCTTGGGTCTAGGTTCCATTAGAGGAAAGCAAACAAGAAATAATTTTCTTCACTTGAAAAGTACAAACAAATGACTTACTTGCAAATCTTTTTTCTTTTCTATGTTGTAATTGAAAATCAATATTGTATATTGAGTTGAATTTCAATCTTTTGAGCCTGAAACTAACACTTCTACATTCTTCTAACTACATTTTGATTATGTGAAAGAAAGGAGAATTTGTAGAAAAGGTTCCTAAATAGAAATCTTCCACGAGCAACTTCTAAACTCAATTTGTTTGTGGAAGGTTTGTGGTTCAGTTGTTATGATTCTATAAATTCGTGAATCAATGGCTATGCTTCTCTTTGTCACTGCTGTAGACTGATTGTTTTGCAGTGAAAGTGAAACCCCATTTGCCGTGTTTATGACTATTCATATACATATTATGTCTAGGTAGCTCGGCTCAATTCAAGCTATCCTGGAGGTTTGGCATCATATATTAGAACAGCTAGGGAACTCCTTGCTGACTCAAAAGCTGGAAAGAACCCTTTTGATGGCTTCACACCTTCTGTAAGTGATTGGATTTCTTGTTATGGACTTGATTTTATTTTTTCAAAGGGTTGTTGATGGTAGGCCAAGAAAATGCTACATTTTAAAACTTCTAACTTTGTTGTCTAACTATGGATTTCCAACATTTCAGAGTGTTTTGCTGGTGTTGCTTCTGTTGTCTTTAATTTATGTAGCCTTTGTATACAGAACTAATACCTTTCTGGATATGTTGTTTAGTAAAGAATATGAACAGCATAAAATGGACAACTTGAACCTCTATGATTGTTGATTTTGAAGGTCCCAAGCGGTGAAAACCTGACCTATGGTGATGAGAACTTCATCAGGTATGAGGAGATAGGTGTCAGAGAAGCCCAAAATGCTGCATTTGTTCTTGTGGCGGGTGGACTTGGGGAGCGTCTTGGATACAATGGAATAAAGGTGACTAGTCTGTCTTACATTGCTTGTGTTGTTAATTTACTACTTCTCCCATATAGTACTGTAAACCCCTGCTATTTTTTCTCTGGGTGGAAGTTATCTATCAACTAAAATAAACTTTTTCTGGTTATATATTTGTCTGCATTTCCATTCTGTTTTAAGCTTTTTACTTTCCCTTTGTCTCAATATGATCTGCGCATTTGCTATTTTTGGCTAACCTGTAATTCCCATTGCTAATTCATGGGCGTCTTCACAGCTTGTTTTTCTTTGACTTCTCTTTTCTGTACAAATAGATTGAGAAGTAATCATAAAAGTGGGAATATATCTCCTTGTGCATTGCTTCACATATTATTAGAAACTTATGCCTGACAGGTGGCTCTTCCAGCAGAGACTACAACGGGAACATGCTTCTTACAGCTCTACATTGAAAGTATCCTGGCTCTTCAGGAAGCTAGCTTTAGACTGAACCAAGGTTCGTGCCCTAGACTGAACCTTATGATATTTCATTATGGTTATTTTGATGCATATTTTGCTCTCAGCATAATCTTACCCTCCCATACAAAAAAGGAAAAAAAATAGGCAATTTATTGTAACAAATTTTGTGAAGTCGATAGAAGTGACATTGTGATTCTTTCTGTAATCTGATAGTTAGTTGATCCTTCATATCGAGTGCATATCTAGCCTAATTTTGTCATCTTTGAGCTTTTTTTAAAATTAGAATTGGTTTAATCCTTAATGTCTTAGGTTTTACATTTTCCTTAGAAATCATAGGTTGATGATATCACACTAAATGCTTGGATCTTTAGAACCAATTGTATTTTAACTTGCAGGAAATCATCAAAAAGAGATTCCTTTTGCAATTATGACCTCAGATGACACCCATGCACATACCTTGAAACTTCTAGAATCAAATGCTTACTTTGGAATGAGACCATCACAAATAAAGCTTCTTAAGCAAGTAAGGGACTATCCATTACTTGACAGTTTGTCAGTGTCTAATGACAAGATGTGTCTAAATCAAGTGATGACTAAGCATTTTCTCAGGAAAAAGTTGCATGTTTGGGGGATAATGATGCTAGGCTGGCTCTGGATCCAAACAATAAGTACCAAATTCAGGTAATTACCTGGTGTATTTAACAATCTAGTATAGAAAAAACTTGATGATATTATAACCTTTTTGTGTCTCCTCTTTAACTATTTTTTCGGGTGTCACAGACGAAACCTCATGGGCACGGCGATGTGCATTCACTTCTTTATTCAAGCGGCCATCTCAATGAATGGTACAAAGTTAATCACCCATGTAAAAATTAAGGACTTTGATCATGCGTTTTCCATTGCCTTCTTGACCTTGCTTTCACATCTTGAATTAATGTGTAGAAACAACTTGATATTGTATATATGTAACCTGGAAACCAATTGATTGTTGCTCTCACATTGCAACTTTTGTGTTGTCTTTGTTGACAAGCTTGCATGTGTATGTAGTCATCATGTTGGATGACTTTCTTAAAAATAATTATTGCTTTTTGTATCAATGATTGACCACAGTTCTGTTTTTTAATCATTTCTCCAGGCAGAAAGCTGGTTTAAGATGGGTTTTATTTTTCCAAGATACAAATGGACTTCTATTCAAGGTATGATTGTTGAAATGCACCACGACATGTGGTTTGTGTCCCTTACATTTTTTGCTAGAGCTGCATTTTATTGAAATTTCAAAACTTACTTTTCTAATTTGACAAATGTCTAGGCAATTCCAGCTTCAATAGGTGTCAGTGCTTCCAAAAATTACCACGTTAACTCGCTTGCTGTCCCTCGTAAAGCTAAAGAAGCTATTGGAGGAATTACCAGGCTTACTCATACTGATGGTACTTTCTGTAATCTTTTAAAGAGATGACGATCTTGATCTTTTCTTAGGCAAATAATAATAATTAATGTTCTCAAGTCTATCTTTCCTCCATTTTTAATGGGTTTGTGAAGGCTATTTTTTTTCTTTTAGGTGTAAATTTTCTCTCTGTTTCCTCTCCCAGGGTAAGGGTGGGAATATCTTGTCCCTTAATTGCCATTCACAATTAATAAACACATAATCTGATTACTCAGGGAGGACGATGGTGATTAATGTTGAATACAATCAGCTTGATCCCCTGCTTAGAGCAACCGGTTATCCTGATGGAGATGTAAATAACGAGACAGGCTATTCACCTTTCCCAGGAAATATAAACCAGGTATATTTGAGCCCGGTATGTTTTTAAGTTTTTCTTTATGATAATGCAGTAAAATCATACGTAAAATTACTTTTGTTTGTAAATTTAGTATTGAGAGATGAAGTTACTGTTATTCCTTAATGAACAAATCACTTGTGTATTCCCTTGATGGCAACTTTAAGAGAAACAGAGACATAGACATATTAGTGCACGCAAACATCAATCAGTCTTCCTTACACTTGCAATAAGAGATACTTAAATGAAATAGTTTACATGAAATTGTAACGAAATGAGATGCAATGCTGCAGAGGGTAAAAAATATCGTGCAGTGTTTATGAGAAGCAGAAAAAAAAAATTTCCCTAGAATGAGCATCTTTACTGTTCACAGAATTTTGGGATTAGGGCATTCAATCAAGAGCATAAAGACTATAACGCACTCTGAAAGCATATGAAACTGATTTTGGTTCAACTTTCTTTTGCAGTTGATTTTGGAACTTGGGCCATATATTGAAGAGCTTAAAAAGACAGGAGGAGCAATAAAGGAATTTGTTAACCCTAAGTAATCTTTTGTTCTATCACTTGCTATGGTTATTTGGCCCTTCTAATTTTATGTAACCAAGACAGAAGATGACACCTTTTCCTTATGATTCTAATATTATCATTGAACGCTTGATCTAACATGCAAGGTTGTCAAATATCAAGATCAAGCATATGCTGTTACCAAATAAGAAAAGTTTACTCTTGGTCAAGTCATGACCGTTATTCATTCTCACTGCAGGTACAAAGATGCCAGCAAAACTTTGTTCAAGTCTTCCACTCGTCTAGAATGTATGATGCAAGACTATCCAAAAACCTTGGCACCGTCAGCAAGGGTTGGATTCACGGTAATGAGGATAGAGGAGTCTGGCTTTTATAAAATTTGGTTATCTTCTTTTCAGATGATTAAGTAAATAATGTTCTCTGCAATCAACTAATTGGCTGATTAGGTGATGGAGACATGGCTTGCATATGCTCCAGTTAAGAACAACCCTGAGGACGCTGCTAAGGTGACAATTATTTGGTGTCACTAAATTGTTCTGATTAAAATATGCGAGAGCCTAACACTTTAGATAACACCCTGGCATACCAATTAAATACTAAAAGTTGTAACATTCAGGAAACACTTGAATACTAGTTTTCATATATTTGGTACCTAAAAGAGGAAGTTCCTCTGTCAAATCTTTTCTGTTTCCTCCCATGTTGGGCCAATAATATAAAAAAGTCTTCTTGTTGGGCCTTTCCAATTTTCCTGGATAGTGTGGCTGTAATTTGTGATGAACAACCTGATCTTAAAGAGCAATTCCTTCAAATGCCTGTTGGTTGAGTAGGTTTAGACACATATTTTACAAGGGAAGTTATCTGATTGAAGTCCTTGATTCAATTTCCATCTTGATTTTTCTTTTGTTTGGATGTGCTGAAGCTACCAAAGGGGAATCCATATCATAGTGCAACTTCTGGAGAGATGGCCATCTATCAGGCAAACAGTCTCATTTTCAGGAAGGTAATGCTCTTCTCTTTTAATTTCATATGTCATGCATTGAATTCTATGCTTATATTTGCTCTTATAATCTCAATTTGATTACTTGTTAGGCTGGTGTTAAAGTGGATGATCCAGTCCAACAAGTATTCAATGGTCAAGAGGTAGAAGTATGGCCTCACATTGTGTGGAAGCCAAAATGGGGACTCACGTTTGCAGAGATTAAAAGCAAAATTAGTGGAAATTGCTGCATTTCTCAAAGGTCGACCATGGCCATCAAGGGCCCTGACATCTTTATTCAAGATCTCTCCTTGAATGGAGCTCTTTTCGTTGATGCTGTTGAAGAAGCAGAGGTAAATGTTAGCTGCTAAGTAACTAATTTTCAAAGATATGTCCTTACTACTTCATGAGTCATTTTCTCCTTTGAATTCCATAAAGAAGTAAAACAGAGTCCTTTAAATGAAACATGACTGAGCAGAGGAAGTTTTTGTAATTTCGAGGTAAATTTTAGCTGCTAAGTAATTAATTTTTGAAGATCTGTCCTTGCTACTTCAAGAGTCATTTCCTCCGTTGAAGCCCATAAAGAACTAAAACAGAGTCCTTTAAATGAAACATGACTGAGCAGGGTAAGCCTTTGTCATTTCTAGCAAACCTTTTTCATCGCACTTTTTCTATAGAAGCTTGCATGTGGAGCCTCTGTTCTATAAGAAGGAAAGACCGTTATTTTACGGATGTTGGACCGGCAACTCATTCAATCTCAGTGCAAAATGAAATACCGTTGCTCAGATTTGTCCCATATTTTCCCATCTATCATCTCCTATCCCTTCAACAATTTGTTTTGCTACTTTTTCGGGGCAGATTTAATGGATTCTCTCATATGACAGATATCGTTCTAGCTATTAGAACTTAGCTTTTATTAAGTCCAATACTCAGTCCCGTATTGATTTCCAATTTATTTTGGAGCTCATTGATCTTTTGGCACTATTTTTATTATTGCCATCAGTGGCTGCATTCATCTTGGTTATGATGGTAGCATAAACATGGACCATGTTTTGCAAGCTATGCAAATAGTTTATGGTGAAACCAATCACCGTTTTCTGACAAAACCATCATTTCAACAGGTAAAGGTTGGAGGTCCTATCCAGAACAAGGGTTGGATCATTGAAAATGTAGACTACAAAGACAGTTCATGCCCAGAGGAATTACGGATCAGGGGCTTCAGATTCAAGAAACTTGAGCAGCTGGAAAAGAATTACAACGAGCCTGGCAAGTTCACATTGAATGCTTGAAACGGTCAGTCCAAAAATGATCTTTGTTTGATGCACGAATTGAAATCCAAGTGAAATAAAATTTTCTGTTAATGTTGATTGAACTTAGCGTGGGTCAGGAGTAGTTAAATGGAAACAATGATGTAGCTGTGGTATAAACTTTGGTATTTCTTTTTCATAATTTTCTTAATAATTATTCTTCTTCTGGCAATAGGAATAGTGACACACAGTGTATATGTTTGTCATTAATAAGTTTTCTTCCACTGAAACAAGGAGCAACAGTGCGATGCCGACTAGATTAGCATTATGATGACCTGTCGAAATAACATTGTTGAAAATGGATGAGTCTCAGGTTTTGTGAGTGAATCTGTTTGCAAATTTCCAAACGTACACATTTGCCATGTTCGTGCTTTTATTTGGAACTTGCCACTTTTTCTGCGGAGATGACTAATAAGTTCAAATAGAAGTAATGAAAAGTAAAGGGGTATGAACACATATCTTTCATCTAGTTGTTCCGCGGCATTGACAAACTATTACCAGACGAGTTTACTATTGCTCCCACCGCTTTTCCTTTTTTGTCGGTGAGACTTTGGCTGGATTGCTAGCTATTGTACAAAAAGAAAAGGTTCTAATTTTTACCTTCAATTTGGGCATAGTGAACAACATAATATTATGAATGCTTTCAAATTTCTATATAAAATGAAGGAGAAGATCCTGCCGCCCTAATGCTAACGGTGTATACGATAAATAAGGATTTAATTAACTTAAGGAAAAGTCTTATGTTTGAATCTGTCATATACATTTGGAGAAATGACATACATTTGAATAAAATCATCTGTGGAGGTCCCATCCAATGTAAATTCAAGGGGAAGTTCCTTCAGAATATTCCAATTTCGTTGAGAATCAAATGTAATGTCGGCTAGTGTTTGACATCAATATTTTGTTAATGTAGTTGTGGTGACAGAAATAAAAAGAAAATCAGTAACATTAGACCAAGATAAGGGATATAAATGCATACATGTTAC
Source organism: Erythroxylum brevipes (assembly GCA_027479065.1). Classification (NCBI taxonomy): domain Eukaryota; kingdom Viridiplantae; phylum Streptophyta; class Magnoliopsida; order Malpighiales; family Erythroxylaceae; genus Erythroxylum; species Erythroxylum brevipes. The sequence goes on from JANIHY010000002.1 coordinate 12,452,251, forward strand.
AGTGAAATATGGGGACAGAGCTTCTGTTCTAATTTTTGTATACCAACCTTGTCTTATTTAATTCAAGCCATTTATTTATACGAATCTCACGTAAACTGTTGGGATCGGGTTCGCGATTTGGGAGTCCGGTACGGGCGCAGCCCGAGGAGCCGCCTCGGAAATGGGGATCCGATACCCGGGCCCAACATAAACAAATGGCTTGAATTAAATAGAATGGAGTTGATATACAAAAATAAGTACAGAGAATTTTATGCCGTGAGATATTTGCGAGTTGCAACAGATGAAAATCCCAAGAGTCTGGAGCACGCAGGATTCCAAGGCTTGAACAATGTAGTATAATTTTGTCTTCTATATATATAGATATTTATAACGATGGACTGCTCCTCAAAACACAATCATTACTTGTTATGTGTACGACTAACAGAATCTATTGCAAGGAAGAAGGGTGGGGTCATTATCAATACGGGAGACCGTTTCTGTGAACACGCTTCATTGTCCGGCACCGGCCACGCTCTCTTGGGACATTCATGAGGTCCAAAGCAGCTTTAAGAATGTACAGAAACACGTGGAAAGTTTGTATGAAGCCAGCAACCTTAAAAAATAGTTGCAACTGTCTTGTAACGGCATGATATTTTATGATGACGTTAATCAATCACCATCTAATAATAATTTGAATTATGGTAGATGAGCTTAATCTTTGATTCAATTTAAATGGTACAAAAGTTATTTCTTACTAACTCTTAAAGTTTTCTATTTTTCAAATTTCAAAAAACCTAATGGTCATTTTCAGATAGATTGTAAATATTAATTAATCAAAGTATAGGGAAGCAGAATCTGTAGTTATTAATTTTATGTGTTTTGGATGGGAACAGATTCCGTATTTAACCTCCTCTCCTTTTAATTAATTTCCCTGATCAATCTTCTTCACGGGAAATTTCCTGGAAACTCCATATGTATATATACTTCTATGCCATGGAAACTATCAGAAAAAACTAGAATTTGGCATCTCCGTGTATAAATAACGCAATTCATGACACCTCCAGAACCGAATCAATAACTATAAGGGCAGTTATGGCCCTGGAAATCGTGTCAGATGTGTCTCCTCTCAACAACACGGACTTGTACAGGATTTTCCATGTCCTTGACAAGAATAGAGACGGGCTTTTGAGCTTGGAGGAACTGAATTGGCTTCTCGAGAGTATCGGTATCATTTTTAGCCTCAAAGATCTGGAGTCCTCCGTCGGAAAATCAGTCCTCAGTTTGGACGACTTCGTGGCTTTCTATGAATCCATAACCAAGAAAGACGACCGCGACGACAGGAACGTTCGCAACGCCGGAGAAGGAAGCAAAAACGTGGAGGACAGCTATCTTGCAATGGCGTTTGACGTTTTTGATTTGAACGGAGATGGGGTTATCTCATCTCAGGAGCTCCAGAGCACGTTGTTAAGACTTGGGTTGTGGGACGAGAACAGTGGCAAAGATTGTCGAAGCATGCTTGGCTTTTACGACACCAACTCAGATGGTGTTCTCGACTTCGAGGAATTCAAGAACATGATGTTGCAGTCTTAGTACCTACAAACTCTTGTCAGATGAAATGCAAATGGTTATCATTTTGAACGGTTGAGGCTTTGTGTGTAATCTCTCGGAATCCACATATATGATTTGCGTGTGCTTGTACAGACTCAAGCCTCGTGGTATTTTCTCTTCTTGCAGTTCTTTTGCTGGAGATTTTTCTGAGATTCTGGACTGTATTCAAAGTTTCAAAAATGGTAATTTTGATGTGCTTAAGAAAACGAAACTTAGTTTAGCAATTGGCATACCATTTAGCATGGTTTTAAGTTAAATTCAACCATACGTGTTTAGAAGAAAAACGAAGATTTAGTCTCGTTTCGTAATCAGTTAATTGAATGAGTTGATGGCTGATAACATATTAATATAATTGATTTAACTCACGGATAATATTAGTTGGTTATTTAATATTGTTTGATAAAATTAATCGTTTAGTATTAATTGTTTATATATAAAATAACTTATAAAAGTATGATTTAAAACAAATTGATAAGAAAATGAGTATCATATTAGGCATTCTTCAATTCTTAAATCGTGAAAATTTTTAGATCATTTCGGTTGTTTTTATATTTACTTTCAAAGTTAAAGGAAAACGTATGTAATGAGATGATAATTCTTTGTGTATTTTAATTCAAAATTGATATTAATTT
>JANIHY010000002.1:12476029-12489899 GCA_027479065.1 Erythroxylum brevipes
AATTTAAAATTTTTACAGTTAAATTGACTATAAATTTTTTTAATTATTAATTAGATAGAACGAAAATGATTATAATATTCTGACGCTTATTTCCATAAAATAATTTAGATACAATGGTTTGTTTAATTATATATTCACGTGAAAATAAATTGTGGGTTATCTCAAAAATACTGTCTGAACTGTACAACTCTCTCATTTAAACGGATGTTCCTGCAATACGATAGGAAAATAGTAACGGAAACGGGTTACGTTGAAGTTGAACCCAGAAGAGAAAAAAAGTTCAAAGTGATTGATGTGGACTGGGAGATGATTATAATAAACTATTACACTCAGATTGCTACCACGCACAGATAAACTTGTTACAACTTGCGGTTGCAGAGGAAGCCTTCGCTTTTTCTCTCCCTCTCTCTCCTCAGCCGAAGCTATTTCATCAGATTTTAGGGTTTCCTCGCTTTGGCTCTACTTTTGTAAGCAAGCTTTTCCTCCTTTTTCACTCGGCTTGTTTCTTTTTATATACATTTTCCTGATGCTTTTGCTATTGTTATAATCCCTTTGGTAGCTGCGAATTTGTTCAATAAAGAGAGAAGTTAAAGAAGGACATCGCATGAACTACGTTAGGGTTTTTCAGTTTGAATCATTGTATCAATGGGGGAACTTTAGATTACTTCAGAATCGTCAAGTATGATGTCAGATTTTATCTTTAGATACGCGAGGAAATAGTAGGAATTATATTCAGTTCGTTAAGAGTTCCGTTTTCTCTGGTTCAGTAAGGAAGCGAGTTTAGGCTTGTTTTGTTTGCAACTAGTTCTTTGTTGATACGCTGCTTTGCTTCACATTTTTATCTGTCTGTATGACATTTCACTTGAATTGGAATAAACTCTAACTGGCCTTTGGCAATAATCTTTCTTTGTAAATTTTAGTGTGGTAGAAAATGGGTTTGGAAGAGGGAACAAGTAATGGTTATGGAACAGATGGAGTACGTCAATGCATGGGAACTGAAGCAGCGAATAATTGGTCCTGGGGTCGGGTTGGGAATGATGGAGTTGATGGATTCTCTGGGACAACTGAGGGATTTCAAACTTACAAGAGGCGGAAGCGAACACAGTCTTATTCAGAGAGTAAAGGTCGAGAGGACAGAAGGGGCTCAGTGGAGGCTGCTAGTAAATTAAAAAACCAGGTATGCCTCTATTGTGTACCCATCCATGCACTAATGCCAAGTTGAGTTGATTGCTTTTGTTGTATTTGCAAGTGGAAGGTGAGTTGCTAATTTTCATGTTTTTTATTTTGTTGCAATTTTCTGAGAAAACTCATATTTTCACCTGAAACCCACAGGAAAGGATGTCGGAATGCAAAATATCCAGGAAGTAAGGGCATAAGCTAACATCAAAACTTAGCTGAAGATAGATTTATATAAAAAAAAGCTCCCTGTCATTGGAAAGTTTTGTGACATACACTATGGTTGACCTTGGCTTAGATGGGAGTACGAATGATGTCTCTTTTTAGGAATAAATTCTAAGGTGATTATCTGTAAAGATAAAACAGAAAGATGAACAAAGGTGGTGACAGTCAGTTTTAAATATGTGGATGTTATTCCTTGTCAATTATTGTAATTATATATGTTGATCCATTGCTGTTCTTCAGTAGGGATGGTCATATTTCCTAACACGCTGAAAATCACCATGCTTATGTAAGTTTTAGTTTTGCTTAACCGGATGAAGAATTTTGACTTCCTTTGTCTGCAGAAGAGATCTATGAATTAGAGCTATAAACTTTGATTTTTGCGAAGGATTGGCTGAGTTCATTTGGTGAGCTTTTCCCAATCCATTAATTCAATATATGTTTTCTCAAATTTGAGCTCAAAGATGACAAAGAAATGTTATTTAATCACATGATAGAACCTCGGATATATTACATTATGTTCATTCTAGCTAACCACTAGACTGAGCAATTAAACAAAATAGACTTGGGAAGGAGGTGACGGGGGACAAATCTCATTAAGAGACATTCACCACTGTACCACACATCTACATAAATATAAATTTTAAGAATTCATTGGAACTGAAAGTACAGCTTATAGCTTATGAGGTCTGGCAACAATATTAGAACTGAACAATTAATCAATACATTTTAACTTTTCTGTGTAATAACTTGTGAGGTGTGGCTACTATATTGAAACTGAACCAAGTGTAAAAATTTTAATTATAGCTGTTTACTAGCATCTTAGGTCTAATCGTATGGCAAAAAAATTTCTCACTGATAAAGAAATGACGTGAACTGTTTCGAGAGTGGTAATCTATTGGAACTTATTTATTGTATTGTTTATAGTTTGTGGCCTTGTTTGGATAAAGGTTTTTATTCATTGGCTCTTCCAGTAAGAGGTAGGACATCTGGATATTTCCCTGTGGGAGTTAGTTAGTGACTTGGAAGATTTGATATTTAAGCTTGGGAATGTTCTAGAGCTGGTTGGGACTAGGGTTGGGTTTGGGAAATGGGACAAAGAAATTTGGTTGCTGCCTAGTACTTTGCAGAATATAATTGAAGAGGCTTATCTTAGTTGATAAAATGTTGAGCCTTCTTCTTCCACTTCTCCTGATTTCAAATGAATTGGAGAAATAATCTCCAAGAGATTGCGCACATGAAACAGTATATTAAGAAAGGACACCAACTTCTTATTTCCTATTTTTAATGATTTTTCAAAGTTTTTGCCTGTAAAAAGTCAAAAAATAATTTACAGGTCAGAATTTTCTGAAAGTTTAACTGAGGGTGTGTTAGATTATTGTTAACATCTTGGTGCAAACAGCACCGACAGTGATCAATCATAGGTGACAGGGGTGACTTGGCTATAATCGGTGAGTTTTTGATGTATTACCAACAATTCATGACGGACTGGGGGATTGTGGAATATATGTGAAGGTCATGATCTAAAGAAAACAGAGTGAAAACTATTCGAATTTACTTTATCCAATTTCAGGAAATTAAATAGATTTTTTTGGTTGATTTTTTATTGTTGTTTCCTGTGTAAACTATTGAAGTTTCAATAAACTTTTCCTTTATAATTTTCTTTTAAATTCAATCATGTAGCTGTCACCTTTTTCTGTTATGACTCTTACTCCATTGGCCCTTTTCACTCCGACCAACGTATGCATTTGCAATTGTTATTGTCATACTGCCATGATCAGCGCCATCATCATGCCATCAAGTTGTTATTACCTATTTTTTTTGTACCAAGTACTGCTTTTATCGTTTTATGACTCCTTTTTGTTTTTCTATTCTCATTATATTGGTCATCACATTGACGCTACCCATGCATCTGTTGTTTCTCTTGATACTGCTGTAAACCAAAGGAGGCAGTTTCTGTCATCATATCTGTTACTCATTACTACTATTGCTGCCGTCCTCATTATTACTATCCTGGTGTCACTGGTTTTAGTGACAGTACTTCTACCTAAGCTATACTAAATCACTTTTTTATTTGACATACAATTCCATCTGAAAATTTTTGTCATCCTAAACACCAGAATTTTAGTTTTGTGATTCTAATTTGCTGAATAGGAATTTATGATATGAATGCCATTTCCAGTTCTTGAATTGCACATCAAAAAGTTTTTAAATTTAACACACTGTAATAAGACATATGTCCTTTACATATTGCCTAAAGATCTGTTGATAAAGTATCTATATACGTGAATTTATCTGCTTGCAGAAATAAATGCTATGGCATTAAAAAAATAATGGTGAAAAAAGTGAACTTAGGCATCTAATGTAACTTAAAACTTGACTTCTTCAAATCACCAATGTGGCTTTAAAGGGTCAGAAAAAAAAACTCCATGCAAACCAACTTTCTAGATTGATTCAGTTTTGCTACTCTTAAACATGTTGCAGTGGCTTAAATTTGCAATTTTGCTGGTCATGTTGAATTGTCAAAGATTATGATCAATAATTTCATAGTGACGCTAGCATGGAAGTTTGTGGTGGTGATGTCTCCACTCTATTAGTGTTTATCAGACAACTGCTATACTTGGCATGATGTATAGCTATGGTACAATTCACAAAAATAGTGTCTAAAAAGTTCAGTTCTTGGTGTGAGTGACTGCCCCTTGAATTCCATACATAAGAAATGAATTGTGGAGAGCATGGACTTATATGAACAGTGGTTCTTCTTAGTCCTGGGATTGGTTGGAAAGTGTGCCTATTATTTAATGACATAATTTAGTTGTTTGTGTGACACAGACTTTAATATTGATGTTCATTTTGGTGGAGGAGCTATTAAGTGACCATGGAAAGAATATCCAAAATGTATGCAAACAGCTGTTTCTTGTTCACTTAATAACCGTACTACTATTATTCGTCAACAATTGTTAATTTCAGATAATACGAATAACTTGGTTATAATTCTATGTTGTGTGACTAAATTTGGTTGGTGAAGATCCTGGAAGCATTGGTAGTTGACATGGTCATTAGTACCCTGCCTTTTGATCTGTCACCAATTTGTAATGATTTGAATTGAGTAGGAAAGCCTGGAAGGTTGTGAGTTCCGCAAGAAATATTTTCTGCTACAAATTTACTTACTAGATACAGTTAACTATGTGCGTTGTTTATATTTTTTGTTGGATTTGATTTCTCCAGCATTCTCTGTCATATATTTTTATATCACAAGTACTGTTCATCCTTCTTAGTCTGTAACTTTTCTCTGTGAGGTTTTTTTGTAGACCACAAATGAACCATGTCACCAGTTTCCTGCTTCCACGAATGGTTCAAATGTTGTTTCCAGGCAGTGGAGGGACTCTGTACTTGTAGACATGTATCAGTCATTAATTGGTGAGGAGGGCAGTCTGAGCAAGTGCATCCTAGATTCTCTTATGATGCCATCTAAGGTTTGTGACTTTACCAAAATGGATGCAGTTGGGTATTATTAGTTAGCCAAGATGTCATTCTTGTTCTATTCCTTTTCATTTTTGTTCACATTTTTTGATTTGTTTCTTTAGGAGTCAGTTGTTCATGTTGAAGATGGTCAAAAATCATTTAAACAAGCTGAGTGGAAGCCTAAAAACAGTCATAAGCGTGCCAAACATCGTGAGGGTGTTTTAACTGATGGTGCTCTGGATGAATCTTGTTATCAGTCAGCTACTGAGATGTGCTGCCGTGTTTTTCTTGGTGTCATACTTTCTGAAAAGTTCACTTTGTTGTGCAAGCTAATACGTGAAAATTTTGAAGGAGTGAAGGCTGACAACTTTTTTAGCCTACATCTTGTAAACCGAAGAATGAAAGAGAGAGCTTATGAATGCTCACCTGTACTCTTTTATGCAGATATCCAACAGGTTATTACTTTTTCTGGTTCATGTTTCTGCTTTTCTGTTGTATTATTCTGATAATTTTTCTTAATTGATTTTATTACTGAATGTCTGCTCATGCTTCATTTTCTATATTTCATGTTCCAACAACGCGAAATGCGAGCTTCTAAAAGTCTGGCTTTTCTGGTGGCATTGAATGTTTGAGATGATATTCTATATCTACATCATTATCGTGCTTTTTCTTAATGCTCTGATATCTCGAGTATCTTGCTGCAATTTTAGTTTGTCCTTTTTGTGATTCACTGCCCTCTACTGTTTGTTCTGTTGACAGATAAAGAGAAACAATTTACAGGTCTCACTTGTTATGTAATTTATTATTGAAAACAACCTCTCTACTAGTTAGGGTAAGGCTGCGTATTATTGAATCTCTCTAGAACGCGGATTGTTATTGTTGTTGTTGTTGTTTTTGTTTTATTTGTTATTAATTTATGAGGATTGGAACCGTCATGCTATGTGCAAATTTTGATTCCCAAATACCAATTTGATAAATTGAATGATACAAATATTGACATCTCTTTTTCTCCCCACGTTTTACTGTAACTTCAAATTATGGTGGACGTTTAAAGTCATGCTCATGCAATGCAAGCATTTTAATCAATTGAAGTTCTATTTCTTGTGTTGTTTGCTTAACTTCAATCTTCTTTTACCAGATGTGGACGAAGCTTGAGGATGTTGGTAATCAATTGATTTCTCTAGCAAAAAGTCTCAAAGAGGTTTCAAAGACTTGTTACGATGGAGAGGTATCAAAGACTTGTTACGATGGAGAGGTAGCGCGGTCAAGAAATATTCATCTATCATACATTGAATTATGAGATCAGTTTCATATGAAGTACAGTACTTTATTTCATATGAAATTATATTACTGCATTCTTTTAGTTATGACTGTTAAACAAGTGTGGCATGATTTTGCTCTTTTCAGGTAGGAGGCTCTGGACCCTGTGCACCTGAAGATGGAGTCTTCTTTGTAAGTCAAGTTGAAAGACTGCTAAATATATTGTTTCATTAGCTATGTGGATTGTTGGAACTTAGATGCAGGTGCTTATTTACCTACAACTTCACGAGAAAATTTTGTATGTATCCAACTGCAAAAAGGTTGAATCTTTTCAACTGATGTTTAACATAGTTGGATTGGGAAAATACTCTAAAAGTTGTCATTTGCATAACAGGTTGGCACCACGCAGGAAGCTGAATCTTGTGGTAAATCAGAGGAACATTTTGCTGGATTTGAAGGTTGCACTTGCCGTGCTTGTGGGGGAAAGGCAGATGGAAAGGATTATTTAGTTTGTGATTCGTGTGAAGAGATGTATCACATCTCATGTTTAGAATCTACTCCCCTGGTGATTCCCCCAATATCCTGGTACTGTAACAACTGCATTTCAAGGGAAATGGGATCCCATCATGCGAATTGTGCAGTTTGTAAACGGCTGGATGGTTGTGGAATCGACTTTAATCAAGCCAATGATAAAATCAGTCCAATGCATGACAAGTTCATTAAAGACAGGACTGCTACAACTTATGGCATGGTTCTTGGCCATGGATCACCGAAAAAGAGAAAAAGGTTGGGCGTTTGTGGAGTTTGTATGAATGTTTTGAGAGAAGGTGACACGATAAAGAAATGTGATTATCGCTACTGCCATCTTGGTCTTTACCATGAGAAGTGCCTCTCAGCGAAGCAGTTAAAATCATGTGGTCCTGATTGGTTTTGTCCTTCTTGTTTGTGCAGAATTTGCCTTAGTGAGAGAAAGAAGGAAGAAATTATTTTATGTGACAGCTGTTCTCATGGCTATCATGTTGGCTGCTTGAATCCACCACTTACTGTTATCCCATTAGACAAATGGCACTGTGACCACTGTCTCGTAAAAGTCAAAGAAATAAACAGGGCAATGAAGGCATATAAAAGGCATCAAAAGAAATCGCGTCAGCAAATGCCACAACCTAAAGTGGATAAAGGGTGGAAGAAATGCATTGACGAGAAACAGAATTTGATGTGTGAAAAGGAACTGGATAAAGGGAGGGAACGAATGGACATTCTTTTGAATGCGGCTCTTAATTATGAAGAAAAGTTTTCTGGCAATCGAAGGAAGAGTTGACAAGCCGATGATCAAAGTTGAAAATTCCATGCTTTTCTTCACAAATGACTTCGATCTTGGATGAGTAAATAGTGCCAAGAATTTTGTTTCTGCCATTGTAAGGCATTCTAATACTTCTGTTTAGGTTGTAAACTCGAAGGTTCTGCTGACCTTTGGTTACTTGCACCAAAGTGTGATTGACGATGTGAATACTTGCTTGTTTGCAGTGACTCGTGCATTTCACAAGAAACAAGGAATCACTGGATTCATTGCTGGAAACTATTCTTTTAGCAGCAAGCAACAGATACTGCTTAGTTATGTACTTAATCTAGTCGCTGTTTTGATGGGGCAATTGAGGCAGATGTTTCTCACTGTCTGATGTAAAATGGAGACTGTTCAAACAACCGGTTGTGTCATAAGGGTACTGCATGGTTCTGGTAAGACTTGAAATTTATTTTCAACTTTTATGCTTTGTACTTAGAGTTTTCATCCTTTGATCGTTACCGTTGATGACTTAGGAGTCAATTCTCTCATAAAAGCAAACCACTCTTACTCTAATCTAACGTTGGTGGCATATTTCAAGTGAAATCTCATTCTTGTAGAAGGTGGTCATACCAAACTTAGTAATATAGCACGTACTAGATTTCAACAGCAGAATGCGGAATGCCTTCAATATAAGCTTAAAAATCCATCGGACCAATAAACGAATACAGATTCTACAGTGCCCCGTCTCCCAGGTACTGATAAATTGTCCCGAGCAAAATGTATAGTATTCAAAGTCATGTATAAATTTGGGTTGTGCGTTGGACCCTGCAAAGTCATTCGTTTTTCTAAACAAGGTTGAGCCACCGAGAAGATGAGTAATAATTGATTGCCAACCCTGTCATTGAGAATAGATCATGGCTTTTTCAGCAGGTTAAAAAGGAAATGGATTTGCAGTCTTCAGAATCTGTGAAAGTAGAATAAAAAATCTGCGTTTCACAACTCAAAAAGATATGATGAGGTGTGCGCTGGATATAGCAAGTCAACAATTCTAATTGTTTACGAAACAGCGTATGGTAGTCTGTCAACATTAAGTGGGGCGCTTTGCTTATATGAAATTTTTAGTGGATGGTTTAAGAATTTGAAAAATAATACACATGTAAGCAAGACTAAGAGGGTGAAACGGAGGTTCCGAGCAATCCTGCCCTTTGTTTTGGTGAGGCTTCTTTTGTTTGATCTCATGCTTATATATATATATATATCTATATATACATGCGGAGTGTTCTTAACATAAATATATATTTATATATAGTTCTAGCTTTCTGGGAAATCCCCCCAGTACAGGGAAGAAGACTTCATAGCATTCAGTAGTTCTACGACCAAGTCTTACTATAATTTATCACTTGACGTAACGAGAAAAAGTAAAAAGATTATAATCTTACTTTAAAATCATGAATTTTGCAATGGATTCAACTATATGACGATCGGTTACTATCTAATTTTTTTTAAATTTTAATTACCATCAAATGATGATCCTTGCACCTGTTCTTAAAGATAATAGGAATAGACTACAATGGTATATATACGAAGCCAAGGAGGTTTTTGACCAATCGTTTTCTATGTTGTGCATGACATGTGGATGACTGAGACATCCGTTGACAATCATATATTTGATAAGTCCACTACTTTTGCTGCATATTTTACTGCTTGTGTGGTTCTTGAAGAGAATCCCAAGTGCTTTAAGCGGGTGTTCCAGGACGTGAATTCTGACAAGACATTAGTGAGAGACTAGGCTGCTCCAGAATAAACCTCAATGGATCAACTCAAGTCAAACTCGGCCAACTCTTGCCCTCTAACTCCACTCGGCTTTCTCGAAAGAGCAGCCATTGTCTACGGCGAGTCCACTTCCATTGTTTACAACAACTCCACCTACACGTGGTCTCAGACCCACCGCCGTTGTCTCCGACTGGCATCCTCCCTTGTTTCTTCTTTTGGCGTCCAAAGAGGCCAAGTAGTGTCAGTGGTGGCCGCCAACATCCCTGCCATGTACGAGCTCCAATTTGCGGTACCCATGTCCGGTGCTGTCCTCAACAACATCAACACTCGCCTTGACGCTTGCACCTTATTCAACCTCTTAACGCACAGTGAATCTAAGCTTGTTTTCGTTGACTCCTTTTTTAGCTCCCTCGTTCTCGAGGCTGTCTCGATGTTCTCTAAACCTCCTGTGCTTGTCCTCATCGTAGATGATAATGATGATGCCTCACCCACCGTGGATTTCATCACCACTTACGAGGAGATGGTTGAGAACGGTGATTCTGACTTCAAGTGGGTTAGGCCAAAGAGCGAGTGGGACCCCATAGTTCTGAACTACACGTCTGGCACGACGTCGCATCCCAAGGGCGTGGTCCACTGTCATCGAGGAATTTATCTGGTAACCGTTGATTATCTCGTCAACTGGGCCATCCCTAAAAATCCCGTCTACTTGTGGACGCTACCGATATTTCACAGCAACGGCTGGTCTTTCTCCTGGGGTATGGCTGCCGTTGGTGGGACCAATATTTGTCTTCGAAAAGTTGACGCGGCAAAGATCTACCGTTTGATCAAACAACACGGCGTTACGCACATGTGCGGTGCGCCTGTGCTGTTCAACATTCTAACAAATTCTCCTCACAGCGAGCCTCTCAAAAACCCTATTAATTTCATGACCGGAGGGTCTCCGCCACCACTTCCCATGATCGTTAAAGCCGAGTCCTTAGGTTTTATAGTGACTCACGCTTATGGGTTAACCGAGGTTGCGGGACCAGTGGTGACGTGTGCATGGAAACAGCAATGGGACAACTTGCCTCCGACGGAGAGAGCGAGGCTGAAGGCGAGACAAGGGGTGAGGACAGCAGGGGTCACAGCGGTGGACGTCGTGGACGCCGAGACTGGAGGGAGTGTGAAGCGAGATGGGTATACGGTCGGCGACATAGTATTGAAAGGTGGGTGTGTAATGCTAGGTTATCTCAAAGACCAGGTGGCTACGTCTGCATGTATCAGAGAGAATGGTTGGTTTTACACGGGCGACTTAGGTGTGATGCACCAAGATGGGTACTTGGAGATTAAAGATCGTTCAAAGGATGTGATTATAAGTGGTGGAGAGAACATAAATAGTATGGAAGTTGAGAGTGTGATCCACACAAACGCGGCAGTTAATGAGGTGGCGGTGGTGGCCAAACCGGACGAGTTCTGGGGAGAGACGCCTTGTGCATTTGTGAGTTTAAAGAGTGACGTTGTTATAACAGAGAAAGAGATAATAGAGTTTTGTAGGGAGAGAATGGCGCACTATATGGTGCCAAAGACGGTGGTGTTCATGGAAGAGCTTCCTAAAACTTCGACTGGTAAAATTCAGAAATATTTACTCAGACAGATTGCCAAGACTCTGGCTAGGGAAGGTAATCCTTTGAATGGATATTATGGAATGGTACCATCTGCAACTTAATTGAGATGAATTATCAATTAGAACTTCGCACGTTAATCACTTTGTTACAATAAACACAGTACTTATCCATTTGTCTAAAGTTGTTATCGATCGGCCAAATAACCTTCGTCTTAAATCTTGTACGGCCATGTAACAGATCTTAAGTGGTCTTAGGCCATATGGTTACTTCAGCACCACGTACATGTTCCTGAGCGTCTCAATCTATCTTTTTTTTTTTTTTCTCGGTGTAAACCATCCAAACGCCACAAAGACAACTGACTATTTCGAATTTGATCCGAGTAGGACTATATAGGCGGCAAAGTTCTCCCTCACAAGTGCAACTCCATGCCTAAAACTCAAAACCGAGACCTTGGTTAAAAAAGGAAGAGCTCCAGCCACTCCACCACACCACTCGTGGGTTCAATCTATCTTTGGGGAGTCGTGGATTTCCTTAAGACTTATTTTTATCCTAATTTTACTATATTAAATTATGTTTTCCCCCATTCTTGCTCACAAGTCAACCCCAACAAACAGGATTGAAGGATTGGATTCAATTCATCTAACTTCATAATTCGATCGCCAACTCTTTAGAAAATATATAATATACATTGTACTATTTATTTAAGACAATTGGATTACTAATTTACCATATTACATCAAAATTGTTAACAATAATAACAATAAGATAAGATGTATCCACATTGATATGATATGAAATGATCTTATCATTTTTCTTTTTATATTTGATACGATAAGATTGTATAACATAAAATCAGAGATACTTAGTTAAACATTGTATATAAATACCCACTTAACTTCTTTTTTTTTAATTTAATTTTTACATGATATAAAGTCTCCTTTTTAACAAAAGGAGTTAAAATTCTAGAGTTTTCTGCATTTTTTTTTCTCACAATATTATGCTTTTGTATGTACTCCGAATTTTTAATTATACTAAAAAAATATCATTTTCATATACCAAATTGTGCCTCTTCTCGAATAGATTACAATGGTACAAAAAATATCTTTGAAAACCTCTACACGTGGCCTCATGCACCAAGAATAGTTACTGGACTCCAAAAATTGATTCCGGAGGGGCAGATTTACGACAAGGTGCAAGTTTTGAATCCTATGGTTTGCAGTGTGGGAGCAATATTTTTGAGCCCCTTGTGGACTTTGAGGGTGGGTTCCTTATAGGTCTGTGGGTTGTTCATCTTCCTCTTAGCGGGCAGCTAAGTACCTGATTTACATCCTCCCAGTTGCTTCGTCGGGTCAGGGTGTGGGGGGCCCTTTGAGTTGAGGATTCAACCTTTTGCGACAAGGTAACTGGAGGAAGAAGAAAGACTAAACGACATTCTTTCAAATCTAGCAAAACGTCATCATTTCATCCTAAACGATAAACAAGATGCGAATTCATCTTTTGGTCAAATAAGCATCCATATAGGCAACACGTCAACGCCACGTCAACAATAAGACGCACAAACCTATTCACGTCATTTGACACTTCATTAGCCACATCAGCTAATTATGTAACCTGCCGTCATTTTATGCCATATCAACATCCTATTTGATCACCACATGTCATCTTTTGATTTGTCTACATGTTAATTGCGGTAAAATATCATATAAATAAAAGAGTAAGAAAAGTAAAAGTGAAATATTATTGCACAAATATCAAATTTTATTATCCGAGATCCTTTAGATTTAGTTTTAGCATAAACTACAATTTTATTTAATATGAAAAGCGGGCAGTTTAATGTGTTTTAAGTGGGCCAATAATATTATTCCTTGTCTATTTTATGATAACAGGTGAAGCCAATATCTACTCTTTCTTTTATAAATTTTGGATTCAACGTTCCATTCATGAGAACTAGTTGATTAAATTTAAATCTGGTCGGGTCGGTCGTGCTGGGTCCGAACTCAATCATAACGACCCGTGGGCCGACCAGTCTATCTTTCAATGCCAGGTCCAGTCCACGCATCCGTGGCCCATTCGCAAGTGGAAGTCTCCCATGCATACTTAAAGACTTAAACCTAACGTCTGTTTCATAAATAAGGTATAAATCTGCCATAATAGAGGTACGTGATCATAACCCTAGCTTTTCTCTGCTCACAGCGATTCTACCTACACAAAAGACTGACTTGAGCGTCACAGGGGCTTATCGGGAGACAACCCCCGACGTGCCTTCTTTATTTTGCAGGAATCTTCAAGTCGGAGCTCTCGAGAGAAGCAGTCAACTCCATGGATCCAAACGGCGATATGCAACCTCGCCAGAATCTAGCGGAACCAATTGGCACCCACCGTGGGGCCCGACATCAGGACACCACGTCCAGAACCACACAGATCAGTCAGGCGGCAGCAGCCAACCCTGACATAGCTGCCGTTGCGGCACTCGCGCTACAACGGATAGGCTCGTAATTACCAGCCACCCTTCCGCTAACACGTCACAATTCCCGCACGTAGTCTACACACTTGAACGATCAACAACCACCTCAGAACCTAGATCAGGAAGAACAAAGCGTGGCCCTGGAGGACAAAGCTGAGACTGATACGCATTCGAATTTCCAGCATCCTCTGGATGCTAATCCTCCTCCGCCGCAACAAACTTCCCTCACTCGAAAACAAATCGAAGAAGCGACTGATCTATTGATTTGTTAGATCCTACAATCTCAGCAGGAACAACAACAGACATCCGCACAGCAGATGGGAACGATGGTCGTCGATCGCCATCCTGCTGCGGCCCTAGAAAAAAGCGTGAACGATCGGATCAATGCGGCCTTGAATTCCCGCCCGGGTTATCCATCAGCGCATTATAGCTCTCCCTTCATTCTGGCAATCTTGGATAGCCTCTCGACGCCCGGCACCAAAATACCAACGCCCAAAAAATATACTGGAAAGACCGATCCCCTGGACTGCCTACAGCACTTCCAGTTGATGATGAATCTACACTGCGTTCCAGACGCCATTCAGTGTAAGGCTTTCTGTACGGCCTTTCAAGAGGGAGCTCGAC
>JANIHY010000002.1:12637694-12654648 GCA_027479065.1 Erythroxylum brevipes
ATATGTATACATATATATATGTATACATATATATATATCATGCCATAACTTTATAAGCTCAAATTTTGCTACCACTGCCAAATACATCTTTAATCAATCTTCTTCATTAATATAGGATTAAAGAGGTTTCCATTATACACATATCATACCTAAACCCATTAGTGGTCACTTATGCCAATATAATTGAACAGCATAGATCAAGCATGAATGTGTGGCATAGAAATTACATGCAATGTGATCTTAACAGGCCTACTTTCAACTGATCCTAATTCCTTATTTGTTAGTGAGATCAACCAAACAAACTTTAAGGTTCAAATAAATCATAAAAGTGTCTATAACTAAAAATTATTGGAAATAACAAAATCCTACTAAAATGATATATCTTTAATAGATACAACACCCATTAAGTGACATGCTCATGAAAGACCTTTGGTGGTAAACCCTTAGTGAGCGGATCAGCAACCATGGAGTTTGTCCCAATATGTTTAGTAGACATTTGACCATCTTAAACTCTTTCTTTGACAACCTGGAACTTGAGGTCTATATGTTTTGACTTGGTTGAGCTCCTTTTGTTGTTGAAATATAGCAATGCTGACTTATTATCACAAAATAACTTTAATGGTATTTCAATAAAATCTACTATGCGCAGCCTAGTGACAAAATTTTACAACCATATTCTATCATTGGATGCCTCATAACATGTTATAAATTTCGCTGTCATAGTGGAAGAAGCTATGAGTGTCTGCTTAGCACTCTTCTAAGAAATAGCTCCTCTAACTAGCAGGTAAATATAGCCTGATGTGGATCTTTGACTATCTTGGCATCCAAAGAAATCATAATCAATCAGAATACCCAATGATCTCTAGTTGATCTAACTTCCTGTATGTGAACAAGTAATCTTTTGTTCTCTACATTTACCGCATAACTCGTTTGACTGCTCTCTAATGATCCATTCCAGGATTACTTAAGTATCTGCCAGCATTCCAACAATATATGTAATATCTGGACGTGCACATACTTGGGCATAAATTAAACTCCCTACTACTGAAGCATAAGGATATTTTACATCTCTTTAGTTTTAAAGTCATGAATTGGCTGAGACTAAACTTGTCCCCCTTAGCAACGAGGTGTCATCTAGTTTACAATCTTGTATGTCAAACCTCTTAAGAATTTTCTCAATATATCTCTTTTGTGATAACCTAAGTACACCCCGAGAGCGATCTCGTCGTATTTGTATCCCTAATACGAAAAAGACATCACCAAGATCTTTCATTTCAAATTTATTTGTCAGAAAGCTCTTAGTTTTGTGCAATAAGCCTATATCATTGCTAGTAAGTAGTATGCCATCATATAAAACTAGAAAAATAAATTTGCTCCCACTGAATTTATGGTATATACAATCATTAACTGCATTCATTTCAAAACCAAAGGAAAGAGCAACTTGATGAAATTTGTAATACCATTGACGAGAAGCTTGCTTAAGCCCATAGATGGATTTCTTCAATTTGCAAACCATTTGCTTTGGGTCTTCTTAGACAAAGTTTTTTGGTTGTACCATATAAATCGTCTCATCAATGTCACCATTGAGAAACATAGTCTTTACATACATCTGACGCAACTCAAGGTCAAAATGTGCCATAAGTGCCATTATAGTTCTAAAAGTGTCTTTCGATGAAACTAGAGAGAAAGTCTCTTTATAATCAATCCCTTATTTGTGTATATAGCCCTTTGCAACTAGACGAGCCTTATGTCTCTCTACATTGCCCTTCGAATCCCTCTTGATTTTAAATATCCATTTGGAATCGATGGGTTTTGCACCTTTAGTGTTAGACCTTGAAATTTTTTTCAATTATTATTGATTTATTTGTTTCATTATTTTTAAAATCGAGTCTTTAATTTGGTGGGCATAAATAGAGATTTGAAATTAGATGGAAAGATTAGATTTATGTTAGAATTAATATGGTGTTTAAGAAGATTAAAGGAGTTAGGAGGTAAATGAAAGAAGGGGAAAAATGGGAAGGACAAGGTAAATGAAGGGTAAAATAAGGAAAGACCATTTAAAATGGTCTTGAATATGAAGAAGAAGAGTGAAGTGTCGTGAGAAGCCAAAGAGAGAAGAAAAAACGTGAAAGAAGAGAGGAGAAGAGAGAGAGTTCGTGAGAGTGTGTAAGAGAAACTTGGAAGAAAGAAGAAGAAAAAGATGAGGTAATCAACTTGTTAGAGGTAAGTCTACATTTTTCTTCTTGCTTAAATACAGAAAGGGGATTAAATAGAGACTAGGGTTTGTGTTGGGAATGAAGCATATTTGCTGATAGTTAGAACTAAAATGTAAGTGATAATGAAGTGAATATGTGTAGGAAGTTGACAATGAATGTGTATGTATGTGTATGTTCTATTATTAGTGTTCATGATCAATCATGGACTATAATTTATTTATGGATGATATTGAGTTGAAATGGAGTAAAGAATGAAGCGTAAATGAAGTAGAAAGGGATGATTTTGTATAAGATGTGTTAGGTGTAGATGTTGGATGTGAAAAATATGGAAAATAGGATGAGGGCTAGAAATTTCGTAGGCTTCTAGATAAACTGGCCGCAGCGAACTCCTGACTTCGCTACTACGAAGTCAACTCTCCTACCTAAACATAATTTGGTATTTTGACGATATCTTGTGCTGTAGTTATCCAAAATGGAGTGATTTTTTTATTTAGAGTAAACTAGAGACATAGGGATACAATTGGTCTGAAGAAATCGAGTTTTAATTCAGTCTATAAGAATCTTAATTTTTAGATGAAAGTTGAGGAAAAAATACTGTTTAAGCATAAGAACAGTCCAAAAATATTTGGGGTATTACTTTTAAATTTTTAAACCAAATTGAATGATTTTGGTGTCATTAGAAACTTAACACAATGAGGAACATTTTCTAGAAGGAAGTGTTACCAAATTTCTTCTTTTATCTGATCAGAATGATCATGTAAAATTGACCCAAAGGTCTAGATTTTGAAAGCGTATATTTCAATTTTAGCATTTTGATTATTAAAGCTTTATGATTTTATTGAATTTGGATTGAATGAGAAATTGACTTGTTATAGGAAACCAAGCAAATCCTATCCAAGAGCAAGAGGAAAGACAACATTGAACTTGGATTTTCAAACAAAATAGGTGGGTAATATATTTATAGTTATTGTATGATTGGGCAAATTCTTGCCTATGTGTGTGTATATGCAAATTGTTTGAATTTGAATTGTTGTAAATGTTTGAAAATGCATGATGAATTATGACTATGTTATACCTGAAAAGGGTTATGACATTTTGTATAAATGAAAAAAAAGTAAAAATAAAAGAAGTATGAGAATACGAAATTGTGATTTATTGAATTGAGCATAAATTTGCTTGTGATTGGGCAAGAGAGGAACCCGTTTTGTTAGTCACGTGCACGTTGACTTATAACCTTCTCCCGGCTGCCCACTTGAGACCATGAGATCGTGAAAAATTAGACCCGTTTTGTTCATGGTGTAAACTTCGATTTATCCATTTCGTTCGACGAAACTCTCAAGCCATTTTTTGTGCATTTCATCATTGATTTGTTAAGTATGATGCATAATTGAGTGTTATGCTTTGATGGATAATTACATGATATGTTTTAGGTGATGATATCTTGGTAACTATGACTTGTGAGTTTCAATTGTTGTGTATCAAATTGCTAGATATCTATGTTCATATGCTTGAATATGTGACTCGTTACCGATGACTATAAATATATTAGCCACTGAGCTATATAGCTTATCCCACTGTTCCCTCATTAGTTGTAGAACAAGAAGATTGTTGATCCTTGTAAGGCATCGGAAACTCTAAGATAGTTGGAGACTTTAGTACGAAGTTCGCGACTATTTTGGATGGCTTTATAGGCATATCAACATCGGGCATCTTTTTGTATTTTGTTATAAACTTTGATATGTAAATGAAGATTGTATGAACTCTATTGATTTAGTAATAAAATGCTGAATTGAAGAAGTTTCTTTTGTGTATGTTTGTGTTTATCTTCTTTGTTGAGATTGTATATATGTTAGTGTTGGAATAGGATGTTGTGTTGAAAGAATTGTATGAATGTATGTATTTGTGTTGTTGAATGTTGGTGGTCTAGGTTTTGCCGCGGCGAGGCCCAGAGTACGTCACTGCGAACCTTTCCCGAATGATTTCTGCGCTAAATTTGGTGACTTCGCCGCGGCGTATTTGTCTTGAAGGGTATGTACGCTAGACTGTGAAACATTGCCGTGGCAAAGCAAGGACTTTTACCGTGACGAATTACACGAGAGGAGACTTCGCTGGGGCGAACCCGCCAATCCTGACGCTAAAATTCCTTACCAGTTGAGTGGTTTCAACGTGTTTCTCGCACTATGGTCACCTCGGGATTAGGGAATGAGACACGGGCCCAACATTATTTGGTATTAGAGCTTAGGTTTTTCCTAACTTAGAATGCATAGTAGTATGAATTGTTATGGTATGTGAGTACTTTTGCCGTTGTGATTTGATTGATTCCATTAAGTGACATGCATATCATGCATACATGTAGGAATTAAGATTAAAATAAAGTGTAAGTTAATTGTTAGTGTTTCAATTGAAGGAGTAAGATGCCACCTCGTAGAAGAACATGAGGAGTTCTGTAAGGATCAGTTGCACCGAACTCTCTGACAAGAGAGGAGAGTACTGATGAGTATATAGCCCCAGGAAATGCTGAGGCTTCTGTAGGGCAAGATAGTGAGCCCATTAGATCACAGACGCGGAAGTCTCCTCTTCCACAGGAGCAAGTGCCTATTCCATTGGATCTGAGGATGTTTCAAGTATTTGCTTAGGCGTTTGTCCAAGCCATAAGCCAAATGCCGCAGACTTCTGTTTCGGCCCCAGCTAAGAAGGGGAAATAGTTTGATAAGCTCAGGAAGTATGGGGCAGTGGATTTTTATGGGACAACAGATCCAGAAGAAGCCAATATTTGGTTGAGAAAAACCAAGAAGATACTGGATCAGATCGATTGTAAGGATGACGAGAAAGTTATGTACATTACAAGCTTCCTACAGAGAGATGCTCTGCATTGGTGGGAGAGTGTACTAGGGAGTCAGTTGAAACTGTCATTGCTCATATGAAATATTTCTTAGCAGTTTATAAGAAGAAGTATTTGTCTGAGGTGTATATTCAGCAGAAGTAGAGGAAATTTCTGAGTCTCACCTAGAGAGAGATGACGGTGGGTGAGTATGAACGCCAATTTTCCCAACTATCTTAGTATGCAGTTGAGATGATGATTAGTGAGGCAGCTAAGTACCGTAGGTTCGAATCAGGACTGCATCTAGCCATTAGAGAAAAGGTGGTAGCGCAGAACTTTTGTGATTTCCAACAACTGGTTGAAGCAGTGCTAAGGGTTGCGAATGTGGAGAATATCAAGAGATCAATAGTGCAATAAACAAAAAGAGGAAAGGGAGAGAGCAATTCAGGAGGGGAAGTGGTACTCCTGTGTCAGAAAGGACTGCCAGGACCTTCCTTATGCAGTTTGAGGAGAGAAGCAGTGGTGCAAGTAGATCGAGACAGATGAGAATTGCCTCTCTGCAGGCCTCAACGACTGGAGGCAGTAGAATGGGAGAGGGAGATAAGCCGTCCATCCCCAAATATGATCACTACGGGAAACTCCGTAGAGGGGAGTGCTACCGATTGACAGGAGCTTGCTTTAATTGTGAAGAAAAAGGGCACATAGCTAGAGAGTGTCCTCAGCATACAAGACAGGAAAAAACTCATATGCAAGCTTCGAAGAGAACTGAGAGTGTGGAACACAAGACTGCAACTGAAGTGGGCAGTTCTAATGCAGCTAAGAGGGTGAGCTTTCTAGGGAGACCAAAGGGGTACGTACCAGCTAGGGTGTTTGCAATGACATGGGAGGACGCAAAGACAACTTCAAAAATTGTGACTGGTATGATTAAATTATTTGATGATGATATTGTTGTTTTGATTGATCCGAGTTCTACCCATTCATTTATTTCATCAAGTAGAATTGTGCATGATAGAAAACTGAGCCCATTGGATACTCCTTTGATGGTTAGTACTCCAATCGACCAACATATTATTATTAGTCAAGTCTATAGAGATTGTAAAGTATGTATTAGTGGGGAACACTTAGTAGTGGACCTAATGCCATTGAAGATGGAGGATTAGATGTGATACTGAGCATGGATACGTTAGAAAAGTATAACGCTCATCTGCATTAGAAACAGAAGATGGTGGAGTTCAAATTAGATAAAGGTAGAATGGTGGTGTTTATGAGCGACAGAAAAGTATGTCCGCTTAAAATTATTTTGTCTCTGACAGTCGAGAGAATGATGAGGAAGGGATGTGAAACATTCTTAGCTTATGTAGTATACATGAAGGTAGATAGAGGGAAGATTGAAGAAATTCCTGTAGTTATGGAATTCTCGGATGTTTTTCCCGAGTAATTACCAGTACTACTACCACCTAAAGAAATTGAGTTTCCCATCGAGCTTCTTTTAGGTACTGCACTGATCTCAATTCTACCTTATAGAATGGCTCTGGTAAAATTGAAAGAGCTTAAAGAGCAGTTAGAAGAATTGTTGGAGAAAGGGAGAAAGGGTACATTAGGCCAAGATCTTTGCTTTGAGGAGCTCCGGTCCTTTTTGTAAAGAAGAAAGATAGATCGTTAAGAATGTGTGTGGACTACCAGAAGCTCAATCATGTCACTATCAAGAATAGATACCCGCTTCTACGTATAGATGATTTGTTTAACCAATTGCAAGGGGCAAGGGTCTTTTCTAAGATATATTTGAGATCAGGTGACCACCAGTTAAGAATAAAGGAGTCCGATGTGTCAAAGACTGCTTTTAGAGCATGGTATGAGCATTTTAAGTTTTTAGTTATGTCTTTTGGATGGATGAATGCACCTGCAGCTTTCATGGACTTAATGAATAGAGTCTTCAAGCCTTTCTTAGACCAATTTATCATTGTATTTATTAATGATATATCGGTTTATACGAAGAGTGATAAGGAGCATGAAGAACATTTAAGAATTGCTTTGGAGACACTGAGGAAGAATGAGTTATATGTCAAATTCGACAAATGTGAATTTTAGCAAAAGGAAGTGACATTTCTTGGACATGTGACTTCAGAGCAAGGAGTGCATGTGGATCTGCGAAAAATAAAAGCTGTGGTGAAATGGGAAGCACCTAAACATATAGTAGAAGTGAGTAGTTTCTTGGGTTTAGCTGGGTATTATAGGAGGTTTGTGGAGGGCTTTTCCATAGTAGCAGCTCCACTTACCAAATTGACAAGAAAGAATAAGAAATTTGTGCAGACCGAGGAGTGTCAGAACAGTTATGAGGAATTGAATAATAGGCTTACAACGGCACTGATTTTGACTTTACCATCGGGTAATGATGGATATATAGTTTATAGTGATGCCTCAAGGAAGGGATTGGATTGTGTGTTAATGCAAGGAGATAAAGTGATTACTTCTGCTTCTAGGCAATTGAAACCATATGAGATGAATTATCCTGCGCATGAATTGGAGTTAGCTACTATAATATTTGCGTTCAAAATATGAAGACACTACTTATATGGAGTTACCACCAACGTGTTTGCAGACCACAAGAGTCTTAAGTATCTGATGAGCCATAAAGAGTTGAATTTGAGACAGAGAAGATAGTTGGAGCTACTTAAAGGTTATGACTTGATGATAGACTACCACATGGGGAAAGTTAATGTAGTAGCAAATGCATTGAGTAGGAAATCTACTATAGCAAATGTGGAGACGATATATTTTCCTTTATTAAAGGAATTAGGAAAACTTAGAGTGACATTGAAGCAAGTCGAATCTGGATGTATATTGGCTAACTTTAGGGTAAAGCCTGTGTTGAATGAGAAGATTTAATAATTACAGAAATAAGATGAGTATTTGACCAGACTCAGAGAGGAGATTAAAAATAGAAAACCTTCGAAAATAGAGATAAGAGAAGATGGATTGATGGTGGTAGGTAACAAATTGTCCCGAACATGTTAGAGTTGAAAGTTGAGATACTTGATGAGGCGTACAATGCTCCCTATGCAATGCACCAGGGAAGTACAAGAATGTATAGAGATTTAAAAGAGCACTTTTGGTGGAAAGGAATGAAGAAGGATATTGCAGAGTATACTAAAAGATGCTTAGTGTGTCAGTAAGTTAAGGCTGAGCACCAGACACGTTCAGGCAAGCTTAAGCCTTTGCCTATTTCTGAATGGAAGTGAGAGAAAATTACGATGGATTTCTTAATGGGATTGCCGAGAACTAACAAGAAGCATGATGCAATATGGGTGATTAAGGATAGGTTAACTAAGTTAGTACACTTCTTGCCAATTAAGCAGACCGATTCTTTGAACACTTTGGCCAAAAAGTATGTGGATGAAATAATTAGACTACATGGGATTCCAAGCTCTATAGTTTTGGATAAAGATTCCAGGTTCACCTCCAAATTTTGGGAAAATTTATAAGAGGTTTTGGGATCTAAATTGCACTTTAGTACAGCTTCCCATCCATAAACTGATGGACAATCGGAGGGAACAATACGAACTTTGGAGGTAATGTTGAGAGCTTGAGTTATGGACTTTAAAGGTTCATGGGATGATCAATTTACCTTTAATTGTGTTTGTTTACAATAATTCCTATTACTCGGGAATTCAAATGGCCTCTTATGAAGCTTTGTATGATAGGAGGTGCAAAACTCCTATTTGTTAGGATAAGGATGGTGAAAGGAGGCTTTTAGGTCTTGAGTTGGTACAAGTCATGGTGGATAAGATTAAATTGGTGAAACAAATACTCAAAGTAGTTCAAGATAGATAAAGAGCTATACGAATGCACATAGAAAAGAAATAGAATTTGAAGTTGGAGACAAAGTGTTTCTTAGAGCTTCTCCATAGAAAGTAGTCTTGAGATTTGGTAAGAAGGGCAAGCTTAGTTCAAGATACATAGGCCCTTATGAGATCACCAAGAAGATTGGGCCTTTGGCCTATAAGTTAGCTTTGCCACCAGAATTATCTAAGATTCACAATTTCTTTCATGTATCGTTGTTGAGGAAGTACAGATTTGATCCTTCACACATAGTTCACCCTTCGGAGGTTCAACTAAAAGAGGATTTGACTTTTGAAGAACAATCGGTGGAGATTTTGGATTTGAAGGAAAAGGTTTTGAGAAGTAAGATTGTGAAGCTGGTTAAAGTCTTATGGAAGAACCAATCTATGGAAGAGGCTACATGGGAGCCTTTGGAAGCAGTGAAGGAGAAGTATCCACATCTCTTTGTGGACTCAGGTAAGAATTTCGAAGATTAAATTCTTTTAGGGGAGAGGATTCTCGGACCATGAATTTTTTTCAATTATTATTGATTTATTTGTTTCATTATTTTTAGAGTTGAGTCTTTAATTTGGTGGGCATAAATAAAGATTTGAAATTAGATGGGAAGATTATAATTAATTTAGAATTAATATGGTGTTTAAGAAGATTAAAGGAGTTATAAGGTAAATGAAAGAAGGGGAAAAATGGAAGGACAAGGTAAATGAAGGTAAAATGGGGAAAGACCATTATGGTCTTGAATTAGAAGAAGAGGAGTGAAGTGTCGTAAGAAGCCAAAGAGAGAAGAAAAAAGGTGAAAGAAGAGAAGAGAAGAGAGAGAGCGCATGAGAGTATGCAAGAGAAGCTTGGAAGGAAGAAGAAAGAAGAAAAAAAAGAAGAGGAAATCAACTTGTTAGAGGTAAGTCTTCATCTTTCTTCTTGCTTAGATACAAAAAGGGGATTATATGGAGACTAGGGTTTGTATTGGGAATGCAACATATTTGGTGATAGTTAGAAGTGAAATGAAGGTGATAATGAAGCGAATATGTGTAGGAAGTTGATGATGAATGTGTATGTATGT
Organism: Erythroxylum brevipes; assembly: GCA_027479065.1. Taxonomy (NCBI): domain Eukaryota; kingdom Viridiplantae; phylum Streptophyta; class Magnoliopsida; order Malpighiales; family Erythroxylaceae; genus Erythroxylum; species Erythroxylum brevipes. The sequence continues at coordinate 12,647,629 of JANIHY010000002.1, forward strand.
GTATATTCTATTATTAGTGTTCATGATCAATCATGGACTATAATTTATTTATGGATGATATTGAGTTGAAATAGAGTAGAGAATGAAGTGTTGTAAGTATCTAAATGGAGTGATTTTTAATTTGGAGTAAACTACAGATATAGGGCTACAATTTATCTGAAGAAATCAAGTTTTAATTCAGTCTATAAAAATCTCAATTTTTGGATTGAAGTTGAGCATATAGTACTGTTTAAGCATAAGAATAATCCAAAATGTTTGGGGCATAACTTTCATATTTCTAAACCAAATATTTTGCTATTTTAACAGTATCTTGTGCTATACGTATCCAAATGGAGTGATTTTTAATTTGGAGTAAACTACAGATATATGGCTACAATTTGTATGTAGAAATCAAGTTTTAATTCAGCCTTTAAGAATCTCAATTTTTGGATTGAAGTTGAGCACATAGTATTGTTTCAGCATAAGAACAATCCAAAAATTTTTAGGGTATAACTTTCATATTTCTTAACCAAATTGAATGATTTTGGTGTCATTAGAAACTTAAGACAATGAGGAACATTTTTCTAGGGAAGTATTACCAAAGTTCTTCATTTACCTAATCATAATGATCATGTAAAATTGACTCGAAGATTTGGATTTTGAAAGAGTTATAGTTCAATTTTTGCATTTTTTATTATTGAAGCTTTATGATTTTATTGAATTTGTATTGAATGAGAAATTGGTTTGTTGTAGGAAACTAAGCAAACCCCATCTAAGAGCAAGAGAAAAGACAACATTGAACTTGAATTTTCAAGCGAAATAAGTGGGTAATATATTTATAGTTATTGTGCGATTGAGCAAATTCTTGCGTATGTTTGTGTATGTGCAAATTGCTTGAATTTGAATTGTTGTGAATGTTTGAAAATGCATGATGAATTATGACTATGTTATACCTCACAAAGGTTTATCACATTTTGTATAAATGAAAAGAAGTAAAAGTAAAAGAAGCATGAGAATATGAAATTGTGATTGAATGAATTGAGCATAAATTTGCTTGTGATTGGGCAAGAGAGGAACTCGTTTCGTTAGTTATTTGCACGTTGACTTGTAGTCTTTTCCTGGCTGCCCGCTTGAGGCCACGAGATCTTGAGAAATTGGGCTCATTTTGTTCACGGTATAAACTTTAGTTTATTCATTTCGTTCCATGGAACTCCCTAGCCATTTGTTGTGCATTTCATCATTGATTTGTTAAGTATGATGCATAATTGAGTGTTATGCTTTGATGGGTAATTACATAATATATTTTAGGTGATGATATCTTGGTAACTATGACTTGTGAGTTTGAATTATTGTGTATTGAATTGTTAGATATCTATGTTCATATGCCTGAACATGTGGCTCATTACAAATGACTATAAATATATTAATCACTGAGTTGTGTAGCTCACCCCACTATTCCCTCCTCAGATATAGTGCGAGAAGATCGTTGATCCTTGCAAGGCATCAGAAACTCCAAGATAGTTAGAGAATTTTGTACTAAGTTAGTGACTATTTTGAATAGCTTTATAGGCATATCAACATTGAGCATACTTTTTTATTTTGTTTTAAACTTTGATATGTATGATGATATGTAAGCGAAGATTGTATGAACTCTTTTGATTTAGTAATGAAATGATGAATTGAATAAGTTTCTTTAGTGTATGTTTATGTTTATCTTCTTTGTTGAGATTGTATTATGTTAGTGTTGGAATAGGATGTTGTGTTGAAAAGAATTGTATAAACGTATGTATTTGTGTTGTTAAATTTTGGTGTTCTAGATTTTGTAAGAAAGTTTCACTGCGGCGAGGCCCAGAGTACGCCACGGCAAACTTTTCCTGAAGGATTTCTGTACTAAATTTGGTGCCTTCGTCGCGGCATATTTGTCCTAAAGGGTGCATGTCCTCAAAGACAATGTCTCTCACCTTATCTCTCCTCTCAAACTCAACATCCTTAAAGAACCAGGCATTTCCTATCTCAAAAATTGACTTTGCAACGGGATCATTAAACTCATAACCTTTAGACCATTCGGAGTATCCAACAAAAAAGCAACTAACAGTTATGGAATCCAGAATCTTTATATTAGGCTTATATGGCCTCACCTCAGCTGGACAACCCCAAATGTGCAAGTGATTCAAACTAGGCCATTTTCCCATCCAAAGCTTATAAGGGGTTTTGGTAGTTGTTTTAGTTGAAATCCTATTAAGCACATAGGCTGCAATCTTTCATGCTTCTTCCCAAAGTGATTATGGTAAAGTAAAATGACTAATCATACTCCTTACCTTATCCTTCAGTGTTTTGTTTTGCCTTTCAACAACACCATTTATGCTAAGACATCCTGACATGGTGTAGTATGGGAAGACATCGCAATTTTCAAGGAACCTACGCTGCGTTTGGTTACTGTCTTTAATACATAGAGACGGAACGAGACGAAAATTTGGAGATGAAATAGAATAATAATTTATAATAATAATAATAATGATAATAATAATAAGATAATTAATTAGTATAATAAAATTAATTAATCTTGCTTCCTTACTTTGAATTAATAAAAAACAATAATTAACTGTCGTGTGTTACAGTTAATTCAATGAAATTACTTGGGACAACTTACTTTAATGATGTAGGCAAGAGCTGGAGTGGGGTAGTATGCTAGCTAGGCTAAGCATGATTATTGTGTCTACAATAGCATTGTATATACAATACTGTTGTTTTGTTTAGCATAGAGCAAACAACCACATGTGAGCATCCGTTATTTGCGAATACTTTAGACCCTAATGATGATTATTGAATAACCTAGAGAAAGTCAGTTAATTGGTTATAAAGTCACATCCTATGGTTTTCTTTTTTTTCTTTTCTTTCACCAACTTTTGACCCTTAAGGCCAAACCACCGAACGCCTAATAATAGTGGGGGTGGGGCCATTATCTTCTACTCTCTGCATTCTACCGTCTCCACTTAATTAACTCATCACTCGCTCAGTGCATAGCGAGCTTGGTGTGCATGTGAGAACCTGGAGAGGGTAAGAGCCACTCATTCTCAACCATTTAATTGTGAACATAATGTGAGGATTGATGGAGATGGGAGAGGATGAATTGTTTGGCTTGAAATGGTAACGCATTGGATGTATCAAAGGAGAAGAAGCAACCCGTGAAATGAAAAGACTAGAGAACTGTTGGTTTGCGAACAAAATACATCTAACTGGAATAAGACAAAGCGTGATGCCCTTAGGATTGGTTGCCCTCATAGTTCACGAGATGCTAAACTAATTGCTTTGCTTCTTATTCAGCTCCATACGTCCAAATATATCTCCTAGCGGACAAGCATTGAAACAATTTGCAGAGACGTGGTGGCTGAGAACAGCCATCTTTAGCCTTCCACTACTCAAGGTTAATGGAATATATTTGTCTGTTTTTGGACCCAAGGTAATGAACCCGACATCGTGAAAATTTCCTTTAAAACGTGACCATTCTCATCTTTCTTTTATTTTGCTTACCGATTCTGGTAATTATTAGAATCTAGATAAAGATTCGCCATGATCCAACGTTGGCTTTTTGTCAAATTGTATGATACATTAGAAATTTTAAATCCCTTACGTTTATAGAATTTTAAAATGTTTCGTATCAAAAACTCATTTTCACACTTTAGAGACTTTTTCTGAGTCACATGAGATGAGAGTGGGGAATGAGTGAGATCAATCCTTGAAGATAGTCTCCATGTGATGACTATGATTATTCACTTTGGTCAAGTATTCTCCTTTCATTAAAATGGTCCATTGGGTGAATAGTGATGATGTCTTTATCCTAAATATGTCAACTTCATCGGATTTTGTCCTGTCCTGTCACCTCAGTCATCTTAATCAATCGAAGAAAACTTGCAATTTTCGTTCGCGAACTACCTAGCATTAACCGACTATGGATGGGCATCACTATCATCCAAGGTTTTTTTTTTTGGTTGGAGGAAACGGGGCGTAAGCCTAAAAAGAAAATTACAGGAATGACATGGGATAAAGTAACCCCAACTGTATTGACAAACAGAAACGAAAATATCCTCTGAATAACATCACTAAATCAGTGTACTCCGACTGGCAGACAAATGTTATAATTGGCGAGTCAATCCGTACAATGATTACCTTCCCGAAAGAAATGACTTACATATACGACCCAATGTTTGGACAGTAACTCTTGGATGACCGGAATCAACATATTAACTACCGGATGTTGGTCACTAGTGAGATTAGCCACAGCCAAGGTGTTAGCAATGGGTCCCTCTTCATGGAGGGACTCTATAATAGACTTAAATATTGCGTCACCCTCCATAATTGACTCAAATATTGCGGCACCGATTTCGGTGTCGCATTATTTGAAAGAACTGCAAGAAGACAGCTGCAAGGCAGCTATCTCTCGCGATGGAGTGCCTATATAAGGCACCCCATGCTTGAGAACGAAACACAAAAAACAAAGAGCGAAAACAGAGAGAAAATCAGAGCATTGTTCTTACTCTGAAGTTAGGAAATATATTTCTAAAGGGTTGGAGAGTGACCAAATAGTGATGTTAGTATTTTTAAGTTGGGAAATACCTTGTGAGTTACTATTTTGATTTATCTCTGTATACCCATTATTTGTAATAGTGGAAGAATTATTCTGAGTTTTGTCCGTGGACGTAGTTCAAAGTTAAGGGTGAACCACGTAAAAAATCCTGTGTCCATTTTGTTCATTTTATTTTTTTCTTTTTACAAAATACACCCGCTGCGTCCAACAAGTGATATCAGAGCTAGTTTTTTATCGGAGGTATTTTTTGAAAAGAAGCACGTCATCGGGAAGAGAAAATTACAACGAATTTTTCGGCGTGATCGGTTCGAAAAGTTGACATAAAACGGCAAAGGTGATGAATAGTACTAAATAGTAGTTTAAGTTGTTTTAATTAATTTGCAAGGTGACGCACAACAATAGTAACTGAGTCCCGCAAAGTTACTATTTACCGGATCCAGCGATACTATTCCAGTGGGGTTCGACGAATTACTATTTATTGGGTCACGCAGTACTATTTTGGTGGAGTTCGACGACACTATTCCGATCCCGTGGTGAAAATTTAGAAGATATTTTTCCTGCCAAATTTTGATGTTCTGGTTCCATATTTGAGGTCGATTTTCTCAAATTTTGCTTAATTTGGCAAAATGGAGGTGAAGACGAGCAAAAGGATCAATTTAAACGGTATGAACTACCGTATATGGCGAACCAAGATGAAGGATTTCTTGATGATTACAAAGATGCATTTACCGGTATTGTTAACAACTAAATCAGAGGAGATGTCCAACGAAGAATGGGAGTTTGAACATGAATGAGCATGTGGTTATATTTGACAGTTTGCCGATGATAATGTGTACAATCACATTTGTAACGAGACTCATGTAAGAGCGTTGTGGAATAAGCTGGAGTAGCTGTATGCTTCAAAGACCGACAACAACAAATTATTTTATCTAACAAAATTGATGCAGGTAAAATACTAAGAGGGTATTTCTGTAACTGATCATTTAAACAATATGGAATGAATGATTGATTAGTTATCAAAGATGGACATAAAGTTTGACGACGAAATGATTGCTTTGATGGTGCTAGCTTCATTACTAGAGTCTTGGGAGACTGTGAAGGTGTCTTTGACAAATACTGCACCAAATGACGTATTAAATATGGAGTTTGTTAAAAGCAGTATACGAAATGAAGACATGAGACGTAAATCACAGTCTGCAACCTCTTCATCATATTCAGATGTTCTGTTTACAGAAAATAGAGGAATGAGTCAATCCAGAGGTCCAAAGTCCAGAGACAAAAACAGAGAAAAATCAAACAGATATGCAAATGTGAAATGCCATTACTGCAAGAAGAAGGGTCACATTATGAAATTTTGCCGAAAGTTGAAGAAGGAAAAAGGCAAAGATGTGAAGAAAGAAGAAAGCAATGATGATGAACAAGTAACATTATTGATGTATTTAACCTTGTTATTGATACAGAGATAGTCAACTTGGTGTCGCAGGAAACAAGTTGGATAGTCGACAGTGAAGCTACTGTTCATATTACATCTCACAGACAATTTTTCTCATCCTACCCACCTAGGAATTATGGCGTTGTTAAGATGACAAATGGAAATCTGTCAAATGTTATTGGCAAAGGAGATGTTTCTTTAGAGACAGCGAATGGTTCAAGACTATTGCTGAAAGATGTCAGGTACATTCTTGATATGCGTTTGAACTTGATTTCTGTAAACATGCTAGATGATGAAGGTTTATGAAATATTTTTGGAAACGGAAAAGGGAAGCTTACTAAGAGCTCGTTAGTAGTGGCCAGAGGTCAGAAGCACTCAAAACTGTAGATGATGCAGGCAAAGCTCTCTAGTGATGTTGTTAATACAGTAGAAAATGATAATACAGTTGATTTGGGGCATGAAAGATTAGGTCACATTGGTGAGAAAGGGATGAGTCAGCTTGTAAAGAGGAATATGCTATCTGGTCTAAACCAGATACATCAGAAGAAATGCGAAGATTGTCTAGCAGGGAAACAAAACAGGGTTTCTTTCTAGAGTTCTTCTCCGTCCAAAATGAAGAATGTTTTAGATCTGATTCACTCAGATTTTTGCGGACCATTGCCAAAGTCACTAGGTAATGCATAATACTTTGTGACTTTTATTGATGATCATTTCAGGAAAACATGGGCTTATACTTTGAAGACTAAAGATCAAGTGCTAGATGTGTTCAAACAATTTCATGCCTCAGTTGAGAAACAAACTGGGAAGAAGCTGAAGTGCATCCGGACAGACAATGGCAGAGAGTACATCGAATTATTTGATGCTTACTGTAAGGAACATGGTATTCAACATCAAATGACTCCACCAAAAACACCGCAATTGAATGGTGTAGCTGAGAGGATGAATAAGACTTTGATGGAAAGAGTCAGATGTCTACTTTCACATTCAAAGTTGCCTAAGGTATTTTGGGGTGAAGCTTTACTTA
>JANIHY010000002.1:12774516-12784697 GCA_027479065.1 Erythroxylum brevipes
TTGTGAAAATCAAGGAATAAGAACAAGTATATGGTACGATATGATGATTGGAGATTTAGTGTATTGGTATTGATAGGAGTATTATGAAATACGACATTAGAGTGATATAGGAACAATCTGTGAACGTGAAATAGATGTGAACATGTATAGAGGAAATATGGAAATATGTGAAAGATGGCAAGATTGAAAGTGTATAAGTAAATGGAAATAAAATGTTTTATGATTAGAGTTGCGCAGCGGAAGCGTGATGGGAATTGAAATAGGAGGTCTATGACCTAGAGTTAGAATATGTTGAGTAAGAAAGCAAGAGTGAATGTACATATGTGATAGGGATTTGAGTGTGATTGTGTAGAATGAAAGACTGAAAAGATCGAAATGTGAGAAAGTGATATTGGTAGATGAAAAAGTTGAACAGTTGTTAAGATTCAATGGATTTGCCTATGCGATGCACACCTGATAATGGGAATGATATCGGAAATCAATTGGTGAGTTAGTGGATAATCGCTATGATTAATTGGAAATGACTTGAGATTGGAATCAAGATATTATTATGGTAAATCCTTAGGATCGAGAGCAGGTGGAAAAAGGAAAAATGTGGTAAAAAAAATTAAAATTAAATTAAAATTTAAACAAGATTTTGATGGTATTGAATTGATTCATGAGATATAAGGCATTGATAATGACTGATAAGAAATGTGATAATTAGGAATTGAAAGAAGAATTGCCTTGAATTGGATCAAGTCGATTAGATGATTAAAATTGAAAAGTTTAGCAATGAAAAGATGATTTGGAGACAAATGTGAAAGGAACGAAAAGTCTATTATTGGAAGTCCTGATCCTAGTGAAGACTCAAGTGTAAGAAATAGAATATGTTACAAAAGGATGTGTGTTATGTTAATGTAAAGACTTTGATTGTATAATAGGCATATTGATCAATAAAGAGATTTTGTTGTGATTATGCAGAGAATATCGGTTCTGGTATATAGTGGAGTGATGAATGTGTTGATCAAATCCAGTTTGAAATGATCCCGAATAAACTGCAATATGTGGAGAGATTAATGTAAGCGAATATGTGTCTGAATATATTAATATGAGATTGAGAAAATGGTTGGAATATCGTTCCTCGTTGGAGACGCATGAAAATTAAAGAGTTCTGCAAATTGATCATAGGAGAAAGAAGTTCATTAGTTATCGAAAAGTGAAATGTTTAGATTGAGACCAAAGTGGATTGTGATTGTGATTATCGATCATCGATAGAATATATTTGGAAAAGGAAGAAAATAAATTGGCACAGTTGAGGAAACTGTATAGCAAATAAGTTTCATAAGAGTAAATTTGACTTTGATTGAGCAAATAGTGGATGAATTATTATTCGAATATGATATTGGGAGGTCAAATGCAAATAGAGGTATTGATCAATGAGAAATCGTAAAGGACAGGTGTATATAGAAGGAATTTGGAGTTAATTAAGAATTGATTGTATATTGGATGCGTCTACAAATTTGGTAAATGTTTTCTGACCTTAACTGATAAGGAAAGTGTTAGAGTAAAAATATGTGAAGTGTATGATTAATGATTGTAAGAAGAGATACTTGGAGAAATGTTCAATTCGGGTATTGATCGTCTCATTTGAATTGGAAGTTGTATTGTAAAGATTAAAATGTGATCGAATGGGATCGTGTAAAGAGATTCTATATGTATAGAGTTCAGTATAATCTTAGTATTTGATGAATTAGTGTTTGAACATGGCATAATTGGAGAGTAAATGAAAATAGAGACATTGGTAAAATGAGAAATTGAAAAGAATTGATTGGCACTTAGAACGAATTGGAATTAGTTACCGGTTGATCATGTTCAGAAATTTCGAAAGTTCAAAATGTTTGAGTAAAAATGTGAAAAAGGTATGACTGATCATGGACATTTGGAGAAATTGCAATATTTTGTATCATGTCTCAGTAAAGGTTCTGATATGAATTGTTGAATTAGGATAAAGTGATTTTGTATTTGATGACTTGGAAATTTTTGGATGTATTTGTGTTTATAAAGAAAGAAAGATATATTAGTGACTTGGGACAAATGATTATGCGTTTAAATGTTTCAGAAAATTGGATGTAAGACTGATTGTAAACTGTCGATTAATAAAGCACAAGAAGAAAGGAGCCTTCCGAGAGTGTCACGAGGCGGTGACGGAGAGAGTGAAGGTCGAGAAGAAAATGCTGGAGCTGCAAGGCTCCGTCAGGGAGCAAAGGATTAAGGCCATCAAGCAATGGAAAGAGCGGTATTTACACGAAGAGTGTCTGGAGTTTGCCTGTGACTTGACTCTTTCCCTCTTGAGGAGCTGCCACAACGTTTACGTCCCTGACGAGTCGGAGGGTCCTTCATTCAAGGATTATGTCGAGCCGATGCTTCCCTTCGAGCTCGGCCTTTCATTTGAAGAGATGAGAGAGATTGATGAAAGGGAAAGAGAGGTCTTGGCGGATGAGATGCTGGACCTGAGTTCAGATGAAGAGGATGTCTCTCCATTGTCTTCTCCTGCCGATACGGCTGCTGGCCCTTCTTCTGCCGATCTGGCTGCTGGCCCTTCTTCTGCCGATCTGGCTGCTGGCCCTACCTCTCCCCCCGAAGGATCAAAATGATTTTTTCCTCTTTTTAATGCTCATCTGGTCGGGTTTGTGGCCAGAACATTAATTCAAGGAAATAGAGTTCTTTTATTTTTCATTATCACCTTTATTTGTCGTGTTGAGATTGAGCGATCTTTTCACATAGCATGGTCGATCGAGACAAGAGAACTTGGCCGAGCGATGGTGAGGCTTAGCGATCCAAGATTTTGGTTCTTGGCATCGCCTGTTTTAAGATCCTGTCTTGGCAACCGGGCCGAGCGACGTAGGAGTTGAGCGATAGTGAGACCGAGCGATCCAAGATTTTGGCTCTTGGCATCGCCTGGTTCCAAGATCCCGTCTTGGCAACCTGACCGATCTATATAAAAGTTGAGCGATGTGGAGGCCGAGCGATCCAAGATTTTGACTCTTGGCATCGCCTGGTTCCAAAATCCCATCTTGGCAACCTGGCCGATCGATATAAAAGTCGAGCGATGTAGAGGCCGAGCAATTCAAGATTTTGGCTCTTGGCATCGTCTAGTTCCAAGATCCCGTCTTGGCAACATGGCCGATCGATATAAAAGTCGAGCTATGTAGAGGCGGAGCGATCCAAGATTTTGGCTCTTGGCATCGGCTGGTTCCAAGATCCCGTCTTGACAACCTGGCCGACTGATATAAAAGTCGAGCAATGCAGAGGGTGAGCGATTTAAGATTTTGGCTCTTGGCATCGCCTGGTTCTAAAATTCCGTCTTGGCAACCTGGCCGATCGATATAAAAGTCGAGCGATTTAGAGGCCGAGTGATCCAAGATTTTGGCTCTTTCTCTCTGGATGAGGAGTTCGATTTCTTTCTTTAGGTCCCAGCAATCCTCCGTGTCATGACCGACATCTCTGTGGAAGCGACAGTATAAAGAAGAATCCTTTTTCTTGAGAGGAGTTTTCAATTTATTGGGTTCTCGGAGGGATTCCCCTTCTGCTCTGATGACCTCTAGTACTTCTGCATATCGCCTGTTAAACGAAGTGAAGGACTCTCGCCTCTGGTCCTTTTGATCGATCGGCTTCCTCCAGCTAGACCGATCCTTCTGCCGTTTATGTGAATCTTCGGCCCTACTACTCGGCCAGTGGTCATCCGCTCTGCGTTTTGTGTTTTTCAACACTTCCTCCAGCTGGATGTATTTGTCTGCCCGATTTTTTATCTCTTGGATAGACCTGGGCTGATCGAAAGCTAACGACTTCTTGAACTCCTCATCTCTCGTATTGCTCATCAAGGCGGCCAACATGGACGAGTAAGTGAGGTCAGAGACTTCGACAGCTTCATTGTTATATAGGGTGATGAATTCCCGCAAACTCTTGCTCCTTCCTTGGGTCAGCTGCATCACTTCCAAGGCAGTCTTCTATGGCTGTTTACTTGTAGCGAACTGGTTGAGGAATAGGAGCTTAAAATCCTCAAAACTGGTTATGCAGCATGGGGGCAAGCTGTTGAACTATCTTCAGGCCCCTTCTTGGAAGGCTGTGCAGAAGGCTTTGCATTGAATGACGTCTGGAATGCAATGTAGGTTCATCATCGATTGGAAGTGCTACAGGTATTCGAGAGGATCGGTCTTTCCCGTGTATTTTTCTGGCGTCGGTCATCACACCAACTTGCCGAGCTAGTGTTTGCTGCTGTTCCGGTTGAGATTGTAAGATTTGGCGGGATATGAGCTGGTTCGAGCGTCGTCCTCTAGAGCCACGTTTTGTGCTTCTTGGTCTTGGTTTTGGGATTGTTGTGGTTGATCATGCTGGTGTGAGCGTTGAGGGGGTGACTCGTTTATATTAGGGTTTTGGTGCAAGGATGGAGGGTGTGTCTGGTGATCAGAGTGCGGCGATGGAAGGACGGTGGGTAGTCGCAAGCCCATTTGCTGCAATGCAAGTGCCGCAACAACGGCTACATCGGGATTCGTCGCCGCCGCCTGACTGATCTGTGTGTTTCTAGACATGGTGCCTTGATGTCCGGTCCCATGGTAGGCACCAATTGGTTCTGTCGGATTTGGATGGGGCTGGACGCTGCTGCTTGGATCCATGGGATTGGCTGACTCTGGGTCAAAGATACCTGCAAAACAACAAAGGCACGTCGGGAGTTGACTTTCGGTAGGGCCCTTCGACGCTCAAGTTAGCTTTCTTGTGAGAGCTTTTGGTGGTTGGTATGTAAAAAAAAATAGGGTTATTGGAATCGTACCTTTTTTATGATGAGGTTATGAATTTATACGGTAAATACCTGTAGGAATTAGGTCAATCTCTATAGGATGGGCTGATCGACCCATGCGCCGTTCTGAGTCTGGATTTGGGCCTAGCACGACTAACCCAACCAGTATGAATAATTAATATAATTAAATATCTAAATAATATTCTTATTGATTAGAATAATGATGTAAAAGTTTACATAAAATAGAAAATAATAGAAGTCTTGAAAAATAGTATTTAAAATTTTTAATATCATAATTTAGGAAGTTTTTTTATATATAAATGTTTTTGGTACTTGGTACTGAATTAATATAATAATAATTTACTTTTTATAGTTAGTTCACGGTGTATTTTAATAGAGTCTCAATTATAAAAAGATGTACCTTTTTTTAATTAGTTTACAAAATGTCTTAAGAAGGTCCTAATTATGAGAAGGCACCTTTAAGTCATTCATTATTAAACTAATTATCACTCACATCAAATTAAACCATAAGGGATAAAATATTAACTAAATAGATTTCTTCGTAATTAGGACTCAAACTCGAAATCTCTTAAAATGCTGAACCACTCTGTTTGGTTAATAATAATCTACTTTAACAGGCTTGTGTTGTTTTCAGGCTGTCGGTGCTTGTGCCCCTTGTAAATTAAAATTGTAAACCTACCGCATCCGCATGCTGATCATTTTTAATAATGGGATAAAACGAGCGGCGCAATATAATATTTATTTCTGACAGTGACATAATTTAAAAGCATCTCCATTTCTTTTTCAATAATTGTCGCATCAAACAAACAACTTTTAAGCCTTATCTTTATTTGAAACTCGTTTTAATTTTTTTTGCAGAATAGTATCTTTTCATACTCTTTTCTTTATCCCTAAGGGTAGGGCCTAAAGATTTTGCTGGTGCACTTTTTGTAATCCAAATAATTCAATAACTAGGTCTGATTGAAGAAACAATATGTGTAAATAATTGACTCTTCCTGAAAAATTAAGACTTCAACTCTACTTCTTTTCTTTTTAAACAAAATCATATTTTTCCAAAATTACTATTACAAGTAGAAGAACACTACAAAAATACAATGGTTAGGTACAGTAATTGAATAAAAAAAGAAAAAATTAAAGTAAATTTTATAAATAAATATGTAAAATATAAATCTTATTTTACAATTAAAACTAAGGTTTTAAAATAATTCAAAGTTAATATTCAACTATGACAAAGTAACTACAACTTTGTATGATTTTGTATTCTTAGAATATTTTGTATTGATATTATATTTTTATAATTTATAAATTATATCCTTAGTTTAATCGTATTTATTTTTTAATTATTTGGGTCCTTTTTGGGCTTATGCCTCTGGATTTCATACTGCGCCTCTTAAATTCATGTTTATTATACCAATTATGGATATTCACATTTACCTTTTAACTTTGCTTGACTTGGAATTATTAATTATATTAAGTATACACTCCTATTCACACTCCATATTCGTATGATAAACATATTTTGTTGACTGTTTTTCATAAGGTTCATGCACTTTATTTTTAAGCAAATTATTTTCACATAAATTAGTAATTTTGTGTTAGATTAAAAGGAAATTAAAAATTTCAAAACTTGATAGAAATATTTAATAACAATTTTAAATCATAAATTATTTTTATACTTGTATTAACATGTTCTATTCAGTTATTAAATGATAATTAATTATAAAACGCATGGCCGCTACATGCATTCTTGTGCAGCTTAGAAACGTGCTACTACTTGGAACTTCAGAAGATGTTAGAAACAGGAGAGATTGATAATGCCAATGGTAGAAAGGACGGGATATTCACATTATTGATTTTATATTATATTATGGTCTGTAAATGGGTAATGGTAATAGCGTAGACAAATTTGTAATATTCTAGGCACATGATCGGTCCAGTTCTGTTTAAAATCCTCTTGCTATATTGTACTATTCCTATCCACTATAGGAGTTTGAGTTAATAGGTGCACTCCTTGCGTCAACTTTATACATCTAACTCTTTGAGGGGAGGGACTTTAGAGGTAATAATAAATTAAAAAAAACCTTTCAAGCTCGATATCATCTTACATATTTGAATAGTTTAGAAAAATGAACGAATCGAAATGGACTAGACACTTTGACACTACAAAAACATGAGCTGTCTCCTGTACTTTGACATCTTTGACTAAATTTCTTCTTCTTTAATTTGCATTGTGGAAACTTTTATGACAGATACATTATAGATGCCTCACCATGTTGAAACTCCATTAAATTACACGTGGTTCGTTACTACAAGCCATGCATTTTGGAGCCACTACTATATATGGAGCTGCTCTGGAGCATTTTTTGCATGCGTCCTTCTCCTGCAATCTCAATACACTAATATCCTCCATCTGTTCAAGCTTTTTTCCACATCCCTGGCAATGGCCGACGCCAAATTAGCTTCATGTTTTGAACAAAAAACAATCACCCCTACTTTTCATGGAAATGTCTTCCAAGTCAACAATTATACCGAAGAATCCTTGTGTGGAATAACTGATGAAGTTCCAATCATTGACTACCTCATTCTGAAGTCTGATGATCCGGCTCAGCGTTCCAGGGCCATTGACAACATCGGCAAGGCCTCTCGGGACTTTGGTTTTTTCCTTGTATGGATCTCTTCTTTCCAGGCCTTTATATTCTTCCTTTTATTTATACCTTGGCTATTGCAAAACTAGTTTGCCCAACTCGACGACGGTACTACTTTTTCTTTAACTCCTTAAACCAACATTACAGGAACGGTCAAGCAGTTTTCAAGGTGGACACTATGGCCTCAGTGCATAATAATAGAAATCCACACTATTTTTCACATAGCCTCTACCCTGCGGGAGACTCTCGCGGGGTTCAATTATTCAAACATATAACATGCTGACATTTCATGACAAGGAAAAGCACGATCGGTTATACAAAATAATAATAATAATAATTTTATTTGGTAGTTTGATGCTTCCTACCATAACTTGTTATTAATGATAACATAAACGGAAGTTCGCTCACTTTTTCTTCATACAAAATAATAATTCACAATTATTTTAAGGGCTCTCTCGACTGTATTTTTAGTAAAAGGCGAAAGAATAGATCGCTCTGTTCTCACCACACGTCTCTCTCCAAAGCATTAGTTGTCTCATCGACTTGTAGATTTCAAATTGTATGTAAATATCTTAGCCTTTTGGCAATCCTGCAGGTGAAAAATCATCCAGTGCCAGAAAGTTTAAGCGAAAAGGTGATAGAGAAGTTCTTTGAATTCTTTGACATGACGGAAGAAGAGAAGCGCAAGTATGATACTAGGAACCCGACGGACATGATCAGGTGGTGGAAAGCTGATCCAAAACTTTTTAGTCGTGAGCAGCTGAACATAGCTGTGCATCCTACTTTTCATCATTGCCCTCCTAATCCTTCTGGTTTAAGGTAAGATAATTAACGTTTTTTGCAAGTGGCCCTAACTTAGCAATATATGTACCCTATTCAATAGCTAAAGGATTTATTACTAGCAATTGTCATGGGAAATATGTTGCTCAGTAATAACTAATTAACCAGCAAGTTTGCCCTTAATTTTCTAGTGAGATACTGAAGGAGTACAGCAAAATGGTACGTGAACTTGGGCTTGAATTATTTAGAGCGATTTCCAAATCCTTGGGGCTTGAAGAAGACTACATAGAGAAGAAAATGAACTTAGAATCAGGCCACTCTTTCTTCACTGCAAATGATTATCCACCACGCCAACATTCTCAAAATCGAATGGGCCAATTTGATCACACAGATACAAGTCTCCTGACCCTCATAATACAAAATGTGGGTGGTGGTCTGCAAATTGAGCATGAGGGCAAGTGGATTAACGTCAAATTTATGCCTAACTGGATTATCGTTAACATCGCTGATCACCTTGAGGTAAATGTATATATAGTATACATTTAAAATGGACTATAACATTACATCAATACTTAATAAATGATCCATTTTTTTTTTCTTCCAGATTTTAACAAATGGGAAGTGCAAGGCAGTGGTGCATCGAGTGGTGTTGAACAACGAAAAGAGAAGGTTTACTCTGCCCATGTTTTTAGGGCCATCACTTAACACAGTTGTGAGCCCAGCGCCAGAGTTCGTGGACGGCAGCCATCCGCCTGCATATCCTGGAATGTCCTATCAAGACTACCTAGAACTTAATGGGTACCAAGTCATTGACGGCAAGTCTTGGCTCCAACAGATTCGCTACTGAAATCAATTCAATACTTTCTATATGCCGACTAGGGTTCCCTTGTATTAGAGTAATTATCTGGTAAAATAGGTGTGATTATGGTTTTGTACTAGTTACAAAGGTGTTTGGGGTGTGACCAATATTGTGAATATCGTACCGAACTTGATACCTATATATTAGTATATTGCGTGAAAATAAGACTAAGAACGTGTCTTTGTGCTTCTTAAGGAGAGAAATATCTATTGCGTCACTCTAATCGGTGGTTTACTCTAAAGCAATTGATCCCTTTTATTCTAATTCTCCTATTTCTCATACTATCATATTGACCTTAGCTTTGGTATGTGAAATGAAATGAAGATGAGGTGTTCCTATACTTTTTTTTTTAACAGAGAAAATAATTATATTAATAAAATGAAGTTACAAAACAAAATATGATCCCGCTATACCATTAAAATTTCAACACAGCAAAGAAAAAACTACCTGCTAAGGAATAGTAATACTGGGAACATTGGTTGGAGATTCAACGGGTTAAGGATAAGTTGTCTGATGGTGCCAAACTATGGACAATAAGGAGCTCCCGAATTCCATTGATGACTTCCACTATGAGTGTTTCCAAGGTTTTGCTTTTCCGTCTCATTTTCTTCCGTCTCATTTTTTGCTTTCGTCTCATTTTCTTTCATCTCATTTTTACTTTCATCTCATTTTCTTCCGTCTCATTTCCATCTTTGCGTCTCATTTTCTTCCGTCTCATTTTGCTTCCGTCTCATTTCTATCTTTGCGTCTCATTTTCTTCCATCTCATTTTGCTTCTGTCTCATTTCCTTCCGTCTCATTTTTCTTCCGTCTCATTTTCTTCAGCTTCCGTCTCATTTCTTCAGCTTTTGTCTCATTTCTTCAGCTTCATCATTATTTGTTTTTCATCAAAATTAATCGTAAAGACATTTTGACTTAACAATCTGTAACATCTCGTTACCGATGTGATGGGCATATCGGTAATTTGGATCGGGTAAATTGAGTGCATGCATTATTGCCTCTATAATTATTGATAAATGTTTATTATTACACTAGCATATGGGTGTACATGCATGTATGACATATTCCCGGCATAATTGTGTGAATTGGAAATTTTGAGA
>JANIHY010000002.1:13106208-13128776 GCA_027479065.1 Erythroxylum brevipes
CGAGTAATTGGACCGGTCCGAAATTTTTTGGAATTACCCAACCCCAGCCCGAAAATAATTCGGGTAATACCCGAATTACCCGAAATTTGAAAATTTTTTACTCGAATTAAATGCTCACCCCTATAGAAAGGTCTATCATTTAATTTGATTCAAGCTAAGGTTGGAAAAGACGTGCACTAGCCCATATAACTTAGGAAAAATCAAGTTGCAAGTCACACCCTCCGATAAGGGTGTAATTGAGCCCATATCTACTTGCACGAAGTTAAAAGAAGATTCAAAACTTCTGATACGGTTGCTTCATAACCTGCATTTTAGCTGCACAAAGTTACAGAAGGAACTATGGTCTCAGCCACAGGCATGTCCAAGACTAAGTTCGCAGGCATTAAAATATTCGTAATCGATATGGCCCAGCTCACCACCGTGCCCTAAATAGTACTCGTTGGAAACTCTAATTTTTAAATTAATACTTCCTATGTTTTTTTTTTAGTTTTAGTAGTTTTGATATCTTTATTCATTTAGAATTATCAGTAGTTATTTTTGGGTTCTTTATTAATCTTTTAACTTATCAAATAATCCTTTTTTTACGCCGTTCAATGTCTTTAATCTTTGATTTTTTATAACCAACAAATTAATTTTTGTCGTACATTTTATTTAAGTTTGGCTCAAATTTGTACGTACATTTTTTAGATTTTTAAATTTAGGTGAGTTCATCAATTGGTATTAGAATTTGGCTTTAAAGCTGGTATAGTTATCCTTCCATCTTTGTTTACGTATTATTTTACATTTTTTGGTTTAAAAAAAATGTGTTTCTTGTGATTTCTATTATTTTATTGCACCAGATTCTTATTTTTAAAGTTAAATAAATAGTTAAATTTCTGTCATCATCTTGTTTTCAGGATTTGTCTGTATTTCTTATTTCAGGAAATTTTCTTCTTCAATCATGATTCTGATAAATTAGATACTAAAATATTTTTACTTTTATGTTCTAAACTCAAGTTATACGTTCCAATATCCACAGAGATGGCATAAGAACTTCATTTTTCCGTCGTTTTACGTTGGCTTTTGTCTCCCGGAACAATCCACATCAAATTTGGTGAACGAGCACTTCGTGTTTGCTTTAATACTAATCTAAGATGCCTGATGCACCGATCCTTGCTGTGTTAGTGATAACTAATTCAAGAGATAAGATGCTGTCAAGCATCAACAGTTAAAGATGGTTTTGTTTTACTATATCCAGAACAGAGGGCTCTGTTGGAGATGTTAGCAATGCAGGATGAAACAAGAAAAGTTACAACTGATGTCCTTCGTTGCATAAAGTCATGGAACTTCCCAAATGCTATACACGTTTATTTATTGGTTCAATCAATTTTCTGTACAATTTTGGGGTACTAATTGTCAAAAACAGAGGTTGGCAGCGACTGTTGCAAGCTAGATTTTCCCGAATTATGAATCCAAATAATTGGACATTAAGCACGATAACTATAAATTCCATTTTCAGATTGGTTGGACATCTAAACATGAAGACAACAACCTTCTCTGGTACTCTAAATCTGTGTTATAACTGTTTTTGTAGCCCTCATCTGCCCCTTGAATAGAAGCTATTCGCTTCCCCTTGCCGGAAAATGAATACGATGTTACATGGAAAGACGGTAATTAGACCACCTAGTTCATCAGGGTAGCAAGTTCAAAGATGAAGCTTCTTTGCTTTCACTTTACTTTGTAAATGAAGATCTTTTTCTTTTTTTAAACTTGATTGCTTGTTATGGCAATGGTAAAGCAGGACTCGTCCTTTGCCAAAGTACAGGATGTTTACAATAGTAGAATAGACTTGGAAGTAAGGATGAGCAAAGCAATAGATGAACATACAAATAGAAAAAGTAATCACCATCATCAAAGGCTCTTCAAATCATCAGTAGGGATGTACATCTTATACTACAAATATCGCCTGCTGACATTTCATATGCTGCCATTCTACTATACACCATGTATTACTGGAAGAGGGAAAGCAGAGACTTTTTGGTAATAGTCCAATTCTTGACAGATGGATCATCTAGCCCGCCCTCTTGCCTTTATTGGTGAAAATGAATGAACAGCAACCACCACTAGCAGCTCTGCATTATACAATTCAGTAGCAAATGTTACATCCTTCGTATCAAGATAAAGATTCTTTTCGATGAACGTCAAGGCAAGAACTTTATATTCAACTATCTACGTTTTGAAGAAAAAAGGTCAAAAGTTGTTTGTTGGGTAGCGAAACATTTGTTCATACATCTATTGTAATCAAACCAACACAGAAAAGCTTTGCAGTAAAAAAAAGAAGGAAGATCAAAACTAAACTTACATATACCCGATTCAGGGAATAAGCCACGTTGTTTCTCTTGTATCCAAAAAAATTCTTTACCTAGCAACAATCTCCTTCATTCACTCTGTTTTATATAAGAGTTTGATCTAAGGTAAAGTATGAATAGTACCTGCTGTTGCTTCTGCTACTACTTCTGCTACTGGCACTGCTCTTAGAACTTTCAGTATTGCTACTAAATCCACCGCTCTGATCACTTTCTGCCGACTCTGAGTGTCTCTTCTTCCACCACTCTTCATGATCTATACCCTTAGCTTGTCCATCTAAGAATAAAGGCCTCGGAGAAACTCTTCCATCTTTTCTACCGTCATTCATGGCTGAATTTTTCTTTTTCTTGCTCCTTGATCCACAAGAGATTGGAAATACCATCTTCAGCAGAAACCCTCCATTGTCTATGCTTTGACTTCTGTTAATCTGCGCTTTCCTTGTACTCGTTCTCTTCCCTTTCTCTGATCTTCTCCGCATATCTTCCCCCTCTTTTTCTTCTTCAACCTGAACCATAGGGTGCTCCACAATATCTTTCAAAGACAACTCATAACACCCTTCAGGCATTCTACTCACCATTTCCATGAGCTCCCTTTGGCCTCGGGCAATCGCCTGAGTTCTGGAAGAAGGAGACATACTCTGGTAATGAACTTGCCGATGGTGGGGGCTTCCATGAGGACTAGTTCGCCACAAAGGTGATGAATAAACGCCGGACTTATCATCATCCTCTACCTTGTACCTGGCATAATTCTCTGCTGTTTTTGGTGGCCGTACGCCAAACTTGGTGTCGCCATATTTGCCGCTTAATCGTCCTGTTTGATCCCAGAATTGGACATGGCTATCTGGGAATTTTGTACCAGGGTCTAGCATGGGGTTGTTTGTGCACAAAATTGGAGGGAAGGGGACGAAGAGAAAAAGGGTATGTACTTGTAATTGCAGTTTGTGGGGAGTTAGTTCGATGTAATGTTACTATCTTCAACAAACGATCCGATGCGTCGTTATCTTAGAACTAAGTTCTAAATGCTGCAAGTCATGGAGATTAGGATGTTGTCAGGGTCTAGAAAGTCAAGGAATTCTAGATGGATGATGTGTGATAATGGGGTCCCCATCCCTTCTCCCATTTCTATTCAATTTTTCTTTTAACGTGGGCAAGACAAGGAGACCATCCACTTCCCTCGCAGCCGTGTTCATACGTCTCTCATCTCCTGCCTTAATTTTTACTTTTATTTCCCTAATACTTAAATATCTATTCGGAGTCTCCAAACCATACGGATTCACACTCGAGCATTCCTTAGCCCTACTAGTTGAGCGAATAAAGACTTTCTTCCCACAATAATTTTTTTTTAATACAAGGGAAAATAAACAGCTATCAAAACTAGACTCTAACTAATGCAGAATTCGGCGGTATCGAATCCCGTAAAGGTCACAGGACAATTGGGTCATGACAATCATCGGCACCTCCTAAAGGGGATGGACTCTGGGATTAGAATAAGCAGCAAGCGCAGCAAAACTGTCTGCATATTGATTTCTTTCTCGGTGCACATGTTAAATCTTCACCTCTTAAACTTGTAGCGGAATCTTCCGGATACTTGTCACCAAAAAAGAATATTCAGTCAACGATAAAATAGCAGCACAATAATTAAATTTCTTTTTAGATATGCAAAAAGGGAAAGGAAGTCCGCACTCCGCACCTAAACAAACTTATGAAGCTCAAGCCTTTCCAAATAATTCTAGTGGTTTTTGTATGGACTGTCCCCATTTGTTTAAATTCATCGACGCTTGTTTGATAAAATAATAAGTCGGCATGTGCATAACTATGCATAAATTTAAGTATCTCTGGTGTTATTCTGGTGAAGGCGATAGTTGTGTCTTACGCCACTTCTTTATCCCACACAAGACAATACACAATGGTTGTGGCTCTCCATATCCTAATTATAATGCTGGTATTGGTCTCCGCCGTTTGCTTTTTTAAGCGGTGTTCGGTTCTCTGGTTTCCATATATATTCCCATTTGAAATTATATCTTTCTGGTAATTTAATAAACTTTAATTTGACCTTAACATAGCGTGCGATCTCTGTGATCATTCCTTTTATCTATGGTTATTAGAAGTAGTTAATTGCAATGTTTGGACAGGTTATCGTGTAACACGTAGCATAGATCTTATTACGTGTCTTGAATCGTTTATGAAAGGGTTAAAAATAAAGGAAATATGGAATGTCTGATTTCGGCTCTATTTAAACTTTCGAAGCAATTTTTGAGGCCAAAATAAGCCTCAATCTCTCGAGACCTTCACAGAAAATGTTTACGTACACGCGATCAATGCTTTTTTTTTACATTTTTCTTAAGACGTGAGCACTCTTAACGGGTCAGAAGATCTGCATGCTTACAAATGATCTAAACAAATGCAAGAAACCTTAGCCTTTATATAGCTTTCATATTGAACTTCTCCATCACAAATTCAATATGAGTTCAATCTATATTAATAGGGATCCATTTTCTTTTCAAACGTTGATCCATTAATTTAAATTATTTATTGGGTCATTTTATTACTTTTGTTTCGGTCCAATTACTTAATTTAACCGATAAGTTATTGAAAAAATCCAAAATATAATTAATAGTCGTCTAAATTTATAAGGAAGGACAAAATTGTCCAACATTCTCCCCCTTGGACAATTATTAATTACAATTTTTTTACTCAAGTTTAAAAGTAGTTTGAAAACTCGGTTAAATCACGCTATTGTATTGGTACCAAGTTTTAAAAATTAAAAACTTTTGATTCAAAACATATATGTCATATGTGATACTGGTCTAATATAATCACAAATATCTAATATCTCGTTAACATGAATGGAAAAATAGAGTGTGGCAAATTAGGATGATACCTGCATGATATAATACATATCATCTTCGTTTGTAAGTCTTAATTTCTCTAACTTTATGCTAAATTGCTGCAGAAAAATCTTGTTTTCTCTCATCGAATGCTAAACAACATTAAAGAAAACTTGTTTCTCTCACTAAATGCTAAACAACATTAGAGAAAATTTTTATGTTCTCCAACTGAATGCTAAACTACATTAGGGAACACTTTTATGAGATTGAAAACTTAGATCGTGCCATGTCATGTTAAATTTATGGATATCTGTAATAAACTGTATGTATCAAAATGACATAGGCTCAAAGTCAATCTTTATATATACCTAATGACCTTTAAAATGCTTAAGATCAATATAAATCTTAAGCATTTCATATATATTATGACTATACACAAGAATAGTTATCACTGAGGATAAAAAGATGATCATCTATATTAATAAATAATTATAATGTCATAATACGTCAAAATTTACAAACTTTAAAGGAGCAAATATAATGATCCATATCAACTGTTGTCTAAGGACATTAATACCCCCATATTGGATACATGTTTAACAAATACTAGTGGGCGAAGTCCTTTAGTCAATGGATCAGCTAACATCTCCTTAGTTTTAATGTGCTCCACTTCAACGTCACCCTTCTGAATCAACTCTTTTATGGTTAAGTATTTGACCTCTAAATGCTTAGACCATGTGATATTTTTGTTGTTGTTACTGAACAACACTGTAGCAAGATTATCACAATATAATCAAATGGGTCTAGCTATCGAATCTACCACAGATAACTCAAAAATCAAGTTTCTGAGCCAAACTGCCTATATAACAACTCCATAATATGCAACAAACTTTGCATGCATGGTTGAGGAAGTTATCAGTGTCTACTTGACACTCTTTCATGATACTGCACCATCTGCTAACTTAAAAATGTACCCTGAAGTGGATTTATAATCATCTGGACACATAGCAAAGTCAGAGTCTGTATTTCATGTGAGCTTTAAATCTCTAACTTTTCTGTTTGTCAATATATAAGCCTTGGTACCCTTTAAGTATCTCAATACTCACTTAACTGCATTCCAATGGTCTACAGCTAGGTTAGCTAGATATCGACCCAGTAGTCCAACAATAAATGCAATGTCCGATCTACTACACACCTGGGCATATATCAAGCTACCAACTGCACTAGAGTACGAGACATTCCTCATAACCTCTCTCTCAACTTCATTATTTAGGCACTGTGCCAAAGATAATCTCTCACCATGAGAGATAGGTATTACTACAGGTTTATAGTCAACCATATTAAACCTTTGTAGCACTTGCTCAATGTATGCTCTTTGTGAGAGGCTTAATGAGTGTTGAGATATGTCCCGGTGAATCAACATACCGAGGACAAAAGATGCTTCACCTAAATCTTTCATGTCAAAGTGTTTGTCCAAAAGTTGCTTTACCTCATGCAACATGGTCAAATCATTTGACGCGAGCAAGATATCATCCACGTACAGTAATAGGAAGGTAACTGTGCTCTCCTAACCTTATAGTATAAGCATCTTCAACTTTGTTTTCGCATGAGGTCAAAACCTCATCAAACTTTAGGTACCATTGTTTGGAAGCTTATTTCAGATCGTATATTGATTTAGTCAACTCACAAACTTTGTCAGTTGCATCTTGATCCTAAAATCCTTCAGGCTGCTCTATATAGACCTCCTCATAAAGGTCACCATTTAAGAAAGTGATCTTAACGTCCATCTGATGTAGCTCCATGTCATAATGAGCTACTATTGTCATAATCACTCTAAATACATCCTTCGAGGATACAGGAGAGAAGGTAATATTAAAGTCAAATCCTTCTCTCTGAGTAAATCCCTTAGCAACCAAACACGCCTTAAACCGCTTAACTTGACCATGTGTGTCCTTTCTGGTCTTAAATAGTCGCTTGCAACTGACAAGTCTGCAATGTTGAGGTAAATCAACAAGTTCTCATAATTTATTATATCTCATAAATTGCATCTCATCCTTTATCGCTTCCTACCACGAATCTACATGGGGTTCAGAAACGACTTCTGTAAAAGTAATTGGATCCACAATATGTCCTATGTCATAATCTTGCTTACCCAAATAGACTATGCAATCTGGTGAGATAGCAGATCACCTCTCTCTGGTGGACCTGCACAACTACATAGGTTCTTGTATTTCATAAACCTCTTGAACAGGTATAGGTTCTTGTGCCTACATAGGCATAGTACTTAGACCTTCATCCACCGAACATGACTGTATGATAAGTGGATACGAAATAATTGTAGAATACGTGCTGCTATCTCCTGGAGGATGTGAAGATCTTCCCTCATTATGGACATCATATTCTAAAAACTTAGCCGTCTACAATTCCACCATTCTGGCCCCTCCTTCTCTACAATAAAATCTGTAGCCTTTAGAGTAGTCGGGATAACTTATCAAATAGCATTGATTAGAACGAGGTTAAAATTTGCTCTCATAAGGATTATATAACCGTACCTCAGTAGGGCAACCCTACATGCGAATGTGTGCAAGGCTTGGCTTCCTTCCAACCTGAGTTCAAAAGGTGTCTTTGGTACTGATTTACTTGGGACTCTATTCAAGTTATACAATGTCGTCTTGATGACTTCATCCCAAAGGTATTCAGGTAGGTTAGTCTTGCTTTACATTGACCTCATCATATCCTTTGTGATGTGATTACACCTTTCGGCTACACTATTTTGCTCAGGACTACCTAGCATAGTAAACTAAGTCACTATTCTAACTAATTCCAAATACGTGGCAAACAAACCCTTTTCTTGTCCTACCACTCTATGTCTTCCATAATATTACCCTCTCCTATTAGATCTGACAATCTTTATTGATTTTCTCAACTAGTTCTTAAGAAATTCATACTTTTCCTTAAGTAAGAACACATAACTATAGCGGGAATAATTGCCTATAAATGTCAGAAAATATCTAGCATTGCATAACGTAACCATAGAGGGACCACTAACATCTGTATGTATGAGATCCAATAAACCAGAAGCACGAGTTAACCCATTTTTCTTTATCTTAGTCAACTTACCCCTACAACAATCGATATATATTTTCAACTCACTAAAATCCAGAGTTGGGAGAAAGTTATCCTTTATCAATCTCTTAACCCTCTCCCTAGAAGTGTGGCCAAGACATTTATGCCACAACGTGTACGATGTTTCCTTTATGAAGGCTCTTTTTTCTAGTAACAGGTTCGGCAACATAATAAGAGGTATACATTTCGTTAGGAGTAAGACACATTCTATATAATCTGTAGGATAAGAAGGCACTTCCAATATATCTTGTATTGATAGAAATATTTACAACCCAAGTATCAAATACAAAATGATAACCCTCTTTATCCAAAACTGATACAAAAATCAAGTTCCGTCTAAAAGACAGTATATAAAATGTGTCTCATAAAACTAATACAAACTCCATATCGAGGTTTAAACCCACATCTCCTACATACAAAACATCCACCTCCTCATTGTTGCCGACCATCAGCTTCTCCTCTCCTCTAGTTGGCCTTCTCCTGGATCTCCCTTGCATTATGGAAGCAATATGGTTAGAAGCTCCACTATCTAACCACCAAGAACTTAATGTGGTTATAGCTACATTGGATTCATGAATCATATAGGCCGAGGAGTTACCTGACGATTCCTTCTTAACCTTTCATAACTTATACTTCTCGCAATCAGCCTTCCTATGTCCCTTCTTCTTATAAAAGAAGCACCTCATACCCTTTAGATCATGTGGCCCTTTAGTAATGCTGGATTGTTCAATCTGAATCTTCATAGATGGTTTGGGTTTCTTACGCTTACCCTTAGGTTGTTAAGGCTTAACCTTCCCCTTACCTTTGGCAGCTACAAACATGGCTGTATGAGGAGAACTCTTAATCTTCTCCTCTGTTAGACCACACCGAGAAATCAAGGTATTGATGTCCTAGGTCTTATCCTGAGAGATGTAGGAGGTAGCTAACATCTCAAACTCCCGAGGGAGAGTATTTAGTGCCTAATGCATTATAAGGTTATCAAGAACTAGTACATCAAGTGCCTTCAACCTAGTCTGAAGGTGAACTATCTTGATAATGTACTCTCAAATGCTTCCTTCATTTGTATACTTCATGGAGAATAGCTCTTTAATCAAGGTGCTCTGCTCCACATGAGAAGACACCTTGTCATCATCACTCAGTCTGAAATCCTGCAATAAAAAAGATGTGTGAGGAGCTCTGACAGTATGCAGCCTTACCCTTACATAGTAGAGAGGTTGTTTCCGGTAGACTCACATGCAAATGAGACAATATAAGAATGATGCAAGTTACAGCGAAAAGTAAAAACTAGCACGAAAAATTTATATATAACTAAAATTACAATAAAAACATAAATAAATGAAAATACAAATATCTGATGGAGTTTAGATGTGCGAGTACCTAATAGGCTACAAAGTCAACCCTTCTTGTCTCTAAATATGTAGGGAGACCTTCCTCAGAGACCCTGACAGAATGACATCCTACTGTCCCCCCATACCTACCTTGTGAAACCAAGTTTAATGCCCGTAAGCCTTGTCCCATACTTACCTTTATAAAGGGGAGAGAGGACGTTGGGTATAATGTCCTATGTGCTAATATGTGCATCGTGAAACATCATCACCTAATAACTGCTGTACTGTTTTGACTAACTTTAAAGGTTAATCCTTTGTGTGAGATATGGAGCCTGATAAAATATTCTGGACTTTACACCAAGCCCACGTTCGTTATGCCTTTTGTATTCTATTCTCCTAATGTATCGTATTATTGAAAACAATTAACAGTAAATAAAAAAACCTAGCTGCCCGTGGACGTAGCCATATTTTGGTGAACCACATAAATCTATGTGTTCGTTTATTTTTCACACTGTTCTTTGATTATTGTGATTGATCGTCCATAACATCCTCTACCCTTATCTGATCACGTTAAACTTTTCTATTACTAGCTACTATCTCATTAAGGACCAACTCTGACATATCCTCCTTGATCACTTCCCGTCAGTTCTTGTAAGGCCTCCCTCTTCTCCTCTTATAGTCACTAAATGTTATTCCCTCACAACTTCGTATCGGAGCATTAGAGGGCCTCTTATGTACGTGCCCATGAGAAGACACCTTGTATCTCTGGAAAATGTCATCCATAAACTCCTTCGCTATGGTTGTATTCAGTAATTCACTCAGCAGATGATTTGGGATCGACCTCTTGATGGTCAAATAGCATATCCTATTTGATTGCTCCCAAATTGTCATAGTTGTTTTATCAGCTTCTGAACTAATATCAGTAAGTGGAGAATGTCTCTTGATGTGCATCACCATACTAACGTCAGTCATCTCCAGGGCAAACTCCACATCCTTCTTCCACATATTAAAATTAAAACCATTTAAAGTCTCAATCGTGACAGCATTGTTGTTTTCAAAAAAGGTGACTACAAGATAAAAAAGACAATGTAAAAATCAGTTCAAATGCAGGATAACAATGATAACAATATCTAAACAAAGAATCTAATCACACATATTATGAAATACCTTTGGGCTGAATACATAATATATGCAATTAGACCTCCACATTAAGGCAATCAAAGTACAAACCATCAACTCTCATAACACTACCACCTTTAAATGAATAGATCATTTAAGCAATGACTTTCTCCATCTAATGCCCTTATGTAAAGTCAATACTTTTGGGCAAAATAACCAAACATAAGGCCAAAAACATCCCCTATCATGTGATCAGAACAATCCAAAATACTGACTTGAAAGGACACTTTGGTGACTACATTCTCATCGGTACCTTAAAAAGTCTACAAACAAAAGAGATATATCTTTATGTCATCCTCACATTCTATACGATCATAATGTATGTAAAAATCAATTATAAATGCAAAAAACCAAATGCACAATCAAATAATCACATACTGGTACTGAAAACATTGTCTTTAAAATTTATTTGAGATTTTTATTTAAAAAACTCTCAATGAAAGTGACTATCATACTCCTTAATACCGAAGCTACCACACGAGACACAAAACCTTAAGTGTCTCCCTTAATGTACAATTCGGAGAACGAAAATGCACTCAAAACTAACTTTAAAAAGTTTTAAAACCTTTTTCGAAATCCAATTACCAATGTAATAAATCCAGAAAATTGAAAAAACAATTAAAAAATTCCCCCGACCCAAAAACTGACTCAAAATGACCCAGGGCATCCTTACAGGAATTTTAAAATTTTTCCTTTTTCCTTTTTTAAGATGCTGATGTCAAATCTAAAAAATTTGAAAAAAGCACTTTAAAAATTCCTCCAAGTCGAAAACTAACCTAAAAGGACTCGGGATATCCTTACGAGAATTCTAAAAGTTTTTCTTTTTATTCTTTTAAGGTGCTGATGTCAGCATCATTGTAGTGTTGACGTCAACCGACGTCATACTATATGTGGCCACGAGGCGCACATACGTTACACGCACGTCGGCCACCGCACCTCAAATGCGTCTTGATGCATACCAGCATATGTCCTGATACCATCCGTCCACGTGTTAGGCATGTGGTGGACTCGTGCATCGCACGTGCCAGCCCCTCCGTGTCCATAAGGTATCAGGTCGCGTGAGGTGTGTGTGTTTGTCACCTCGTGGAGCCACGTGAGTTGACGCAGTTGGTGCATGTAGTACACGCACCAACCATAACCATCCGACTTCTATTACTATAGCACCATCAGGCGTGTGTGGTGCATGCGCCTAATAGTGTTCTAGCCCTCTGACGAGGAGGGCGATTTTCGGTGATCCTGGATTCCTTTTTACTCTTTTTGGCCCGTTTTTGACCATTTTTTATAGCTAACTTTATATATACTACTTTTACCTAATTATATACACAAAAAGGTAAAAAATGAATAAAAATAGATGAAAACTATAATGGATGAAAACTGAAAAACTTTCATTTCTGGCAACCTAATCACGTAACGACTTTAATACTATGTGTAACACATAGGATAAACCTTATTAATGTCCCAGATTGTTTATGAAAGGGTTAAAAACAAAGGAAATGTGGAATACTTGATTTTGGTTTCATCTAAACTTTCGAAGCAATTTTCGAGGCCAAACCGAACTCTAATTTCCTGGAACTTTCACAAAAAACGTTTACAGACACATAATTAACATCTTTCTTCAATTTTATCAAGACATAAACGTTCTTAATGAGTCAAATGATCTGTATACTTACGAATGATTTAAGCAACTGTAAGAGACGTTAATCTTTATAGAGCTTCCATATCGAGCTTTCTCATCATAAGCTCGATATAGGTCCGATTCATACTAATCGAGAATCATTTTCTCCCCGAAATTTGACTCATTAATTTAAATCATTTATTGAGTTACTTTATTACTTTTGTCTAAATTAAATTACGTAATTTAAATAATAAATTATTGAAAAAATTAAAAATATAATTAATAATTGTCTAAATTTATGAAAAGTTGTCCCCACGTATAGACTTTTGGTTTATTGGAATAATATATATGAGCAGAGCCCTCGTGCTTTACGTGGACAGAACTTTAACTGAATGGCCTGCTTGGAACAATTCATCAAAAACATTTCAGAGTTAAAAGGGACCAATGAAAGCTCAAGGCCTTGTATTTTGTATGTCATAGTTTAACCAGCGGAATCTGCGCTTCAACGTGATAACAAGTCATTGCTAATTAACATGAGAACTTTACTTTTCACCTAAAAATAGATTAAATTTTAAATTTGAAAAGATTAATTTAATTTAATTTAATTTAAATCGATTTAAATAAAATAAAATCGTTTTAATTTTGATTTAATAAGATTTTAACGGATAAAACTCAATTAAAAATTTAATTTAAAAAACAATCATCTTATTAGAAGGATTTATTCATCTTTTCTCTTGTTAATTTTAAAAATTCTTAAACAAGTTTTATTTTTTATTCAAATTTGACTTATTATAATTTTTAGTGTAAGCTCAACTCATAATCTTGTATTTTTAAAAATTTTAATAATTATGCAAAATATGAATACATTATTAAATAAAAAATATATAAATTGTTTTAAAATAAAATATAATTTTTTATCATGTATAATGAGATCAAGTTAGACAATAAATATAAAATATTTTTATAAAATATAAAATATTATTCTTTATATAAATATTGATTAATTTAAAATAACTGCAAATAATTTTAGGTTAAGATAATTATAGGTTTTTTTTTACAAATATTGAATAGAGTTGAATTTGTATACGTAATAAATTTCACTTTTAAAATTTTTATAACTTAATTAAGCATATTCTTAAAATATAAGCTAATTCTTAAATTTAAAATTTTTTGGATTTCAATTTATGGGATTAAATTAATTTAGAGAATATATACGAGTTTAATATAAAGAAAAGGTTGTTGCCTTGCCTAAAATATTTCACTTTCCATAAGCTCCCTACAAAAACAGAAGATTGTACTTATCAAAATTAGTATTAATTAACCCTCGATTTAAAATTGGCATCGTCATTCTATGCGCCATAGGATTCTGTTTACATGGAGAGTGAGCTACACTCCCTGGCTCACTTGCTTCAGGCGTTTAACACTTGCAATTCGATTCGCCAAGGGAAACAGCTCCACAGTTTCTTCTTCAAAAAGGGTCTCATAAATTCCACTCTTTCACTTGCCAACCGAATCATACAAATGTATATTCGTTTTGGCTGCGTCAGCGATGGGCGTAAGTTGTTCGACGATATGCCCAAGAGAAACTGTTTCTCTTGGAATACTATTATAGAAGCTCACATGAAGTCTGGGAACATTGAGAAATCGATCGAGTTTTTTAATTTGATGCCTTATAAGAATGACTATTCATGGAATGTGGTTATTATGGGACTTGTTAAAGCGGCCGAGTTGGAAGTTGCTAGGAGGTTGTTTAATGATATGCCTAATAAGAGTAAGATGGCTTGGACTTCGATAATTAATGGTTATGCTCGAAATGGTTGCCCATCAGAAGCACTTAAGCTTTTCAGGGAATTAAATTCGGACCCTTTGGCCAAATGGTGCAGTGATGCTTTTGTATTGGCTTCGGTTGTTGGAGCATGTACTAGTCTGAAGGCTAATAGGTGTGGAAAGCAAATACATGCACGGGTTGTGATTGGTGATGTGGAACTTGATCCGGTTTTGGCTAGTTCTATAGTGAACTTTTATTCAAAGTGTGGTGATTTAGGCAGTGCAACTTGCTTTTTGAATATGATGGAGGAACCTGATGACTTCTCTTTATCTTCATTGATCACAGGCTATGCCAATTGTGGTAGAACCAATGATGCTAGAAAAATATTTGATAGAATTGGCAATCCATGTGTTGAGGTGTGGAATTCTTTGATCTCTGGATACGTTGCCAGTTTTGAAGAGAAGGAAGCATTTGTACTGTTAAATATGATGTTAAAGAATGGAACTCGGGCAGACTCCTCTACTATTGCAAGTATTTTAAGTGCCTGTGCTACCTTAGGAAGCTCTCAAAATGGAAAACAAATGCACACTTATGCTCTTAAAGTTGGTTTAGTTGATCATGTTGTGGTTGCTTGTGCTTTGATTGATGCACATGCTAAGTCTGGTAGCCCAAATGATGCCTTCAAATTATTCAGTGAGCTCAGAGCACATGATACAGTCCTTCTCAACTCCATGATCACACTGTTTAGCAACCATGGTAAAATTGAAGATGCAAAAACGATTTTCAATACAATGCCAACCAAAACTTTGATATCTTGGAATTCAATGATAGTGGGTCTTAGTCAAAACAGTTGTCCAATTGATGCATTGGATCTTTTTTGCCAGATGAATAAGCTGGAACTGAAGATGGATACATTCAGCTTTGCTAGCGTGATCAGTGCCTGTGCTAGTATAACTTCACTTGAACTTGGTGAACAGGTATTTGCTAGAGTACTTATCACTGGTTTTGATTCTGATGAAGTAGTTTGCAGCTCAATTGTTGATTTTTATTGCAAATGTGGTTGCATTGAAAAGGGCAGGAACCTGTTTGACACAATGATCAAGTCAGATGAAATCCCTTGGAATTCAATGCTAATGGGTTATGCTACAAATGGTCAAGGATTGAAAGCTCTAACATTATTCAACGAAATGAGGCATGCTGGTGCAAAGCCAAATTATGTCACGTTTACAAGCATTTTGTCTGCTTGTAATCATTGTGGATTGTTGGAAGAGGGATGGAAATGGTTTGACATAATGATGCACGACTATCATATTGATCCAGGGATTGAACATTATTCTTGTATGGTTGATCTTTCTGCTCGTGCTGGTTTCTTAAGGGAAGCAATCAATCTTATAGAAAATATGCCTTTTGAAGCAGATGTCAGCATGTGGTTATCAATATTGAGAGGTTGTGTGGCTCATGGAGATAGGATTCTTGGAGAAATGGTAGCCAAGCGGATTATCGAGCTAGATCCTGATAACTCTGGTGCTTACGTACAGCTATCTAGTGTATTTGCCTCCACAGGTGAGTGGGAAAGTTCAGCTTTGGTTCGAAATGTGATGCGGAAGAACCAAGTGAAAAAAAACCCAGGTTATAGTCGGGCTGACTGTTGAAAAACACATTCTTCTTGTAAAGTAATCGTGGGTAGTACAAATTGTGATGAGAAATTTATACTTCCAAATTTATAGGGAAACGATTTATAGGTTGCCTAGTCAATGAATGTAGGCAGGCAACAACATGCACATGCAAAATTGCCCTGAGACGGTAACATAGGGACCGGACCCAACAACATGCACATGCAAAATTGCCCTGAGACGGTAACATAGGGACCCAGTGGTTGAAAGATGGGAACTAACCAATATTTGCAGCTCTGATACACAGAATCTTTGGTCTTTGTCCTGAGAACTGAAGTCAAACTTTGTTTAGCAATGTGATGTACAAGAAAGTGAATTTGGAACTTGGAAACTTGTAACATAGGTGAAACTCTATAGAAATGCCGGAGCACTTCCTAATATAACTACCAAAAAGATATATATTTGACATAAACCGGGTCTACATGAGATTGAGATGCACCCGAAAGAAAAAATCTTATGATTTTCATGACTGAGTGCAAGTTAATTTGAACGTTGCAAATGTTAGTCATGATTCAAAAGCAAATTCAATTGCGTGAGTAAAAATTGTATTGTAAAAGGCGGGTACGTGTTGGCCTACAACGATACGAGTCTTACTTTTAACTTTATTAATGAAGTAAAAAATAGTTAATTAAGAAAGAGTCACTGTCACAAATCAAAAGCCAGCAATTAGGGGGAAAAGGCGTAACATTTAATTTGTTGCATTTCGAGTCTTTGGATACGTCAAACCTAACTATTGTTATGCCTAAATAAAATATTCTACGTCTGCAAGATTGTTCAATCGTAACGTTATATATTTTTAATTTAATTAAATTTTATATCGCATTTTATTTGAGCTATCTTATAAATCAGGCTCGACCTTTGAATTAACTCCGCGTTGCCCATTCTCCTCTCTTCATCATTTTTGCAGGATTCAATTATGTGATTAATTTTTTATGATTATTAATAAAAGATTGACTATTTTTTAATTTTAACTAATAATATGTCAAAAAGTTTTTTCTTTGCAATACCATTATATGAATAAAGAGTTTCACTCCAGCATATCCTCTTATGAAGATCTTTTTTTTTTTTTGGTAAATAGGGGAGAGAGATGCTAAGAACGTAAGGAAGCCACAAAAAAGACATCAAGGTCCAAACGTTGGCGAAGACCAAGGATGAGGGTCTCCCAAATAGACCAAGGATGACGTGAGCATGCGTCATGTTTAGCTAAAAAATTGGCACAGTTGTTGCCTTCCCGAAGAGTATGAGCAACAGAACAAATCCACCCACGCCGCAACAAGTTCCGGAGATCGGCAATGACAAACCAGTAAGCATGGGAAAGAGGGCAAGGTCCCGTGAGCAGCTTAACAGCATCTTGTGAGTCCGATTCAACAGCGACACGACGATAGCCCCATTGCCAAGCAAGATCCAAGCCATTCCGGAGGGCTATCAATTCTGCAAGCAGGGGAGTTGTAATGCCAATGTATCCAGAGAACCCCACTAGCCATTGGCCTATATCGTCACGGAGGAGTCCACTAAAACCAGCCGTCTCCGGATTGCCTGACGAGCAGCCATCCACATTTAGCTTGACAAATCCTGGGGACGGAGCCTGCCAGACTATCCACTGGGGCGACAGTTGGGGACAATCCGAAGTGCAATAGTGAGTACAATCACCAAAGAGCCACCAGAACCGTCAGACTTGGCCTTCAATCGACAGAACCTCATGGTGCAAAACCTCATTATTTCTTGCAGTCCATATTATCCACATCACTAAGAGAAATCTCAACACATGGGAAAAAGAGCGGAAGGCGGCAAAAACCTGCGAGTGTAGCCATTCATCAAGAGTAGAGCGGAAGAAAGAATCACCAATCAAACCAAGGATGGAGAGCCAAACCGCTCTAGCCTAAAGGCAATCCCGCAACACATGAGTTTGAGTTTCCCACCCTTGTCCACAACGGGAACAAAAGGGGGACTGAGCGAAGCCCCGCTGATAGCGCAGTGCGTTAGTGGGTAGAAGGAACCATCGAACTTGCCAGAAAAAGAAGCGGAATTTTTGAGGTAGAGGCAGTTTCCATATTTTCGACCACTGCTTGGAAGGATCTGGAGGAGAAGGTAAGCGAGTAAGAAACTCATACCCGGATTTCACGGTGTACTGCCCAGATGGTGATTCACCCCAAATAAGCGAGTCCGCTATCAGAGGTGATCGAGAGACGGGAACTGCAGCGATCGATTGAAACACGTTCGACGGTAAAGGCGTTCGTAGGCGTGAGAGGTCCCAATGGTGATTGTCAGTGAGAACATCCCCCACCATTAACAAAGCGTCATGTCCCTCTACATGGTTGACCTGAGTACGGAGTGGATACTCCCCAACCCACCGATCGGTCCAAAACGATATGGAAGCTTCGTTCCCCACCTGCCAGCTGAAGCCATCACGCAAGTAGGGGATAGATTTGCAAATGGCTTTCCAGCTAAAAGAAGCGGTGGGTGGAGCCGTACTCGATAGAACTGAGGCATGTCGAAGGTACTTGCTACGCAACACCTCAACCCAGAGTTTCCAACTGTTTTGTGTGAGTTCCCACACCAGCTTACGAATCATTGCAATATTAGCATCTCGGGCCATACAGAGACCCAAGCCACCCACAGACTTACGACTACAAACAATTTCCCAACGCAATAGAGGGATACCCTTACCAGCAATGTTTTTCCACACAAAGTCACGACTAGCGCGATCAAGGAGCTCACAGACCCCGGTAGGGAACCAGCATGTCTGCATCGTGTAGAGAGGGATAGTGGCGAGAGTGTGCGCCAAAGTAACGCGTCCAGCTTTATTAAGGAGTT
This sequence comes from Erythroxylum brevipes, assembly GCA_027479065.1. Lineage (NCBI taxonomy): Eukaryota > Viridiplantae > Streptophyta > Magnoliopsida > Malpighiales > Erythroxylaceae > Erythroxylum > Erythroxylum brevipes. The sequence goes on from JANIHY010000002.1 coordinate 13,124,885, forward strand.
TTGCCTTCCAACCTTGCAGTCGGCCATGGATCCAATCAATAACAGCCTTAAAGTCCCCATTTCTGGTTCTATTGGTACCAAAAATGGGGACCCCAAAGTAGTTACCCAGATCAGGAGTGAATGACAACTTGAAATGGAGACGCAAGCGGTCCTTATGGCGACGAGGAGCATGGGGCGATAAGAACGTCTTGGATTTCTGGTCATTGAGTATCATACCAGAGCACGAACAAAATTGTTGTATGGTCTTCAAAACCACCCTACATCCGTGGATAGAAGCCTGAGAAAATAACAGAGCATCGTTAGCAAAAAGTAAATGAGAAAGGAGGGGCCCATTACCTGAAACCTTGATGGCCTTCCAAGCCCCCGCCCGGACACGATCTAAGATGAGCATGGATAACTTTTCCATGCATAGGACAAATAAAAACGGGGATAGAGGATCCCCTTGGCGTAAGCCTCGCAGAGGAGTGATCGCCGGAAGACAGGACTCATTCTGCAGGACAGAGAGACTAGTCGTGGAAACACAAGACATAATGAGGGAAATGAAAGGCGTGGGAAAACCAAAGTCCACCAGGGTCTGAAAACGCCAATCAATTCGATCGTAGTCTTTATTCAAATCAATCTTCACGGCCAAGTAGCCGTCCTTACGCTTGGACTTCCTGATATTGTAGAGAATTTTTTTGGCCAGAATGATGTGTTCGGATGCAATGCACCCTGTATCGAAAGGATGATGTTCGCTAAAAGCGGACGGAGGCGTTGGACAATAACTTTGGAGAGGATCTTATAGCAAACATTACACAGACTGATAGGACGGAAGTGCGCCATGGAGGAAGGGTGACACTCTTTAGGAATAAGGGTCACCAGAGTGGCATTGATTTCAGGGGGGAAAATGCCAGAAATGAAGGCATTCTGAACCATGGAGAAAACGTTGTCCCTAACGATATGCCAGAACTTGGTGTAAAAAACAGGTTGAAAGTCGTCAGGCCCAGGTGCCTTATAGGGGCTTATGGATTGAAGCACATAATAAACTTCTTCCCTGGTAACAGGAGCCAAAAGGGAGAGGGCATCAGCCTGAGAAATCTTAACGTGGGCTTGAATAGAAGGGAAAGGCGTGGATATGTCCACGACATTGCAGGAAAGGTCACTGAAATAACGTAGAGCCTCTGACTGAAGCTCGGCCTATTTAGTTATCCAAGAGCCATCCGGGTGACGCAGTCGCTCTACCCGGTTACGTTGACGACAATTGATAGTCATCGCATGGAAGAATTTAGTATTGCGGTCCCCATACCGCAACCAGTTAACATGAGATTTCTGGAACCAGTAGACTGCTTCTTGCCTAAGGATGTTATTATACTCGGAGATAAGGTCTTGTTCCAGTTGCAAAAGGGAGTCTCCGTGATGAGAGGCTAAAAGTTTTTGGAGGTTGCCAAGGCGAGCAAGGATGCGACTCTTCCGGTGAAAGATATTGCCAAAAATTTGCTTATTAAACACGAGAGCCACCTCCTGTACCAAGGCAAGGCTCGTAGCAACAGAAGCGTGGGGTTTGGACCATGCTGTCCGCAATACCGAGAGGAACTCCGGATGCATAGTCCAAGCAGCTTGGAAACAGAAAGGGCAGGTGGAAACCGGCAGAATGAATCCGAACAACTGCAACACGATTGAGTGGTGATCCGAGTTCGTACGGGGGAGATGGTGGACCAAAGCGGTGGGAAAGAGGATTCTCCAGGCGGTGTTACAGTAAGCTCTGTCAAGGCAAACAAAGGTAGAGATAGCACCACTGCCCTTCTGCCGGAAAGTGAAAGGAGAGCCGTGATATCCCAAATCCATAAGGGAACATTCATTTAGATGCTGTTGGAAATGACGAGTCCGCTGTAGAGAATAAGAGCCACCCCGTTTTTCCATAGTGGAGGCGTAGTCATTAAAATCCCCAATCAGGACCTAAGGCAAATCACTGATGGCATGTATACACTTGATTTCACGCCAAAAACATTCACGACCAGAAGGGCAAGGGCTAGCATAAACGACGGTCAGAAACCAAACCTTGTGTTGGGAGTCCCGAACGAGACAGTGAATGAATTGTCTGTGAGAAACTAAAACTTCAATCATAGAAACGAACGCATGCCACATGCACCATATGCCCCCAAGAAACCAGTGCCTTCCACACGGATAGCGTTCGAAAACCCGAGAGAGCTAGAAATCTGGTAAGCCCGGGGGGGCGATATGTTCGTTTCCACCAGGATCAGGATGTCCACATTATGACGGAGATGAAGATCTTTGACGCAAGAAGGAAACTGAGCATTAGCCACCCCACGGCAATTCCACGATAATATGTTCAGACTCTTAATTATAAATTAAAAAAAAAACATGAAGGGGGAGCGCGACCAACATTAGCAGGCGAGGCTGCTAGGGCCCATATCAAAATCGACATCTTCCCCATCCACGTGTATCGGATCGGAAGGAATAACAGTGGTCTTCGGAGCTAAGGTCGGAGGGACACCAAACACGCAGGGACGAAGCTCACCATTACCCGGGTCTGGGGGGTCAGGGCCCTGCAAGACATGGACACTTAGCAAAGGTGACCCGTCACGAAGGATAGCTGTAGAGTGAGGGGGAATAGAGTTTTGAAAGGCTTGACGAAACTGAGAGGCAACCTGGTGAACAAGAGACGGGTCTATGGGGGGTCCAAGTGAAAGGGTTGGGCTAGGTTCCCGAACAGGTATGGAGGAAGTCGAGGGTGGGACAGGACCGTGGGTCTGAGTAGGAGGGCTAGATGGGCGCCTTGAATCACCAGTTCCATTGACGGTGGGCTGGTCCTTCAGGGGAAACGAAGGGGTTAGTGGGAGACTGTTGGAGAGGCCCGGACCTTGCATCCGGATGGGGCGTGGAAGTTGTTCGTGTCTTCTAGAAGATGTGCCACCCTTAGTAAGTCCACTCGTAGTTCCCACTTCAAACGAAAACTCTGGAGTCAGTTCCTTATCCCGACCCTCGATCTATCCACTATTCCCTACGTCAGTACCAAATGTGACCGTAGAGAGGACAGAGTAACGGTTGGATGGCTGACGTTGACTAGAAGGAGGAGCGGCAGTGTGCATGGACCTTGATGAGCGCGAGGGTCTTTTCGCGATAACCATCCAGGAGCCAACCCCCAGGGCGTCTCCTGTGTTGTCAATGCCAGTGGTCACATCTAGAGGAGGATTCAAATCCACGGTCATCGGGGTAGGCTCTCCCACTGGAATGACCGGAGGGCCGGCCACGAGAGGCTCATTAACAGATTGAGGAGGAGAGAACCAGCTGTCGCTATGCCCAAATTTTCCACAGGTAAAGCAAATAGAATGAAGGCCTTCATATTCCACAAAATGTGTACTGCCATTGATGACAATTTGACCGACTAAAAGCTTATCCATATCAACTTCCACACAAATTTGAGCGAAGCGTCCACGATTAGCCAAGGTAGTGTTCCTATCAACTTTAACTGGGCGTTCGAGCTCGGTGGCAAGGGCAAGAAGAAGATCCTCATTGTAGTATTGGACAGAGACATTGGGTAGGTGAGCACATACGAGAGTAGAGTCGACGACAGCATACATCGCCGAGAAACCTGGATACCACAGGCGAACAGTTAAATAGTGGTCAAAGATCATCCAGGGGCCCTTATCCAGAGCATTAGCAAAATCATTCCGATGATCAAATTTAACCAGGAAATGATCGAATCCTAAGTCCAGGAGATCAAAGCCGCCTGCAGGTTTCCAGAGTTGTTCGATTTTGGCATAAAGGATCCAGAAGGAAATGGAACGGCCTAACAGCTTGACGACAACAGATTGCCGCCACGGGCTTCAAGGGATTCCATATACGCTGGGTCCACGTGGAATATGGGACCTTGCTTGTTGGGGGGGGGGGG
>JANIHY010000002.1:13239358-13250464 GCA_027479065.1 Erythroxylum brevipes
AACCCAAGTTACAAACCAAACATCATTTTTTATTTTTCATACCCATTCCCATTCCCTTCTACTATTATACCCATATCTATACCCAACCCCATGCTCAAACCAAACGCCCCCTAAGTTCAAGTAACGAAACCTTTTGGGTCAAATGGAGGAAGAGTAGCCACATTGGAAGAAAAGACGAGAGGGAATCTTAGGAACCAAATTACAAAGGCAACAAACTTGATCAATTGAAAATTTGAGCTTATATTTTGTTTTCAATCTACCTGCTTACCATGTGGTGCAGGAGGCTTTGGGCATCAATAATCCTTTCCAAATAATGTTATACCAAGGAACATAAAGAAGATGAGGTCTAATCATGGACGTAGCTATCACTGGGTCTCCCAAAATTTTAAAAAATTAAATATTATATATATATACATATATGAGGATGAAGTTATTTGAGGGGTTAGTAGTATATTGGGTTCCTAAAAATTTAAAAAAATTAAATATTTGGACCCTCCTATTATAAATTTCTGACTCCGTCACTGGGTCTAATAGCTTCTAGACCTAAGGAACTAGAGAATTTCTCATTACTCGTGGAATTCCAGACAGCTTTATCCTTTAAAAAGTGGCTAGATAAATATGTTGGAAGATAAGAAAGCAATTTGTCTATATCTCCTTCAAGCGCTAGCCAAGAACACTAATCAATAATTTTGGACACTCACATGAGCTGAAATTTTGGCTACAAGGAATAAGATTTCACTTCTTATAGATAGAGGGCTAACAAGGGACCAATTATCAATTTAAAACCATGTTTCCTCTCTATTTCCAATATGTATTTTGAAAAGAGAATAAATGGTTTGTCTTTTCCTTGGCACAAAGATGAAAGGCCAATAATGCTCCTTCTTTTCCTTTAAATGTCAAAAGCTGGATTCTTTTAACTAGAATTCATTAGTCTACTTGCTAGCAAGTGCTTCCTTTGTCATTGAAGAGTCTCCATATCCTCTTGGCCACTAACATTATTTGTATCAAGTTAATCGAGACAAATCTTAAGCACCCTTCATGATTTTTCTAGCATAACTCATCCCATTTAACTTTGGAGCTCTTAGGATTGTCAAATTTATCAGTCCAAAGAAAGTTCCTCATGCATTTCTCCATCTCCTGAATAATCTTTTTTGGAAGGAATAGATGTGAGGTTCATGTAGATTTGTCAAAACAGATGCAATGAGTTGAACACTGCCAACCTGAGAAAGAGTTTTATTATGCCAGGCACCAATTTTCCTTTTGAAATTCAGTCAATAAACTTAAGCTTCTTTAATGAAATATGGACTCTAAGATATTTAAAAGGCAAGCTGCCAACATTCCTTTCAACATTTGTAACATCAAAGGAAAAGTAGATCTTACTTTTCAGCACATTTGACACTAGGCCAGATCTTTTGCAAAATTCTTGAAGAGATTCTCGATATGGAAGTGTGATGAGTCCCACGAAACAACATAAGGTGTAACCAATTACTTTTACTCTTTAATAAGTGAAAAAAAGTTTAGTATGGTCAAGTTTGTATGATCTTAATCTTTAAAAGATAATCAGTTCTCAATATCACTTGAAAACTCATGATACAACTTCTTTGAAGCTGACTTAACTGAAAAATCTTTCTCAATTCATATGGTTTAATAATGTTACGTACTTGAATACAGAGATGGATCCAGGGGAGCTAGCAAGAGTTATAGCTCCTATATATATATAAAAACTAAGTAGGGTTATAGTCCCTATAAAACTAAGTTCCTTGGCCCCAAAACTAAAATCCTGGATTCGTCGTTGTTTGAATAGTTTTGGTTATTCTCGTATCCTTCTAATTAAGGTTTTCGAAATGTAAAATAAAAAAAGATGGTTAAAATAATAGTACTAGATCAAATTTATTTTGATTAATCATTAAATTAATATTATTTTACTAAGTTTTAATAAAATAATATCATTGTATTTAAATTGATTGACTTTATAATTAATTAAGAGCTATCCCTTTGTGTTCGCAAGAGTTAACGTAGGCACTTGCACCCACTTCGCGTAAACTTGTGTAGTAATTTAATTTTGTCGTAACTCGCTTCTACGTAAATGCCTATTTTGTCCCACAGCAAATTTATTTGTTATATTAAATAAGTGATTATATGGTTAACCTCTTTTTCGATGCTTGTCCATAATCAGTGGTGATCTCTATCGACATTTATAATGCTTGGCAAGCTAAAAATTGGGTTTTTGAAAATTTGTATTCTTTTTATAGCTTAATTCAACTTTTTCTGCGTTCAAAAATTTTAAACAAATCCAAATGGGCGCAAACTTAAGTTATTTGTAGCTGAGCATCTCAGTTCTTTATTGATTGCAAGTAACAAGAGTTAATATTTTGATAATATTAATAATGTTGTTCTTTTAATGATTAAAAAAGTAAGTGTATTTATAATTAATTAATGTTTTAAAGAAAAATGTTCATGACATATAAAAAAAGTCAAATTAAATTGGATCTTATAATTGATATTCAATATTAAATCCAAAGGAATCAAATTTAAAGATTGACGTATTGCAAAAATGATTTGGAACAAGTAAAATTTTTAATCACATATTAGTTCATACAAATCTATGCATAATTGAAAAACTTTGAACTTTTAGAATATCAATGTTTTTCAAAGTGAATAATCAATCTAATAATATCATTATCTATTCTATCATATAAAATTATTTATTTATTTATTTTCAATTATATTTTAAACATCTTAACATTAGTAACACAAGCAAAGTTAAATGAATTTGTTTAATCTTATGGGTAATTTAATTTTTTATTGACTCAAAAATATTTGGGTTGACTAAAATTTGAGAATCGGACCTCTAATTCTTTTCACTGACTTGGATAATTTTTAAATCAGTAAAAATATAAAATATATAAACCAAATTACAAATTATGCTTACAAATAAATAAGTTGTATTGTGTAGGATCAACTAGCTCTCTCTTTAGTGACAAACCAAATTTATCCAGCCTTCGCTTATTTTTCATCTATTTATTCTTCTTTGGGAGAGACAAATTTTATATATCAAAAGGTAATGTGACGATCATTCACTTATTTCCGTTACAATACCAATATTTTCAGTCACTTAGTAAAGAATGTATATGTATATTTAGTTTCTCTATTGATTAAGAATAAATTTATGTATTATTAGACATTTTTAGACTTTATGTATAAATAAGATTCTTATTTAATGTTGTTATTGTTGTAGTGTATATATATATATACAATTTAGGTAGGTTAGAATATATCTTCCTAATAAGCAATATATATATAGTTAAATTATCACCGTTCAATATAATTATTGACATCTTCTTTTTTTATTAGATTTATCATTTATAGTAATTGTCCATTACCATTTTTATGCGACAAATCACTTGATAATGCTCTAATATCCAATTGTTTTCAAACATATCATTATCAGAATCATCCCGTAAATTCCATCTTTACCTCTCTCTCTCTCTCTCTATATATATATTATATATATAATACATATATGCATAAATACACATGTATAAAACGATTACAATTTCAACGGTGGACATTGCTCCTTGTTGCCCACCAGATAAATAATGGGTAGTTTGGTCATTCCACTGCAGCCCACTAGTGTCAATAATATTCTCAAAAACGAGCGAAACGCAACAAACGACGACAGTGATCCAGCACAGCACGGTCACTTCTCGGCGCTGCGCCATTCGATGGCCACTAAATCTCACTTCCAAAACATTTGACCATTATTGGATCGTACTGTACACTCGTTAATTCGAGAGTGTGAACCAGGCACTAGTTCTGACAACAAATTCGACGATGGAGATGTTTGGTCGCCGCGTCATATTCGAATAAAGAAATAAAATATAGCAAAAGGAAAGTGAATATTAAAAGGGTAAAGCCACTCATGACTGGACGCCACGCAAGTTCCCGTATGTATTTGCTGTGTTTCTTATATAGGCCTCCACTTTGGCTCTGGGCATCGACACTCAATCATACATAGAGAGCCAACTAGAGAAACAGAGACAAAACAGAGCGTACGTAAGACAAAGAGGAGACAGTGAAAGTGCTGTTCCAACGTAGAAGGCATCATAGAAAGAGAAGGAGGGTCCTGCTTGTGCTTCTTCAAAGTTAATGGTTTTGAATAGCGTTTTACTGTTTCTCTGATGTTAAAAGGACGTGAAGAAGCTTGACTTCTTTTCCTTTTTCTTTCTTATCTTTTCTGGTGTTGGAATCTCTGAAGAAACTTTCTCAAGGTCAGATCTTTATCTTCAAAGTCTGCAACTTTCTCTCTTTCTTTCTGTTTGCTTTTAGTTTGGTTGATATTGGTCTCCTTTCTGTTTACTCTGTGCTTGGATTCGGATTCTATCTGGATGGCCGCTTGCTCCATTTACAGACTCTTTTTGTTTACTATATGGATTGAATTGTGTACGTATTCCTGATTGCGTTATTCTACTCTCAGTTGATAGGCCAACTTGTCAATTGTCTTTGTAAATTTTCCATTGACGTAAGTAAAAGTTTTTGCAGGTTGGCCTTGCTATTCTGTTCCCGTTTAATGAACCCTCTTTATTTGTCATCCCAGCTTTGCCTTCTTTTCACCAACTTGATTACAGTTCTAGATCAACTATCTATTTATTTGGGCGCCTAGAAGTTCTTTATCCAATCTTTTCCACCTAATAAGCTTTTATCTGCAGGAACTCTTCTTCAGTGATTTGAACTTTCAGGAAAATGATTTAGACATCAGTGGTTAGGACGTAGTTGTGCTTTAGCTGGACTTGGATGAAGAACTGTTTTCGTTTGTTTTTAGTCATGTCAAAAAATGTTAAATAGATGGGTTATTTTGTTTCTAGTCGTGTTTTCCCTGTTTATTGACTTGGACTTGAGGTTGAAGTCCACGGGATTAGTGGTTCTAGTTCTGTTCCTTGATTAAGGTGGATCAATTCATTGTTTGGATACTCCTGATGCGATTGAAGTGCTGGATTCTTCAATTTTTTTTTGGACTAACTTTTGATTTACATCAATATCATTCTCATGGAGTACAGCGTTACGCCACCTTCGCAGGAATTAGTTAGCTGCTAGCAGTCCTGTTGTTTTAGTACAGTATCTAACTATTTCCAATATAATTTTTGTCGAACCTCTTCACAACGAGAAACTAACTAAAAGTTGGTGCTCTGGAGTAAGCTTGCTGCATTATGTGCTGTAGTTGATGCTATTATAGAAGAGACTAAGAAACACTATTTTTCTTGATCCTTATTTCACCAATATGCAGCACTGTACTCCTGGTTCTCAATTCATGGAGCCTATTTAGTTGAATCTTTTAAAAGCTTGATCACACTATCTCATTTATTGTCTCGCATATCAAGAGGAAAGAGAGGAAAATTTTGAACTTTTTTACTTCTAAATGACTAGGAAGGCTAGTCATAACTGCTGCTGATGACCAAACTTTCCTTTTTGAGTGCAACAGTTGTTACTCTTCTGAAGCTTGGTTCAAAAGCGTTTTACTTGATAGGAAAAGAATGATGGTATTCCTTTCCTCGTCCTTTTTTTTTTTCGGTCAAAAATGCTAATCATGAGTGTCTGGCCCTGCGAATCTGAACTTCTATGTGACAGTGTTGCCATATCTTAGTCTTTCCAAGCACAAGAAGAATGATGTCATATACTTGAGTATGAAACCTGAAATGAAAGCATAGTAGCAGCATGATACCTGCCAATACCGTCTAAAACAGTTTCCGCTGTTACCTTCCCAAGTCTAAATCAGCAAGGATGCCAATAGTGCTGGAATTGCTTTAAGATCAGTGCAGAAGTTGCACGCCATGACTAAATTCCTAATACAATGAAGTATTACGTTGCAGGTTAACTGTCCAAGGGAAAGGGCCATAATTTTGTTAAAATAACAAAATTTTTCGACAGTTAGAGTCTCATTCGAGATAAAATGCCATCATAAACCTGCAACAGGTAGCAACACAGTGCTCTCTGTTTTTCTTTTTTTCCCCTTTTCTAGGGGGGTTCAGATTGTAGCTTTGTAACTTATTGCTCAGGTCCCTACAACAGTAACTTGTTCATGGTGGATTTCAAACTTCTTTAAAATCGTCTTAGCATTTCTCAGCAAGGACAACGAACTAAATTAAGATTCCTCTTCCACTCAACTTGCATCAGAAGAAAAGCACGAGTTGTTTTGTTTTTCGTAATCAGTATATGGCTTCTGTTTCCTTTGACTTCAACTGTTTTCCTCAGCATATCAATTTCTGGCTTCCAAGCTTGAAAACTCTATCATGGTTACAGAACTTTCTTCATTGATAAATTGCCAGCAATGTGGGCCAGCGATTTTTTGACTGGACCTCAGGAGCATTCCACTCCATCCTGCTCTCCACGCTATAATTTGGCAGATGTTCTTCTTCAACCATAGTGTCTATGGGACAAAACATGCGCTAGTGTTGGGGGGGTCAGGTTAACAAGGAATATGTAGTAGAGAAATAAATTGAACCATTGACTGAGCGTTTTCATGCTGATCTTGAAATGGTTTCTAGTGAAAATCTTAGTGACTGAATCAGGTAGGAGTATCGTGTTATACTGCTAGGAAATGAATTTTGAAAATGAAATAACAGGTTCAACTCTCAGCCTGACTAGTGGTTCCACTTCAAAAGAACCAGAGTTAAGTGAAGGAAGTTAGCTCGGATGGCTAAGGTTTGTTGGCCGTACTTTGATCCTGAATATGAAAACTTGAGTACAAGGATCAACCCCCAAGGTAATTAGCAAAATTTCTTATTAGCAAGATTCATTTCTGTTCACTTTTAAGACTTCCTCTTCTTGGTCTAATCCTGTCTCTTTCTGGTTTTTCCTTACTACCCGTCTTAATTTCTCTTGTTTTAAGGGTCTAATCCATTACTGACCTTGAAGAGCAGTGCTATGTTAGAGGTTCCCTTCAGGTAACGCAGAACTCTTTTACAAGCTATCCAGTGTGTGTTTAATGGATTTTGTAAAAATTGGCTCAATTTATTTACCGCATAGCTAATGTCTTGTCTTGTGTTGCACAGATATTGAAGAGCTCCTATTGTACTTTGGTAAAGCTTTGGAAGTTCAAAAGGTGTGCCATTCTGAATAGACAATTTGGTGGCAGGAGTGATGGGTGTTGATGAGGGCTTGCACGTGGACATGTTTGTTCGAGTGAGTAGCTCTTCAATGTATTGTTTTTGTGAAAGGTAGATACCCTCTGTGTTTCTGTATGCTTCAAATCCAAGGAAGTGATTTATACTTCCGAGCCTTTTCAATGCAAATTGTGACTGAAATTGACTAATAGTTGTATGAATGGCTTGTGTTGAGTTTCCTGTGATCAAGATGTCATCTACATAGACCAGTAGCATAGTAATGGTTCCATTGTTTGTAGAGTAGAATAAGGAAGTGTCTGACCTTGAATTTAGAAACCCCCACTGAGACAGTGCACACTTCAGTTTATGAAACCAAGCCCTAAGAGCTTGTTTCAGTCCATAGAGAGCCTTTTGTAGCTTACAAACATGTTGAGGGTGCGATTTGCTTTCAAATCCTTGAGGTTGATGAATGTAGACAGTTTCGTGTAGCTCTCCATGTAGAAAGGCATTGTTGATATCAACTTGCTGAATTTCCCAGTGATGGGAAACAGCAAGTGATAACATGACTTTAATAGTTGAGGCTTTCACAACCGGGTTGAAAGTTTCAGAGAAGTCAATGCCAGGAGTTTGATTGAACCCTTTGGCAACATATCGAGCTTTGTATTTAGAGACAGTCCCATCAGCATTGTATTTGGTCCGAAAAATCCATTTTGTACCAAGAATGTTCATGGTAGGTTCATAGGGAACTAAAGTCCAAGTTTGGTTCTGTTGAAGAGCATGAAATTCATCTTGCATGGCTTGTAACCATGTAGGGTTGTTTAGAGCTTCAGAAGCTGTTCTAGGTTCAGTCTGTGGGCTTAGAGTTAGGGCAAGGGAATAAATTTTTGGTTTGAAGATTCCACTTTTGGATCTGGTTTGCATAGGATGAGCATTTTGCATGTGAGGAACTGAGGAGTTTGGTTCAGTGTGTGAAATAGGTGCTGGAGAGGTTGTAGGTGAGGTGTTTTGTGAGGATGAGAAGGGTGATGAGGAGTAGGGATTTAGAGAGCTTACCTGCCTGTCAAGGGGTTCAGCTGAGGGAGAGCATTCTGCTGAAGGAGAGTGATCCGAAATGGTCCCTGATGAAGTGGTGTTGATTGGAGGTGAGGTTAGGGTAAGGATAGGTGAGCTTGATGAGGTTTTGGTATGCTTGGAATGGGAAGGAAACAGGTGAGTGTAGGGGAATTCAGTTTCATTGAATTCAACATGACGAGATATGATGATTTTACCTTTCTCAGTTAAGCACTTGTAGCCTTGATGCATTGAACTATATCCAAGAAAAACACATTTAGTGGTATGAAATCCTAATTTGTGTTGAGAGTAATATCTAAGATAGGGAAAGCAACTACAGCCGAATGTTTTGAGATTGTGATAGTTTGGGGGTTTGTTGTGAAGCTTTTCAAAGGGTGAGAGATTGTTCAATGTAGGAGAGGGCAGATTGTTGATAAGGTAAGTAGCTGTGTGAAAGGCTTCTAACCAATAGGTGAGTGGCATATGAGCATGAGATAAAAGAGTGAGTCCCATTTCTGTGATGTGTCTGTGTTTCCTTTCAGAAACCCCATTATGTTGATGAGTGTAGGGACAACTGAATCGTGGTTGAATTCCATGTTTTGTGAGGTAGGGTAAAATAGCTTTATATTCACCTCCCATGTCAGTGTGTAGAGCTTTAATCTTTCTGTTCAATTGAAGTTCAACATTGGTTTTGAAATTGATGAAAACAGATAGAGTATCAGATTTTAGTTTCAGGGGATAAAACCAAGTGAATCTGGTATAGGCATCCACAAAAATAAGATAATATCTGTGTCCTTCAGTGGATAAATGTGGAGAAGGCCCCCAAATATCTGAATAAATGATTTCCAAAGGATTTTGAGCAGTAATATCATGAGTTTGAAATGGTAACCGATGTAATTTTCCTGCCTTACAAGCATCACAGTGAGATAGACTTTTGAGACTAAAGTTGAACTTCATTGAATTTAGGATTTGTTTCAAGATATGTTTAGAAGGATGTCCTAGCTTAGCATGCCAGAGATTTACATTTTTCTGTGCTATATTAGCCTCACAGTGAGTATTTTGAAAGGAAATTTGATGAGAAGGATTGGTCTTGGTGGGTCTGAAGTTGTCAGATTGTTTGAGGTTTTGAGGCTGTAGAGTCCATCCCGAAGCACTCCCTTGAGCAGAATCTTCCCTGTTGCTTTGTCCTTAAACAAACAATTTTCGTTAGTAAACTCAACAGAAATGTTATTGTCTTTGGTGAGTTTAGAAATGCTAAGTAAGTTTTTGGTTATGTTGGGAACATGCAGAATTTGTCTTAGTGCAAGGGGTGTGTGTTTATTGTCTAGAAAGTGTATGTGAGATGAACCAATGTTAGCAATAGGGAGAGAGTTACCATTGCCCACAGTAAGTTGATCCTTTCCATCATATTCAGAACTAATTGACAAATTGTTGAGATCTGCTGTTACATGGTTTGTAGCCCCACTGTCTATGAACCATGTATTGTTGTTGGCTGCTTCAGTGGTGTTTCCAAGCTGATTATGGGCTAGGTAGGTCTGGTGGTAGTTCTGAGCATTATTCTGTGTAGCCATGTTCTGTTTCCATGTTTGATTGGTGTTGCCTTGCCATGAAACGTCGAACCTTTTGTGACATTTTAGGGCTTCATGTCCTGGTTTGTGGCATAGTTGGCAGAAAACTCTGTTTGCATTCCATCTTCCTCCTCTGCCTCGATTGCCTCTTCCTCTAAATCCACTTCTACCACGATGGTTGGTAGTTGCATAGTTGGCAGTGGGTGATGAGATTTCCAGTTGATTGACTGTGTTTAGCTGTTCTATTCTTGTTTCATGCATCATGAGTGAGTACTGCACTTCTTGTAAAGTTGAAGATTTCATGGAGTGTGTTAAATACACCACAACAAGGTCATATTCATGACCAACGCCGTTTAAGGCACTTAAAATTAATTCATACTCACTGATTGCATGTCCTACTACTTGAAGTGAATCTCCAATAGTTTTGACTTTCTACATGTATTTTGATATAGTATGTGAGCCCTTTTTAAAGGTTGAGAGCTGATGCTTTAGTTGAAGAACTCTAACCATAGATGTTTGAGCATAAAGATTTTTCAAAATTTTCCAGACTTGATGGGATGAACTTGAGTGATTTACCTGTTCTATTACCTCTTCTCCAATGGTTGAAAATAGCCAGCATAGTAGTAGTTGATCTATCCTTTGCCATAGTTTGTATTCTTCATTTTCAATTTCCTGATTTGTTTCTGTTGTTATGAACTAAGGAGGAGGTGTTGATTTGATGAAGTGTTCGAGCTCAAAGGCTCTTATGGCTGCAAGAATTTGGGCTCATCAGTTGACAAAGTTCTGCCTATCAAATTTGATGGGCAGATTAAAATTAAGGGTTTTGGCTATAGCAGAAAAATCAAAAGAGTGTGATGTAACAGTTTGGGTGGTGGCAGACATCCCAAAAATTTCTTCCATTTTGACGTTTGTCAATGAAGCTCTAATACCATGTAAGAGAAGGTATTTTTACAGAATAATTTTCATCTCATTTTGTATTATTGCTTGGACTTGTACTTATATACATGTTGAGTTGATCTAAGCCCTACATTTATTAGAAAGTACAAAATAAATGAATGGTAAATATTTAATCAGTTATAACAAATTGTACTGGTCCAGCTGGTCCCTTAATGCCTTATGCTTTGTTTGTATCTTGGCAAAGGCACGTGATGTGTGCAGATATATTTCTCCCTCTTCTCTCGAATCTTCTTCTCTAACAAGTTGTGGGTCACTGTGATACAAAAAGAACTAATATCTCTTTATTCACTGAAGCTTAAATTTTAAATCATAAATGTTGAACCAATGGTGGTTGACAAATTAAATCCCTTTATATTTTGATAATAATAAAATATCTAGAAATAGTTAAGAAATTATTTCAGGTATTATTCAATGAAAGAAGTGTGCAAATC
>JANIHY010000002.1:13307567-13318072 GCA_027479065.1 Erythroxylum brevipes
TTATTAATTTATAAGCATCGTAAAGAAACAGGAGATGGACATACATGCTCTATTATAATAGACTTGACGTGACGCACAGACAAATAATAAGCGTCTGGATTAGACTGAGGAGATAAGCACAACTGATCCGCACAAACGCACCGTTTTTCATTTTGTACTAAAAAGTTCTCATTTCATTATTATAACCAACTCCTCCAATCATTTCCGATTAACTTTAGTAAAATTCATCAATGCATATAAAAATAGAATTTGAATTGTTGGACCGAAGCATAATTATATAGTATGCAATAACTTGGTAGGGATGGGCTCCAATGTAACCTTCTTCGTTAACATTTTCCTTTATTATCCTGTCACCTACACAATGACCCGACATGTGTCTTTTTCCCATTTTGTTATCAGAACAAAGAAAAACGAAAAGAAAAAGAAAAATGAAAAGGAGAGCAAAAGTAAGAGAAGTGCGATTGTGAGTGCGGTTTCGAGTTTGTACAAAACTGAAATGTCGAACATTCTAGCTTCTTGACCATGTCAATTTCTCTTCCACTTTTGCCATCAAGGATAAATTTGGTAATTGCGTTCGCACATTTCCTTTCGTCGCGGGGACTGGGCTATATGCAAGTAAACTACGGGGTGGTCTTCAAATTTCCTTCTCTTTCCGTAAGACCTATCTCCTTTCGCATCACCACCGTCCGATCTTTCAAATGGGATGCAATCAAATTCCACTTTACGTGGGGGCTACTGCTGAATGACTTATTGCCATTCATCATTCGACACGTGGCAATACATTCGTCACCAACTCGGTTTCGTCTCCCTCCCTCTCACTCTCTTTTTAACTATTTCTCTGATTTTCCTTCAACTCAAGAGGCCAAGCGAGGAACTCTTATTTCAACGGAAATCGTCTTCATCTAAACCTCTTTTCCCTTTTCAAGCTTAATTGTTTAGCTCTAGCCTGTGAGAAGCTGAGGTACCGTATTACACGATCATAAGTGGCAATTTGATTTATATTTAATGTCTGACTGTATTCAGGTTTCTTGCCTTTTCTGTTGTTTATGGGTTAAAGATTTCATCTTTTTGATCTGATCTTACTATTTGTTGTTAGAATACGCGTCCTTTTTCAATTTTCTGAAAGGGTCGTCTTGTTCCCCAATTGCTTTCTATTTCATAGCCTTACGAATGCTTTTAACTTGCTTACACCTTTTACTCTCTTTTTTTTCCCCCTAATAAATGCCCTGGTAATTGGGTTCTATGTAGACAACTTGTTGGGTTTTGATTGTTGTTAGTATGATTCCTCGAAAGAAGGAACTTGTTATGACGTTGTGACACACGGGTGGTGGGTTGTACCTGTTTTCTCGTATTATCTGTATCTTGTCGCTTTAAGGGATTTTATTAACTTCAGTTTTTTTTTTATTTTTTTTGCTTATTCCTTTCTTTTCCCGACTGTCTTGGTTTGATTTGGTGATAGAAACAAGAGACTCGCTCATATATAGCGGTGAGAAGCGGTGTTGATTTGAGGCATGAGATGGTGGGTGAAGCAACATCTAGGAGTGAGGACTTGAACTTGTGCTTTGAGAAGCTGATGATGGTTTGTGGTAGTGGTGGAATCAGAGGAATGAGTGGAGGTCTTTATCAGGGAGGCCTTAAAATGGAAGGAGTGGTTATAACTGAGTGGAAGGATATCCCTATGGAGCTCTTGTTGAGGATCCTTTCCCTTGTCGATGATCGGACGGTCATTATGGCTTCTGAGGTTTGTAGTGGGTGGAGAGATGCTATATGTTTCGGCCTTACTCATCTTTGTCTATCTTGGTATTGATCTCTCTTTCTATAGTTATTCGGATTATAACCTTTTCAGAAGCTTTGTTTATCTTTGTTTGTTAGTTGTGACTACGAATTCCTTTCAAATCAAATGGTATAATTTTTAATAGAACACCAGTATGCCATTTCTATTTCCTTTCTGGTTTGAAGCAAAAAATTTGCATGTAGTTTCTTGGTTATGATATGTGGGACAATCAGTCCTTTTATAAAGACACTGATAGAGTTAATCATATGTTCTTCATATTATGCTTTGGGTCTTATTAACGGAGGGGCAGCCTAGCATCTTGCACTTTGGAAATCCGCAGCTCTTTTTTGGACCCGTACTTTCTGATATAACTTCTTGGTGCTTGCCTTTACTATCCACGCGTTTTAGCTGGATATGCATACATTTTCCTATTACATATTATATAATACGCCCATTCCTTTTGTCTCCTCATTTCAGGTGACAGTTCTCATCAGTGTTCTCAACACAATAATATTTCTTGTAATATCTATCACATAGTTGTTATTCTTTCTGGCACTGTAAGAAGGATGGTCATCAAGATGCAATGGGGAGCATTTATGGTATTAATATTATATCCTTTGTGTTAAACCCAAGAAATAAATGAGTCACTGCTGGAAACCTCCCTCATCAAGGCTCAGTTTTGAGTCCCCTATAAGCATAGTTCTAGAAATAGACTTTCCATGAAACTCTCAGTGCCTGCTTGTGACGTAGTTTGTTGCTTTTAACATTTGTTGCCATAATGGAATATAGTGCTGTGTCATCTGTATCTCATCATCCCCATCAGTCGCATAACAGAAATGTGGGAATTCATTTTATGATGATAGATGTATATGCTTGTTCAGTTATCTGTTTACATCGTGAGGAAGAAATGCAAAATGGATCTTGCTTGCAGTACCTAAGGAAATGGATGGTTGAGAATTTTTCTGTGTCTATTTCTAGAGTACCACAGAGTACTGATTCTAATGCTCTCTTCAGGTGTAAGAACAGCATGAACAACCTGGTTCTGTCTCTTGCTCCTAAATTAACTAAGCTGCAAACTCTGGTACTGAGGCAAGATAAGCCACAACTTGAGGATATTGCTGTTGAGACCATTGCAAGTTACTGCCGTGATCTGCTGGACTTGGATCTCAGTAAAAGTTTTAAGCTTAGTGATCGCTCTCTTTATGCATTAGCTCGAGGTTGTCCTAATCTTACCAAGCTTAACATTAGTGGGTGTACATCGTTTAGTGACAGTGGCCTTGAATATCTGATTGGGTTTTGTCGAAAATTAAAAATCTTAAATCTTTGTGGATGTGTAAAAGCTGCAACTGACCATGCCCTGCAGGTCCAGATAAGCTTTCAATAGTTTTTTCATATGGTTATAAAGATATCAAATGCATTCTAAACTTCTTCCTATCATCACCAGGCAATTGGGCGTAATTGCAGCCAGTTACAATCTTTGAATATTGGATGGTGTGAAAATGTTGGTGATATTGGAGTGATGAGTCTAGCCTATGGATGCCCTGACCTCAGAACACTTGACTTGTGTGGCTGTGTCCATATAACAGGTAGTTTAGACCAGTAGATAACTTCAGATTTTGAAATAGATCACTCTGTTGGTTCCATCCTATCATTCTGCTGCAATCTCTTATTGAACCACAACTTTTCTTCTTTACAAGGATAGTAAATTGCGTTTGATAACGTTTCCCCCTATGTGGATCCATAATATTTAAGGGTTGACTGAATGTAGTTGGCTTCTGGAGTTTGTGAAGCCTCCTTTTGAATCCTTCTTTTCCAAATTAATTCTGGCGTCAGTACTCTAGGTGTACGTTCTTTATCTAATTCATGTAGTTGCTCCTTGTGACACTTTGTATTACTGGGATTCTTGACCTCTTCCTAAAATTTATTACAGACGAGAGCGTGATAGCATTGGCCTATAGATGTCTCCATCTAAGATCCCTTGGCTTGTACTACTGTCGGAATATCACAGATGCTGCAATGTATTCACTGGTGCGCAGCCGAGTGCAGAACAAGCCTACAATGTGGGAATCAATGAAAGGTCGGTATGACGAGGAAGGGTTGAAGAGTCTAAACATCAGTCAGTGCACAGCACTCACACCTCCTGCCGTTCAAGCACTCTGTGACTCGTTCCCTGCACTTCACACCTGTTCTGGCAGACATTCGCTTGTCATGAGTGGTTGTCTGAACCTGACATCTGTGCATTGTGCCTGTGCTGTCCAAGCTCATCGCCTATCAGCTTATATTCCTAATCCAGCTCATTGAACGTTGCTTGGAACCTGAAGGGGGCTATTCCCTTGTAAATACATGGTTGTGTAGAAATTGGGTGGTTCTGCTGTGAGTAGGCAATCCTTTCGGTGGATATTATCTCTTGTATAGTATAGACAAAGACTCTTGCTGTTGCACCTCGTCTGAGTTATGCCGCACTGGCTTTTCAAAACTTCCTCTGTTGTTAGCCTTTTCTGAGTGGTTATGGGAAAAGTTCTAGGCTTTGCTAGAGTTCATGTGAAGGTTTAATTTCCTGCTCAAACCTTCTGGAGCAACTGAAACTACCACTTGTACTAGATCTTTAAGACAGAGAGGATTCTGGAGGTTAATAATCTTTTCATATTTGTTGTCTACCGACTTTAATTATAGTATCATATCATCGATTCATTGAAATCAGTTGTCAAAATAATCTGAACAAAGTCAGCTGTTTGGCTTTGGCTTATCGAAACAGATGATCGACTGTTTGACTTGCTCGAGAGCATCAATTCTACACCTTTTGTATGATTAGTTGGCTAAGCAAGTGGTGGTTTGCATCGATATGGCCCTTTTTCCATAGTTGCAGTAGATGTTGGCACAATGAACCAAGTGGTCTGCTGTACTAAATCTGTTAAACAATTGATGATGATGGCCTCACGGTAGGAGTTGATTCAAGTGTCTTCCATCTCGATTCCAAGAACATTTAATCGTTTAGTTGACCAAGGATGAAGATATACGACATCTGCTAACATTAAGTTGAATGAATTTCGTGAAAAATTTATTCTAATATCGAATTATTATGAATACCGGATGCTTTATCCTTGCACAATTGAAAGGATAAACGATTGATGATGTTTAATGTCCGACTTGTTCCTGAGTATAAACGTGATTCAAGCTGTCCTTAGATCCTTTATGGAGAGACGAGAGCAATAGTTAATGACACGAGAGGTGTGAGACTTTTGCTTCTGCAAGTAGTTAATATGGATGGTGATTTCTGTCGGAGGAAAGGAAGACATCAACTGTTAGTCTAGTGCATCACAATGTGATGAGTATCGATTCCTGAATAAGGACAAGGGAGACATCATTTACTTTTTCTCATCGTTCATATCGAGCACTTGATTGCTGAAAATGTGTCCCCCACCGCATATCCTTTTAATGAAAAATGGTTGGGGAATGGCTCAGGAGCTTATGAAAATGTTCATAAGCCTTTGAATTAGTCAAAATGTTTTAAATTAAAAAATGGATCCAATCTTATTTCTAATACATCAATTTGTGGCTTATCTTTTGATTTAAGGATTGGTTGGATTTAACGCGACTAAGTTACGGGAGTGAAATCAAAATGTCAAGAATAATAAACTAAAAGTTAAGAAGTGAACTAAGAGGTATAAATAAATGTTTGAAGGTCTAAAATTAAGGATGACATTTGGATCCGACTCAGGCTCGACCCAAGGTCAATAGGCCTAGCCCAACCTTAGGCATAAAATGTATAATTATTGAGCCAAAAACTCAGCCCAAGTCTCAACCAAATTACAACTTAAATGACATCATTTTCTTTTTTTTAAATAAAAAATGGATTAATAAGAAAAGAATAGTACACGGTATAGTCCATGGAGATCAAAGGTAATAACTAACACAATAAAGCAAGGAATGAGAACATTACAACAACAGAACACCAAAGGTTAAGAGAAGGGAGTTCCAGCGATAGGTGCTCCTTAGGAACCACAACCGAAGCTAGGCAAAAGACCCAAGAAGAAATCCTATACCCTTAATGTTGCACGGATACTGGGGCAACAATGGCGAGATAAGTTCATTGTCAACAGAATCTCACGAATTTTTGCTATTAATAAAGATAGTAGAGCATCTTTAGTGGAAGCTTGAGTCTTGAAGTGCCGAAGATTCCTCTCCCGCCATAGCCCATAGATACATACTCCCAAGACAATAAAGCGTAATGGTTGCTGTGTTGAGAGATCATCCGTTATCTCTGAGATAGTGGTACTTGTAGCTCTCCAATTGCATAAAGTAGTAATATGGTTCCAAACTGAGTTGTTAAAATCACAAGCAAAGAAGAGATGATGACATGATTCAAGGTGCGAGGAGCACATTTGGCAGTTCCTGTCGATTTGAATATATGGAAGGCGATCAATTGTAGAAAGTTTGTTCTGTATGGCCAACCAGTAGATAAAAGATATCCTGGAAGGGAGATGCTTGTTCCAAACCTTGGAGCGCAAGAAACTGAAGAGCGATGCTTGCGTAAAAGATCACATATAATTCTGTTGGATAGCGTGCCAATAGGGATACCCTTCCAGAAGAAAATATCAGAGGTCTGCGGATTAGGGGGATAACTCGGTTGGAATGTCGACAAGGTACTAGGAAAATTCCATGTAGAGCCGTCAATGAAGACATGCATCCGGGTGTGCAGCGAAAAGGAGTAAGTAGCTCTAGGGATCAAGTGTATCAAAAGGACTCCTTCGAGACTAGTCACCAAACCATAGGGAGATCAGGTGACCATTTCGAATTTCGCAAGAGCAATCCTGTTTGACAACATTGCGCAACTTAAGCAATTGAGTGAGAAAGAAGGAGTGAGAACCTTTCGGCTTAATCGCCCATATACTGTTCCCCTTGAGGAAGTAGGAATGTAGCCATTTTATCCATAAGCTTGTCTTATCCTCCAATTTCCACCAGAATCGCTTAAGTATCAAAGAGTGATTAGTTGTTTTAATGGAAATAATGTTCAAGCTCCCTTCTTTTTTCGGAAAATTAATATCTTCCCATTTCACCTTAGCGGCTTCCGGATTCCCATTAGAGTGACTCCATAGGAAGGATCGAAAGATTCTTTCAATTTCTTTTATAATGCTTTGAGATAAGAATATATGAGAGCTCCAATAAATATGCAATGAATTGAGGATGGATTTGATAAGCTGAAGCTTGCCTGCATAGGAAAGGGACTTGTTCACCCAAGACTTAATGCGCTTCTGGATCTTGTCTAACAAAGGACGACACTCAACAAATGTTAAGCGCTTAGTGAAAATTGGAAGGCCAAGGTATATGAGAGGAGGCTGCTGAGATCTCATCCCAGTTGCCGCCAAAAAAAGGGTCTCCATGTTAGCTGCACCTTTTGAAAGAAGGATGTGGCTTTTGTTTTGATTCATGTGAAGACCAGAAACAAGCTTGAAAGACGAGAGAGCATGCAGGTAAGAGTGAATGGACTCCAGATCAGCCCTACAAAACAGGAGAAGGTTGTCCGCAAAACAAAGGTTAGTGAGGTTAATCTTCTTACACTTAGAATGATATTTGAAGTTGGGATTAGAGATTGTCTCCTTGTGAATGTAGGCATTTAACACTTCCATGGCAAGAATGAAGATATATGGGGAGATGGGATCTCCCTGTCGTAATCCTGGTGCAACTTTGAAATGTGGGGAAGGGGATCCATTAATAAGAACCGAAAAAGAAGCCAAGGAGATACATTTCATAATCCTTTTGATGAACATGAGTGGAAAACCGAAAGCTTCAAGAATATGTTGTATGAAAGTCTAGCTGATGCTATTAAATGCTTTATGGAAGTCAATTTTCATCGTGCAATTCGTAGGACTATTGGAGGTGGAGTATCCCTTGAGCAATTCTTGGACAATAAGCACATTATCATCAATGTATCTATTTGATAAGAAGGCACTCTGATTCTCACTTATGAGAGGAGTTATAGCTTCCTTTAAACGAGAAGCCAAAAGTTTCGATATAACCTTGTATACAAAATTGGTACTAGAATTGGGACGGAAGTCGGCGAAGCTCTTTGGAGTTGCTCCCTTGGGAATTAAACATAGAAAAGTTTTATTGAGTTCCTTCAGAAGAACACCATTCCTGAAGAATTCATGGATAGCCTCTTTGACAAAGCCACCTATGACATGCCACGAGTGTTGATAGAAGAAACCATTAAAGCCATCGGGACCTGGTGCTTTCTTACCATTCATAGAAAAAATACATTTGTCAATTTCAGCATCATCAACTGGCGTGGTTAAGAGAGTACAAGTTGAAGGAGAGATTTGTGGCAGGTTTAATCTGTGAAGCTCACCAAGGGAGGAAGTCGTAGATGCTGCTGTACCGAGGAAATTGCTAAAAAATCTGAAGGAATTCACATCATTTTCTACTCTCATTGTTTCGTTTATAATGAAATAAAACGACATCGTTTTATGCTTACGCTGTTTCAAATATGACAAATAAAACAACATCGATTTAGTCAAGGTTAACCATTCTTCTTTTCTTCCCCTACTTTCTTCAGACTTCACTCTCTCTATAGTCTCTCTTTCTCAGATTTTAAAGCCGTCAGCCTTAGCCATTTCATTATTGTCGCCCCTTCATTGTACCATTTCTTCGCCCTCTAGCCATGGCCTTCCCTTCACACTCCCTCCAGTTGTGCCTTTGCCTCGCTACCTTATTGCCTCACTTTCTCGTTACCTCACTATCGTCTTTTTTTGTTTCTTTGCCAATCGCCATCCATATACCAATGTAAATCTCCTTTGCTGTATTATGGTTTTTGATATTTTAATTGAAGATTGAACTTGTGAAATATTGAAATTTTTAGGATTTTTATCGTCTGAGGGGTGTTTTGTGGACTTACATGATCATATACACGAATGTGTATATGGCCATTTAAGTGATTGTGAAACTTCAAGAACTTTTACGATCATATAAACACTAGTGTAAGTGACCTTAAAAGTATGGGAAAAACTTTACAGTGACTTACATGGTCACATACATGCCCCTATATGTGACCATGTAAGTATGCAAGGGTGTGTATGTGACTGTGTAAGTCTGCAATATTCACTTCTGTGATTTATGGCATGATCTCAATGACTTACACAGTCATATATACGAGTATATATGTAACTATAAAAGTCAATGATAAACTTTAAATTTATGATTATGTCCTCATATTTAACAATTCTCTCATATGTTTATAAATTATCAATTATGATTATGAACAAGATATATATTTATATGTTGATTGTTTCAGATGGATGAACATATTCCTTCAATAGAGAGTTTTAATCTAGTACGGAGTAGAAAACATCGAATTTAATAATTGTCAAAAAATGTTGGTTGGGAGTTCAAAAGGTAAATCCTCTCATTTAAAGAGATATATGAATTCATGTAATATAAAAAAGATTATATTAGTAGGTCAAATACTTTTGACCCCTAACCTTATGAGGGGAAAGAATGAAATAACTCCAATATCTTATGACAACAACATATCGAGATTTGTTATTGCTTCTATGTTAATTGGTAATGAACATACACTATTTATAGTTGATACCAAAAGATTTAGGATGTTTTGCAATTATAGTTGATACCAAAAGATTTAATATGTTTTGTAACTCATTGTAACCGAACTTCAAGGTTCCAACTCGGAATACGTTGAAGAAGGAAATTATGAAGATATATGAGGATAAAAAGAAAGAAATTTTAAAAACATTATCTAATATTGAAGAACATATTGTCATTATAACAGACATGTTGACAGCCTATAACAAAAAGAAGGGTTATATGACAGTGACTATACATTATGTTGACAATGACCAAACTCTAAGCTATAAACTTTTGAGATAATCTATATTCTTTGATATTTTTATCATTTAATTTTTCATTATGTTATGATTAATGTTAGTTATATTGGTACATGGTAAGTTCATTTATATACTAGCACCACATATAAGTGAAAGGTTGGTAACCTTGTTACGAGACTATTTGATATATTATAATATCGATACCACATTGTCCATCATAACAGTCGACAATTGTAGCATGAATGATGCTATACTGAAAAGTTGAAGAATAAGATGTGGATTGGGAGCTTGTTGGTTAGTGTAAGGTTATTTCATATGTGTTATTTTGTGCATATTCTAAATTTGATTGTGAAGGATATATTAGATATGATAAAGGAAGTAATTGATTCGAATCAGAATAATGTACTATATTAAAATGCAACAACTAAAAGAGTTAAGAAATTTGAAGAAATTGTACGACAACTTTGCATTCTGAGTACTAAGAAGTTGGTTTTGGATTGTCCAACTAGATAGAACTCAACTTTCAACATGTTGAAGTCAACAATCTAATACGTTGATGTCTTTATAAGGCTGAGACAAAATAGTTTCTAAGTACACTTGCATGTCTACAAAAGACTAGTGTGAGTTAGCTAGAGAATTTTGTGTAAAGTTGAAATTATTTTATACTACGAATGAATTGTTCTTGGTAAAAAATATCTAACTTTGCACTGTTACTTTAGCAGTATGTGTGAGATAAACAAAGCTTTATTCGATTGAATGTTTGATTCCAATGAGATTATTCGGTTTATGACAGAGAAGATAATATAATAACTAAATTCTTATTAGTATATAATTAGACATATTGATGCAGTCTTATTTGTGCTGGACTCGAGATACAAAATGGAAGAGGTTCA
>JANIHY010000002.1:13320484-13332754 GCA_027479065.1 Erythroxylum brevipes
CTTTAAAATTTTAATTAAATAAATTTATTAAAAATTTCAAAAAGTATAAATTATAAATAAAATGTTGAACCAGCCCAAGCCCGATGGTCCATTATCCTTATCTAAAACGATTAAAAACTTCAAAATTTTAAAATTATAAATAAAAAGTTAAACCAACCCAAGCCTACTTTCATCCCTATCTAAAATGAGGGATTAGGGAACAGATCTTCTGTAATCCCTATCCTCTAATTTCCCTTTATTTTCAACCATCCAATTTATTGCATTGAATAATTGAGATCAAAAGGGAATTGAGTAGGCACAAAAGATCTGTATCCTGAAAGGTCTACCAGGAGTCGAACTAGTTCAAAATAAAATTATTATATATAAATTAAAAAGAGGAGAAAAGCAAAACTCTTGTCCAATCCGATGATATCCATGAAGATGAGCCGATTTCCGCGCGTTAAAGAAAGAGTGTCTATATTACAACTTATGTTTTAATTGGAACCTTACAGTGTACTAAGAGTAGATAAGAAAAAGGTCATGAAAAGGAGCAGTCATCATAACTTTTATACTTAACCATAGCCATCCTTTCACTTGATAAACGACAAAGAGTGAAATACACATCCCCATGACAAGCATCACTTTTCAATGTAAAACAATGAGAAATGTCGACAGCTTCCAAATGCTCCACTCTAACTAAAAACGAATAAAGTAGCACTTCCATCTGTGTCTCCAATTCCTATAAAACTTTGTTTTTACTAAATAAACTGCCAAGCATATGCAGCAAGTATCTTTACTTCCTGGGTTTGCCTCTTTTCCCATTCTTGCCAAACTTTTTACCCTTTGGACCTTTGTTCTTAATATAAGACAATTTGTTTGCTTTCTTCTGCCTCTCCTTCCGCACTTGTTCAAGATCTTTGATCTCTGAACGCACATTAGCATTAGGTAATGAGTGCAGCTGCATCCTTCTCCCTCTAAACTTCCAATTACCCCCATGATCTCCTGCAAACACAAGAAATTTAAAATTCTTGCATACATATTTGTTCCCTTTACAGGCCAGGTATGAAAACTATAACCCATTGAGGAAGGAGAATTCGATTAGACAACTAAGGGGACATAACATGCATCCATTCCTGAAAGAGGCAAAGAAAATTTTGAATTCAGCATAGGGAAGTAACTAATATCATTTCTGAACACTCCCCTCTTCTTTTTCCTTCAAATCTCCTCTTTTCTTTCCTGCTAATAATAACGCACAAGACATATTACAAACCGACGAAAAAAGACACATCCCCCCTGCCTTCAATACAGCATGTTTGTCTAAACAGCTCATTAATCAATAAGGTCACTGCTTAAGTTTTCCGGCGGGCTATCTACATGCATGGTAAATGACATCAATGACAAACAAGTCAAAGAGGCCTTAGTTTGGCAGAAGTGTAAGATATTATTCTCAAGGGGATGCATACGATATGAAACACTAGCGAATCCTCAGCTAATGGATAAAATATTGAACAAAACCATGTACTAAATTTGTGCATCTAATGAAATAAAAACCTAACGGATGTAACTCTTGAATAAAACCATCAAGAAACTTGTGCATTTAATTAAATATTTATTGGGAAATAGTATAGCATTGAAACTCGTGTAGCAGAAATTAATAGATAACAATCATTCATCAAATGTAAGATGTGTACCTGAGATTTTTGTTGCTTCCCCATCATTCCCATCACTGTTTGATCCTTTGAGAGATACCTTTCTATGTGACCGCTCTTTCCACTTCTTGTATATCCCTGTCTTAATAGCTTTTACTTTTGCACCACTTTCTGTCTTTATCTATACACCAGCCCAAGGATTGAAAATAAGAATCTAGTTTTCTAATTGTAGCTTCACAGAAATGAATGCATTAGGTATCCATTACATAATACAAGTGTCAGTGCAGAAAAAGTAAATCACGCCCAATATATTTACAAATTTATGCAAAGCATAGTGGAAAAACTCAAATTTCCCTGAAAACACCATTAGTGAAAAGCGAGGATTACCTTTCCACTGGCTGTAACACGTTCACCATTGTTCAATTTGATGTACTTTTTACTCCTCTGCATAGACATTCACATATTAAAGATAGACTTTCTATAGAAGTCCATGACAAATCATTGGCTTCATCATTTTCAAGTACCTTATCCCAATGATATGAAGCCTTTTGCTTCTGCATGCCCCCACTGTCATCTGCAACTAGATCTAGTACAGCAGCTTCCAACCTAACAGTAGAAATGACAACAAATAGTAAGAAGAAAGCATAAAAAACAAATCCTGTAAACTCAATTGTTTCACATCCAGTTGGAAAACACATGGCATTCTTGAAATTCCGCTGTTTACCTATTTGATCCAAAGCTTTCATTGCCTCTTACTAACAAGCCCACCTCTGTATGCTGAGAGTTGGAAAAGAAGTTAAACAATTACCCAAAATTTTGAGAAAATCACACATGCAACATATGAAGGGCAACTAAAATCAGGATAAGATGTAATGAGACACTTTCAGGGAAGGAATTGATGGAGGATTTAGTGAATTACATACATGATTTGTTGGCACAGAGCTTATATAGAACTCCTCATCCCTGAAACTCCTTTCCTTTCTTTTAGAACTATGGGCTTCTATCATCCAAAATATAATCATCAAACTGTCTAACATTAGAAAACATGAGAATAATCAAGAGGTGTGCAAAACTAATCATTACACACCCTTTTTCTTCTTTCCACTTGATGAAGCAATCTCCGATTCATCTTCCTGCAAATAACTGAGATTCAAAACCATTCTTTGAAAATTAAAACAAAGAAGCAGAAGGAAGGAGACCAAAACAAATTTCATAGATGTTAGCATGGCCAAGCCCCACAATATGGAAGGCCAACGTATAAACCTATTAAGATGAAGAGCCTGCTGGGAGTCAATCCTAAGATCATCTATGCCAATCCCAGCCACATGCTATGATTCATTACATTAACCTTCTGGAAGGTAAGGCATTACCCTGAATATCAAACTACTGTGACTACCCCGCAATTCAAACATAGTTTATGTACCTTTTCAACAGGCCTGTTTGAGCGTTGCTGATGTACCATATTGATAATCTTCTCATGTATAGCTCGTTTTTTCTTCATGACATCAACCCACTGGCCACAAGGTCCCTGAAGTAGAAATATAAGCTCACTGTAAAGCTAGAAACCTTCAGAAGGAATAACAACATATTCATATCAAATTGAATAACCTAAAATTGTAAAGAAAGCAACAACCTAACTGTGAGGATTCTCCAACATGGTGAACATAATCCAGGAGACAAATAGAACTGAAGTGATAAAGGTCTAAAAGCAAATCACTAAATTCTTCTGATTAGGATAGAAAGGCCTATTTCTTCAGTATTTAAACAAGAATTATCAATCCCAGAAAGTAAACAACTGTATAGAGTATTGGCCACCTGTAAATGCTTTGATCTGGCAGCTTCACCTTCTGCTTCCAATATCGTCTGCTTCGGTCTATCCAGATATTACAGTCAAAATCATGCAATTACACATTAAAAGGGAAAAATAAAAAGAACAAAAAGGAATAACAAACATTTCAAATGTTAACCTGAAAGCTTTCAAGCGCTCAGAAAATGCTAGTGCCATCAATTCACCATCTTCTAGAATATTTTTGAAAACTGGATGCAACCCTTCACAGGGTAAATCCTTCACCCTTCTAATGGATTCCTTTGCAGGTAAAGGTTTTGTCTTCATATACAAGCGAAAAGCATTGGAGCAAGTCTTCTGCAAAGAAGTTAATTCTGCAGAAGAATCAATTATTTCTCGAACTCTATCTGATACAAGATCAAGAACCGTCTGAGGGAAACGTCCGTAAACAGTTTCTCCATTTGCAACTGCTTGATCAATTTTTCCCATTACTCCATCCATATCCTGCAAAACCTCATCCTCAGTGGGAGCAGCCCTAATTGGCTTTGAGAGAAATAGGTGAAGATCCAAAAGATAAGCCATGTCTTCAGATGTCACAAATGAAAACGCAGTTCCAGTTCGACCAGCCCTTGCAGCTCTGCCCACACGATGGACAAAAATTTTAGGTTTTGGTGGGAAGTCCCAATTGATGACATTATCAAGCAATGGAATGTCTATACCCCTGGCTGCAACATCTGTCACTATCAACAGCATAGTCTTTCGTGCCCTAAACCTTGATACATGAATCTTGCGAGCATCTTGATCCATATCACCATAACAGACAGAAGGCTCAATACCCTCTTCTCTAAACAAAATATTTAGAAACTCAACATGATGTTTTGTAGAAACAAATATTAGCGTCTGCTGTTCAGGACCAATGTGCTCCCTTACCAAATAAAGCAAAGCTGCATGTTTTTCCTCCTGCCGCAACGTGAAAAATGTCAATTTCAAGTCAGGGCTAATCTTAGTTTCCACATCAAGTCGAACTAGTTGAGGATCCCGTAGACCAGCCTTGGCAAACTCAGCAAGGGCACTCGGCATAGTGGCACTGAAAAGTAATGTCTGGCGGTTCTCACTTAAATGGTAAAGGATTTGATGCAATTGCTCAGCAAAACCCATGCCAAAAAGACTGTCAGCTTCATCAAAAACTACATATTCCACAGTTCGCAACGACATGTCATCAACCTCAGCCAAGTGGTGCATAAGTCTACCAGGAGTTGCAATTATGATATCAGGGCTCTGTGCCAATTCCTCAAACTGATTTTCCATGCTATCACCACCAACCAACAAGCTGGTGCGAAGATCTGTGATGAAGAAAGGACAGATAAAAATAATGTATCATTGGCTTGGCTCAAAATTGTAGTTTTGATAAAATTAACCGAGGGAATTGTATGTGAAAAGACCATAAGCACAGTAAACATGTTGACTTGACATAAATTCAACTCACATTACATACATCCTCTAGTATTATGCTAATCTCTAAATCAAGAACACCCTAATTGTTATTGCGACAAACACAGAAACAAACAAACAGTAATAAAAAGCAAAGAAGATACTGTAGAAATGAAAAACAGCGAGACCCGTGAATTTGCCGAGTTCTTTAGTGAATTTGAGGGTCTGCAAAGCCAAATCCCTAGTGGGAGACAAAATGAGAGCCCTAACGCCGCCTTGGGGCACGTGCTGTTTAAGCCTCTCGAGCATTGGAACAAGGAAAGCGGCAGTCTTGCCCGAGCCGGTGCGAGCCATGGCAACGACGTCGGTACCGGAGAGAATGAGGGGCATGGTTTTGCGCTGTATAGGGGTGGGCACGCGATACCCCTTGCGCTTGATGCCACGAAACACATTGGGACTGAGATTGAGAGACTCGAAGCCGCCTGATTTGGCTTTCTTTTTAAGAGTTTGTTTGCGTTTAAGCTCTGCTTTGGAGCTGACCAGTGGCTCTTCCTTCGCCATAGAGACTCCAAAGTGAACAACGCCTAAAACCCTCTTTTTGGGTTTTTTGACAAAGAGATGAGCCCTAAGTTCGTTACGTTTAAGTTACCTGTAAATTTTCGGTTAGTTTTCATTTGCGATTTATTATTTTCTTTTTTCTTTTTTCCATTTTTTTTAATACTTGTGAAGATATTTTCGAAAGAGAAAAATTGGTTGTCTAACATCTTAAAATTATATTTCAAAGAATTGGCAGCTTTTAGAGGTTCAATTTTTCTTTAAAACGTTAAACAATCAATCTCTATTTAAAGTTTTATTAATTTCATATTTTTTTAAAATTGAATAATAAGTACTTTTTCTAAAAATTGGCCAAAAGAACCAAATGAATCATAATGTTTACATTGGTGTCTAAAATGGACCTTAATGTTTCATGATATTCAAAATGAATCATATCATTTGCAAAACGTTCAAATTAAAACTTGATCACTAACGGTGTTAGGTTATCGTCAATTGTCTAATGACGTGATGAAATTTTTACTAAATTTTTTTAAAATTTGATGTGGGACCCACTATTAGCTAACTTGGAATTTTTTAAAATTAGGTGGATCTTACGTGAATTTATAATGCAATGCACCATTTTGTTCTCTTCATTTGCGCAGTGTGTGATGGTTAAATGCTACGGTTTGTTCTCTTCATTTATAAACGCAACATTTCAGCGCGTCATTCTCTTTACTCTTTAATGCACCGTTTTGAAGAACCACCAACACTCAGTGTTTGTTTCTTCCCCAGATAGACAATCCCTAATCCCTAATTTGTGTTCTTCTTCACTTTCACACAATTCCTAATTTGTTAACTTCAATTCCTCGTATGCATTCTTCTTGAATCCCAAATTCTATTAAGTTCAATCCCTAACTTGTAGCGTTATTTGTTTTCTTCTTCTACGAACAACAATCTAGGAGGGTTGCCAACTCGTCTGGAATGATTGTCCACCACCTCCTAAGAACCACTGCGATGAATCAAAGCTAACATATGTTGTATCTTCATCATTTGTTCAATTTTCTCTGTTTGAGAGTAGCTTTAAGACAATGATATGGAGTGAAATCTTTTGATTTTCACTTCTTCCTACACTCATCTATTGTGTCTTTAATTTCATTTTGAATGTGAATGGAAGTTGAATTTGTGAATGCCTATGATTAATCTAAGCATGAAAGTTGAATTCGATGATTAAGGTGAGCATGGAATTTGAATGTTTATTTAGTTGAGGAACTTATTTGTAATTTGTGCTAGTGAAGGGAATGAACATAACTATCCAATTTACTGTTATTTTTTAGAAATATTGAACATTTTGATTAAAGAATGAAATTCAAAATTAGTTGGAGTCAATTTCTACTTACATTTATTTCATTTGCCTTTATAAACCACTAAATTACATATCTTGATAAGTGTTAAAGTTGATTTGAAGTTTCTGTTTGTCTCTCGCCATCAAGTTGCCTATAATAGTATTATGTTCTTGGTTAGCATGAAAATAACATTATCATACTCTATGATTATATCACAATGCGTATATATACAAAAGTTATGATATCTATTCGTCCATATATAAAAGAATCTCTAAGGATGTAAAGTTCAAACAACACATAGACATCATTAATATAAAGTCTGCGAATCAACCACATCGCTTCCGTCATTTGCACCTAACTAAGAAGGTTGATCAGATACTAGTTGATTCATTGATGATTTCCTCCTTGTTGCTTCAGTTCTGTAACTATTGAGAAGTTATACTAGATTGTTCTTTGAACCTTATACCTCTTGGTTCGAAAGATAGTTTGAATAAACATGGATTTGGTTCTCCAAACTTCTATATACTACTATGCAAAGAGCTACCAACCTAAAAATAAACATGTCGTTAACAATATTAAATCTTGAAAGTAATAAATAATGTTATTTATGGTAAAATATTACTTTGTTGACTTGCTACAACAACATGTTCCTCTTGTGAAAAGGCCTCGGGAATGACCTAATAAATATGAATCAAAGATTGTCATAAATTATCATCAAATATATGAAGCAATACATAGTAATCAAAGAATTTTACATACCTATGGAGATTGCTGAGCTGGTTAAGCTAAGTCTTGATTCTTACATTTTCTGGCATTGTGACCGTAATTGTCACATTTTCCACATTTTTGTACCCGACTCTTTTGAGTAAATTTGCTTGGATTTTTCAACTTCATATGCTTATTTACTCCTCTCCTTTTAGCTATTTTAGGTCTTCTTGGAATAACTCTTTTGGCAGGGGGTTTATTAGTTCTGCATCAACTGTAGACTAGAAAATTGGACCTATAATAGGTTGTAACACATGTTTATATAGTGCTATGAATTTCGACTTCTTGTAGCAGTTGTCCACATATGCCTCCAGTCATTGTTTGAAATTGTGAACAACACTTACACATGTTTGCAAGGATATCCATATAACTCCCATGATTGGTGTCTACCAATCTTTACAATATAATTGCCATCACCTTCAAAACTTCATACGCTCCATCACCATTCCAAACTATTCTCCACTGTATAACATCTTTCTTATTCTTCTCTAATTTCTTCTTAATCCTAGGTGTAACACTTGATTTCCAATCATATACAAATTCTCTCCCATTTGCATGCCTCTTTATCACCATGATTCTAATGGTTTCAAGAATACTTATAATTGGCCTATGTCTGCTTGGTAAGATTTGTTCATTGAATGTTTCACTTATGTTGTTATCAACAACATGGCATTTCAATTCAAAGGATTAGTAACATCTTACCCATCTCTCTTTCAGATATTCAAACAATGATGATGCACATATATCCAGGTTTGATTTTATCCAATCTTTTCAACTACTCGATAAAATCTTCTACGTACATTGACCAAACACAATTTCAAAATTACTTTCACAAATTTTCCCCCTTTCAATTCATATGCCAATTATGGTATATATGCCTAATACACATCTGATGAGTGGCATATGGTATTGTCTCTTCTACTGGTCTATTCAATCCATATAACAATAGAATAGATTAAGTTAATAGATAATTGATACAACATATAACTATTAATCAATGAATAAAAAATTACCTTTTAAATTTTAATGTTATTGTTAGTCCTTCACTAATACCTAATTCCATGTCCGAAGCCAACAAACTCATAAACCAGGTCCAAGAATCAGTGTTCTCTACCTCCACAACAACCTAAGATAACGAATACATCCCTCCATCACCATCCCTTCCAACTGCACTCAATAGTTGACCTTAGAATTCAGTCTTTAAAAAACAACCATCAATACCAAAAATTGGTCTCAAATGCCTCCATCCTCTTTTCATCGCATCAAAGCATATGTACAATATTTTAAACTACATAAAAGAGATAAAGATGTATGAATAAATGAATAGATGTCACAAATAAATAAATGTTCTAATTATCATTTTCAATAATATGTAAAACTTAATTTTGCATACTTGTAACAAACTAGTTTCTTCATTCTTAGCCAGCTTTAACTTAATTGTTGATCTAGGATTACTAATCCTTAACTCATGAATGTATCCTTGTAGCTTCGCATATTCATTCACATAATCACTCGCCCTTTCTTTTCGCAAGATCCTCTTTGCAAATCTACACATACTTAAGTTGACAAATGTATTAAGCTTTTCTCAACATTCTTCAAAAATCTTTGTCATCAAGATATTAGGCTTCTCAAGTATTCTTTCCCTAAAATGGATCATTGGGAACTTAGTGGAGACCAATTTTGGTTTGTTGGTCATAAAACTCCAATGCTCAACATTGTATGTCACCATTTTAAAGCACTATTCATTCTTGTCACAAATGACATACAACTCCTATAGGCATCCCTCAATACATGTCACTCTCATCTTATGTCTTTCACTTTTTTTAAACTTCACATTGTAGCTTGTCTACATTATGTAATCCAAAACAGACTTTCTAAATTATTTTTCAAAGCCAAACTCCATTCCTAATCTCCAATTTACTTAAGCATTGAATGGATTATGCCTAATATCACTACTAGGTCTTCCTAATGGTTTGTTAGGCTCTTCTCTGCTTGGATATTCATCACTACCAATAAAACTATCAAAATCTATCAACTTAATTTCAACTGGTTGGTGGTCATCAAGGATCTCAACTTGTATAAAATTCTTTTCATGCTAATCATCATCCACCTCTTCTTCAACTCCTTCATCAACTCAAACCAACTCCTTCATTAACACCTTCAGTAGCTCCACAACTTCCCTCCTCCCCCTCCCTATCTCCCTCCTCTCCTCCAAATATAGGCAATATGTCAGGTATAAATGATGGGGTGTCTAAAATACGAGTTACGTATAGATAAATCATCTAGTAGATTTTCATCATATCAATGAGCCTTAAACAACTTTCATTTTATTCAATCAACCTCAAAGACTTATTAAATTCAAAACCGGGTACCCTGTAATATGCTTTATCTACTTGAAGGTATCGTAACTCCTTCCTTATCTCACATATTTTCCTATAGCTAACAAAATCTAGGTCTACTTTGTTAAAAGTACTTGATTCCCCATCAACACATTTCAACTCTAGTTATACAACGAACTTTCCACCATAAACAACCTTATAATTCCATATTCGACCATCATGCACCTATTCACAACAAATATATAGAGGCAAGTATATTACCAAAAAGCATAAATTTAAATGATATTATCAACACTATAATGATACTACATGTATAATTATACGATTAGAGGATAACATAAGCACTTAAACATTTCAAATTTGGTAAAATAACCCCAATAAACTTAAACTAATAATCATGCATCATAAATAAACTTAAACTACAATGCATGAACAATTTTTTTTTCCATTTATAATTCATCTTCTTACTATCAACATTAGTTTATACATCATAAATTCTCGCAAACTACACTTGTATTCTTTACTTATCTATAAAACATTACACCTTGTCCATACAATATGTCACCTCTTAAGGTCAAAATTTAACAATATAAGGTAAAATTATGAGTGTTCATACACTTCAAAACTCGCAATGCAAGGTGATAACTTATTGATTATACTGTTTAGTATTGATAAGCTTGCATAGTTGAGAAACACAATATATAGTCATGTCTTAGTGTAATATGCATCTCATTCAACTTCTAAAAATAAGTTCCTATAATTGAACATCTAGATTATTGAACATCTAAAATTAAAGATATAGGTCTATTATATGTAAATTACAGTCTCATCAACTAAAATTAAGGGTATAACTCATAAAAATCTTACTATATAATCAATCTTGACTTTAAAGGATTAAAATTAAAAATGGATTAATGATTTTGTAAGTAATTAATAAAGGATGTGTTGTAACTCAAAAAATATTTTTATGTAATAAACCTCTGTAAAAGAGCAATGTTTTACTCTTCTAATATGTTTTGTACACCAAAATCTAATGAAAATATATGGAAAGATACTACTATTAGAAGCTTGACTCTTGGTATAATTCAAAACTCATTTAGGCTATTAGTAATACCTTTTGTATGAATTCCTTGCCCTATGCATGAATCACATACGTGTAGAGGCAGAGCAATCACAGCTATATATATATATATGTTAAGAAGTCATGGGTCCATGCATCTCATACATGGCTATGTAGCAGAAGCATTGGAATTAAAATTCCAACACCACGACATCCCCATAAAATCTAGAATTCATGTGCAAGTATAAACAGAATGTAAGAACATGAAATTACAACATATGTACCTTGCAAATGCTCCTTCTTTCTTAAATCTTCTACTTGTTTGGGTTGTAGCAAATACCAAACACCTCAAGATCACTCCTCTCAACTTCCAAAACTCTTTTGGACCATTAGCCTCTCTATGAGTGTGTTTTAGCTTAATTTCATGTGTACATAAGTGAATAGCTTACTTATGTAACACCTGTCATAAAGTGGGTCACGATCGTGACTTGCTTAAAATGACAACCTTGCATACTTTATACTTCATCCGATCTTTTATGCATGTGACCCTTAGGTTTTCGATTATTTTGGGCACTTGAATTAACTCTTAATATGAGTATATCATGAATGGTTTCATACCACTTATTAACTCTCAATCTAAGCAAATCATGAAGGGTTTTGTTATGCCAATTTACTAGAACGTAAGTGAATTAACACATGAACTCTTCGATAGTTAAGTATCCAACTTACGAACCTTTCCATAGACAATTACTGTGCAATTCGTGCCTTCACCATCCTATACCCCACTTGGTTCAGAGTATGGGCTATGTGTCAACTCCCACTAGATTGACTATATCACATCTAGTCCAAGTGATATTAGTTCTTGTCCTAGAGATCTCATTACTTTATATGTCATTGAAGACTCTCATCATGACACATAACTTGCAGCGCCCCCTCACCGTGGAGTACACACCGGGACGCCCGTGGGTCTTTCCGGCGCATATCCCACAGTAAGGAAGTGCTACGCTCACAAACACTCACTAAACACTAGCATGGCATCAATACTATAAAACCATACATGAAAATCACTAAATTTTAAAACCATAATAATCTTTCATTGTATACTATCAATCCAAAATATAGATAAATCTATCAGTCCCCTACAGTCACAAGACAATAATCCAAAAAGGAAAACTGATACAAACGTCTATACTAGGTCATCCCAAAAATATCGCCCCCAGCTGACCAACCTGTGATCCATCGCTGCACTTGATCACGAACTCGCACTGCAAAGAATCTATCACGGGAGCTAGAGTCCTACTGACGTCGTCCTGAAAAATATATTGCAATGTTGGGTGAGTTTGCGAACTCAATGAGAAACCATCATCGATGGTTCACCCAACTC
>JANIHY010000002.1:13348886-13361722 GCA_027479065.1 Erythroxylum brevipes
TTAAAAAAACTTAAAATAAGATTAAAAAGTGATTGTCTTTATTAGACAAAAAATTTTAATTTGATTAAGAATTGTCAATTAAAAAATAACTGAATTATTCTAATTTATAAAAATTAATTACTTTAAAAAAAATTATCCTATTAAATAAATAAAATTATTAAAATAAATTAAACAAAAAGATTGAGTAGTTCAAAACAGGACAACCAATTCGATTAATTTAATTATTGATTAAAACTACGAAAGTCAAAGTCATTGGCAAGTCGGATCTATGGGAAGTGAAGTGATTTGATATTGGGAACCACATCATAAGTCGATTAGGAACAATAACAAAAAAGTTTAACATTGAACCTTTTAGCCTGTAATAGTAACTCAACTAATAACAATCAAACCAAAGCAATGGCTTCTAGACTATTGGTCTGATGGAAACTTCTTCCATACTCTGCCTACACTTTCTACTTAAAAGGTAGAGAAAAAAAATGAAAGAAAAACTGATTACAAACGACATGATGGAAATGACTGTCCGAAAAGTGTAAATATTGATAATGCGTCTACTTATGTGTTCTGAAATCGGACCACAACACAAGTAATGTTGTCTGAGCTCCCTCGTGCGTAAGCTTCTTGTATAAGTTTTCTTGATGCAGCCTCGGAATCTGTTATATCCTGCACTAGATCCACGGCATCCTGAAAGATAAACTAGATTGTCAGTTGATACAGATGCCTTTCTAACAGGAAGACAACTAGGATTTCTAGAAAACATTCAATAAAACAAGTGAGGAAATAACAAGCCTGCTGCTTTGTCCTACATAAGCAGTTATTTATACCAGGAAAGGAAAATCCCAGGCAACTACATCCTAAATCCTGAACTAAATAGCAAAACATAATGAAGCTTGCTGTTGTATTATTAGGAAATAAGTATTTTCCATCTATCAACAAGCATACCTTTAAGTGCATATTTTTTTAACGGTCTGCCTGTAAAGACCACAAGTTACATTCCTCCACTATGCAAATATATACATACAAACACAGCCCACAACAGTAACAACTAACTCATAGCATGAAGCAATGTATTTCCTCAAGCAACAAAAACTGACCTTATTTGACAAGACATTCCAAAGCCCATCACTAGCGATTATTAAGAAATCCACCCCGTCAATTTCTTCTTCCTGCAAATTCCAGGAAATCACACAGGAGCAACAAACACAAACTAATGACTGAGAAAATCTGCTAACCAATTAATAGCATCAGCAGCCAAACTATGTAGTAATTAATGGTTTCAGACGTAATCTCAAAATTCACAAGTACCTCTATGTGAAATTTAGATGTTATATTATAAAAGATAGATTCTTACATGGAGGAGGCTCCTGCAAGCTCCAGAAGTAATTCTAGGAAAAAAAGAACCTAATCTATACAGTTCTAAAGGTTTATTTGCAGTGGACAAAGCTAGGGTTTTTATTTAGTTCACATGCAATACAGAGACATTGGGAGGAAAATATTTAGCTTACGCATCTTCCTTATTTTGTAGTCTGAATTGAGTCTTGTAAAGATGTTGTGCATGCATAAGTCTTGATAAATGTCATTTTCGTTTTTTCAACAAACATCAAACAGTTTCAAATATTAACCTGTATTTCTGGCTCAGCAACAACATACGGCTTAAGCAGTTTGTCCCCAAATGCTCGAGACACAGCAAGAACACCTCCAACCCGCCATGTTCCTATCATTGTTTCAATATATTAAAGGAACTGTATTAACTACTCCATTTGAAATGTTGCAAACAGACACAATAGCGAACCTGATACGTCATCATCAATATTATCAAGCAATCTACTAAAATTTTTTGACTCTATACGATTGCATTACACAAGTCGTTATTGGACACCCATCACTTTTCACCGGTTAGAGAGGCCCTCTTTAATACATTAAAAATCTGCATGTCATCTTAAGAAAAATATTGAAGCAACTTACACGTTAAACAATTCAACTAGATGCCAACATGACAATGTGAGTGACTAAATGTTTAGACGATACATTACTTAATACAAGTAAGCATCAAGTAAACAAGGTTAAATTTGTTCAAGTCAAGCTAGAAATTACATGAACTAAAAATTGCATAGTACAACCTCGATAATGTTGAAGACAATTAACTTGATTAAGCATGACAGAACTAATAAACATTCAAAAGTCATTAATTGCTTAGAATTGAACAAAATCGCCAATATGTTCAGTTCACCTGCCCAAATAATGAAACCTCCAGCTTCTTCAATCCTTTGTCGCTCATCAGATCTATCAGGTTTGTGATCAATTGACAATGGTATGGCTACAAAAGGGCTAAAATGTTAGTTAAGGGAAAGGATAATTTTGCAGCTACATGTCACTCAATTAAGCACTCATGCTGTTTATGCACGTCATTTAGACTTTAACCTAAGGACAAAGAACAAATGAATTCCTCAAATTATGGGATTCATTAAGCAGTTATACCACTGGATCCTTCAAGGCAACCTCAATGTCTTTCGGAACTTGTACACTATCAAGTGTGGTAGTAAAAGTCCTGAATTGCTGAGACAAGCTTGAGGATGTTAAGTACTTACAATGAGCTAGTGCATGACGATAGAAAAACTCTTAGCCTATTGTTGTCCTGGAACTTAAATAAAAGAGAGAGATAGAGAAGGACAAGAAGCAACCTGAACCAGCTCTTGAGGCAACCACTCTAGAATCGCCAACATTTGCAACAAGGAGTCGATCCCCCAAAAGCACAGCAGTTGATGCAGTTGATCCAGCATCTTTTTGCTGGCCTCTTTCTTCATCGAGGTATTCCGCATCTGTTTGTCTAAATGCTTCAACTACATTTGAACAGTAAAACTTAATATTGGTCCACAAGTAAGACACAAAAATCAAGCATCACATATATTATGACGAAAAGTTCCAGAAAAAGCATACCAATTGCTGTCTTTGTATCTTTGATAAAATCTGGATGGCTACTCAAATTCTTGAACAAGTTGTTTTTCAGATATTCTGCTGTTCTGGCACCTCCATGACCTAAAATGATAAATTTTCAACACAATAGAAAAATATAATAAAACTTTCAACACAATACAAAAGTAGAATATCAATATAAACAACTGGTACTTCTATGATATTTTTGTTCCTCCTACTATACTCAATTAGAATATCAATATAGGTTGACATAGAATGTTGAGTTGTTTCATGTCATCATAGTGCTAACGTGGCATGATACATTTGATTTTCGTTAACATAGTTACAGAAAAGACTTGATTAGAGAAATTACTAATGTTGGGGGACTTAACTACAGAAAATATAGAAATACTTAGTTAGGAAATTGAGTATAGTAGGAGGACCAAAAATATTTTAGTCCCTTGTATGATAAAATTTGGATGGTTATTCAAATTCTTAAATAAGCTGTTTTTTAGATATCTGCTGTTCTAGCATATCCCTGGCCTAAAATGATAAATTTTCAACACTACAAAAATAGAATATTTGGGACCTAACGACCTTCCCTTCATGGTACAGAGTACCAATGACAGTATATAATCTAGACATAGTAAGGGAAGGCTAATGCCTCCTTTCTCATATAAATGAGCCATTTTACAGAGATCGATTGTTAAGAAGAGGTAAGTAATAATCCAGATTTTTCAAAATAAAAGCAAAAGTATTCTCCTTGGTAAGAGCAAAAACTTTAATGTTAGGACTTTTTACTAAGGTTACATAGGATACATACGGGAAGGAGATTTGTTAGAAGGACAAAAAACAGAAGGTCAGATTCTTTTTGTGAAAAAGCGAGATCATACATTTTCAATAGATTTTGAACAAGGCATGCTATTAATTAGAGATGATAGCTGAGGGCATACCATCAAAAACGCCAAAGAACGCAACCATTTGACCGTCAACTTCTGATATTCTTGTCTCGTAGAAGTCCTCCATTGAAGCTCTCTTACCCTTAAAACTTGAATATCCATAACTGAACTTCGCAGTACGGGCACCATTTAGAAAGCTAGTAAAGTAAACAGCAATAGGGGTAAATTTTACCACTTTGCGATTTTTGATTGCGTTTTATATCTCCTTGAGCAAATTTAAAACGAGAATGCAATCTTAATAACACTCGATAATTCTCCACGAAGATACATTCTTTCTCAAGAATCTTACTTTCATAACCTAAATAGCTCTAAATTCATCAAGATTTAATCCACCAAATACAAGACGCAGTATCAGCTCTTAAAACCTCATAACACACAAACACCAAAAACGAAATTTTCGAATATACGGCAAGTTGAAGTCTGAAAGCTGAAATAAATAAATAAATAAAGAAAAGAGAAAAACTCCGAGTTTACCAGATCGAAGAAGTAAAGGAAAAAGAAAAAAAGAAAATAGTTACTGAAATGAAAATGAAGAGATAGGAAATGAAGGAGAAACCTGATGCCACCCCCACTAAAGAGAGAATTGGGATCTATACGGGATAGCATAACGTCCTGGTATGTTTGACTGAGAGGACGGCGGCGGACGGGTGCCTCAGCATCCGCCTGGTGACGAGGACGCGAGGAGCTGCAAAGGAGTTGAGTCCTTGGGGTGAAATTGAGATGGGCAAGTAATGAAATCTCAATGAAGGTAAGCTTTACTTTTTGGTTAGCATTATTGTTGTTATGGTTATGGATATGGTTATGGTTTTGATTGATTGATCAGATCCAATTGTTGGTTTGTCCACTTCTTTCCACGTCCCTCAGTCCTCACTCACCTGTCCGCCTCACCGCTTAGACTTGGACTACAAAGTCAAAATACAACACATGCACAATTTGTTCTCTTTCTTTTTTTGAAAGTTCCTTTACTTAAATTATGTTTTAATTAAAAGTTACATATTTTTTTATTCTCTCTTTCATCATTTCATATTATGTTTATTTCTACTTTTTTGTTTGTAATTTGCGCAAGCAAATGTGAGCACATATAGGCTACAGGCAAGAAAAGCAAGTACAATATATATCATTTCATCGTGTTTTTAAACATTGTTCACATACCCGTTTGAACATTTGATTTTTTTTTTTTTTTACAAAGGTATGAATTGTTTGTACTCATTCGAAGACCAACATATGTTCTTACTCTAGGGAAGAAGGGAAGGGATAAAAAAAAATCCACACCAAGAAGGCACAAGCCTGAGGCATTTCCAAGCTCTTAAATCTGACAGCCGCAAACAATAGAACATATAGATAGATGAACAAAACATTAAGTCATTGACATACATGTTACTGTCAGAGGTCGATCATTTGTAAAGAAAAAAAATATGAAAACCATAGGCTACTTAGACATGGATGTAGCATACAAAATCACCGTCAAGGTATTTACGCCAAAAAATTATCGCCGCCATCAACAACAGCCACTAGTAGAAGCATTCTGTGGAGGCTTCTGTTTAAAGATGTTCTTTTTCACGCCGCTTGAAGCTTCAGCCAACAGACTGGGTGTCTCCAAAATCTGCAAATTGATACAAAAACTGTGATTCTATCATCTTTTAACAGGCATCGCAAGCACAAGTGATTTTGCACCCATAAATGGCATGAAGCCATTGTACATATATAAAGGCATACGGTAGCTTTAATTTCCAGAACAACACCATCGAAGGTCATAGGTAACACCAAAAGTCACAAGATTCCTATCACCATTAATAAAGGTATCGGCACT
This sequence comes from Erythroxylum brevipes, assembly GCA_027479065.1. Classification (NCBI taxonomy): domain Eukaryota; kingdom Viridiplantae; phylum Streptophyta; class Magnoliopsida; order Malpighiales; family Erythroxylaceae; genus Erythroxylum; species Erythroxylum brevipes. The sequence continues at coordinate 13,354,566 of JANIHY010000002.1, forward strand.
TCTATTTCAACTCTTTGTGGTTTTGCAGCAAAGATTAGTAAAATTTTTATCTTTAGCATGTTTCACACAATTGCAACCCGTTGTTCACACTTGAATATCCACTACTTTAAGCTTTTTCCCTCAAAAGAATAACAAAATCCTAGATACTCCGTTACTCATCATGATATTATTACGCAAGAATTTGAAAATAGCTCAGCAAACCTGAAATTATAAATACACTTTGATCTTTTTGTAAACACAATGAAAGCTACCAAAATGACCAAAACCAATTCTAGAATGCTAAAGATCAAAGATCCCAAAAGTAGAAAGTAACAGCAACCATCTTCAAATTTGAAAATTAAGCACTGCCCAAATGCAACTTTTACCTTTAAAACAAGTTCCTCGAAACATTGCTCTACATTGACTCGGGTTTTTGCACTGCATTCAAGAAAAAGGCATCCATATTCACGGGCAAAGTTTATGCCCTCTTTTTTGGTGACTACCCTTTCACTTTCCTGCAAAAGGGTATACACAATGAGGATAAAATCCAATCAAAATAATAGATATATCCTCCAATCTGATAAGATAAATGACTAGTAAGCTGACATATTCTTCTTGTTGGCGCAGCCATAAAACCAGTGGAGTCCATAGGCATTTTTGAGACATACCTTGTCAACTTTGTTGCCAACAAGCATCTTGATGCAATCCTGGTTTGTAGAATATAGATCAATCTCTTTGGCCCATATATCCGACAGATTTGTAAATGTTTCTCGTCGTGTTACATCATATACTGTATTCCCAGAAATAACACATTTACTTAGAGAAACAAGAAATGAACATAGTAAAATTTATTAAAACAAACCCAGAAAACTCATAGCTCCCAGGATACCTTAAAAAGCCAAGAGAACCCCAAACCTAAAATATAATAATCTATCACGTGAAATTTCTCAAAACAAAGGAAACTAAGCAACAGTCTGAAGAAATATAAAAAGATATTGCTCCACCAAAAAAATTAATGCTTGCAACACCATAATTATGAAAGGCTATACTGAAAAATTGGCCATGATATCATATGTTAATCGTAGAAGCATTCATAGTATCAGTGCGGTAAAATTCTTTTCATAGAAGCCGCACATGGACATCCATGATGAAAATGAGGCAAAGAAAATGAAAATACGCACCCATAATGACCCCTTGTGCTCCCCTGTAATAAGAACTGGTTAATGTTCTAAATCTCTCCTGTCCAGCTGCATAAAAACTCCAGATTCAATCTTCAATAAGGAAAAAAGAAGAAGGGAAAGCTACAAACAAGATCGAAATCATATTGAGGTAGTTAACAAATCATACCATTGATAGGAAAAAGAAGACAAAAAAATTCAGAATAAAGACACAAATTTGTACTCAAGCAAAAACATTTTCTGTTAGTTACAAATGCATTTTATAATCAAAGTTCAATCCAATCGCCCTTCCTTGGTCATAGAAAAAATCAATGTTAATTACAATTGATTGGTTAGCCATCAACTAATTAGGTATTCCAGAACAGTCACCATACAAACCAGAAGCAACAAGTGAGCTAGACCAAGAAATAAAGGTGATATGAGAGGCCACTTCAAGAATGAGACAGGCAATGTAATCATAACCCAAGAAAGTCTTACCGGTGTCCCAAATAGCGAGTTTCAGCTTTTTCCCACCAATAGTGACATGCTTTACTTTAAAGTCCACACCTAATAAGTGAGAATAGTTAACATCTACACGTAATTCAATGGAGCACATCTAAAAAATGACTGGTTGACAATAAGAAACCAGAGTTACTAATAACAAAGACTAAACACTTTCGCCAAAGAAATTTCAGATCAAGATTGATTCCAACTTTAAAACGAAATTAAGACAAAGGAATTCATAAAGTATGAGTTTTCACACAATAGCAAGTACATTCACTCATTAGCAAAGCAATTTGATGCGCATTTTTGTTCATTGAAAAAGCATTTCTACGAATGTAGATTTGAAACATGAATGAAACCCAATTCGCATCGAACAAGGCAGAACCAAAATTCAAAACAGCCTTGACAAATCTAGCCATTCACAAAAAGAAAGTTGAAATTCTAAAAACCTATTCGCATTATTCCCCGGTGATTTAAACAAGAAGAACGTCTCAATCAGGCCAAGTTTACAACTGTTGATCGAAACGGGACAATTAACCAAACATTAGCAAGAAGGAAAAAAATGCGAATTCCAAAATAGGGATCGATGAGCTCACCGATGGTGGGAGAGAGATCCTCGAAATTGTCAGAAGTAAAACTCAGGAGCAGAGTACTCTTACCGACACCAGAGTCCCCAATCAGCAACAACTTGAACAAGTAATCAAACTCCTGTTGGCTAGAAGAAGCCTCCATTTTCCTTTTTATTGGTGTAGACAAATTATGCACCAACGAATCCAAAACAAAGACCTCTTAACACCATCAAATAAACACAAAAACCAACGTTTATACAATATATACACACACGAACATTCAACAAAAGCGAGAGAGAGAGAGAGAGAGAGATCTGACACCTTGAATTGGTGAAATTGGTACAGAGAAGCTAGGGCTGGATCTGGAAGTAGAATGCTTCAGAATTGAGAGAGACGAGAAAGGTTGCGGGAAGGTGAAGAATACATTTAGACATTAGCAATACGCCTACTTTTGCTTGGGGAACTTGAGGAGTTAACCGTGAATCAAGATACTATGTTAAATATTACCCTATCTTATTATGTCTCATTATATCTTAATTATTTATTTTGTGAAATCCACACGTTCACACGAAATTTATATAGAACTTACATAAATAAATGGCTGAGATTTATTGGACACAATAAAATACTATAATATTGGACAAAAAATTTAGACTCTTTACCTGTACTCTCGAAGTGTCAACTTTCTTTTTCTTTTTACAAAAACTGGATAATTCGTGAATTATCAAAATACATTTAAATAAATTATTTAACAAAATAATTTTAGATGAATTGAATTTAATTGACATTAATATAATTCGTAGATATTAATAACTGAATCAAGTTGATCAAATGTTGTACACGAATCTTGAAATTAATCTTTGGTCAGAAAGTCATTAAAATCGCATCCTTGTAAAATTGATACCCTCGTTCATTTATATGTTCCCTCCTATTAAAATCATATAACATTAAATGGACTCCATTTTTAAAATTTTGTTTTGATGGGGGCAATGTAAGAACCAACCATTAATAAGAATTTGGAAAGGAATTTAGATTCCAATTTTATGTATCAAATATAGAAATCGGGCCTCAATTACAATCTACAGAAACTTCAACCGAATTGTACTTACCAAGAGCCAAAAGAAACAGTTGAGATTAACGATTGAGTAATTAATGTAAAGTTTAATATAAAGTTTAATATCATAGGTTTGTTCATTAGTCAAAATTAAGAAACCAATACGAGAAAAGAACCAAAGATTACATAGCAAGGATGTGCAATGCAATCACCACGAGCAACAGCCACTAACTGAAGCATCCTCTGGAGGTTTCTGTTTGAAGATGTTCTTTTTCACGCCACTTGAACCTTCAGCCAACAGACTTGGAGTTTCCAAAATCTGCGAATCATTGTAAGCTACAATCATCATCCACACTATATCACGTTCAACATACATCACAAAAGCATGCAATTCTTTTATGCACAAGGTCTAAGGCCATAGCCTCCAATAAAGCATACAAGATTAATCAATTAACGCCATTAAAGGTCCTCATAAGAAACAATTCCCCAGCATTCTCATGATTCATGTCCATCATCCAGAAAGGCTCCAAAACTTTCTTTCAAAGAATAAAGGGCAGTAAATCTTCAAAACAATTAAGTGTAAGTTCTGGACCTTTAAGATGTTCCACACATAGACAGCACTATGCTCATTTTCAAAGATCTGGCACTTGTCTTAAAGCATTTCTATTTCAACTCTTACAAGGGAACTAAAAGTTATACATCAGCTTTAAACTCTGTTAAGGGATGATGAGAGCTAAAGAAATTTTCAATCAGTGACAAGATCAAAGTATGGCAGGAATATAGTCAAAATGCCACGACATAAGAATAATACAAATACAGAGTAAAACAATCATCAAATTTGAAAACTTCAAGGCCAACTTCAAATACAAGTTATGCAAGGTTATAACATTGCAGGTGGGAAGTTCTTGCAACTCATTTACCTTTAAAACAAGTTCCTCAAAACATTTCTCTACATTGACTCTTGTTTTTGCACTGCATTCAAGAAAAAGACACCCATATTCCCTGGCAAAGTCAGTGCCCTCCTTTTTGCTCACAACTCTTTCACTTTCCTACAAAAGTAGACATGACGAAGGATCAATATGGTGTAAAGGATCAAGTGTAACAAATCTATAAAGCTTTCAATGTTGTTGTGTCCGACAACTGATAAGATAACTGAATAGTAGAGCTAATGAATTCTTTTTATTGCACCACACAAAGCCAATAAAATTCGTAAACAAAATTCTTTAGCTAGCCAAGACATACCTTATCAACTTTGTTGCCAACAAGCATCTTGATGCAATCCTGGTTGGTCGAATATAAATCAATCTCTTTGGCCCATATATCAGACAGATTTGTAAATGTTTCTCGTCGGGTTACATCATACACTAGCGATTCCCATAAAGAACAATTATTTTAGATGCACATTATATAAATTTTTAAAAATTATTAGGACTAATCCAGCCAACTCATTACTTGCAACATATTGTTAATAGTATTTCACACGTAGAGTAAACCACGTGCAAAGCCAAGGGATCCATTAACCTAAAACATAACTACCTATCTCATGAAAGCGCACAAACAATGAAAAATATGCTGAAAATGCAATAGCATGAAAGATAGTTATACTTAAAATGTTATTGTTTGCAAAACTTGCGGTTACATAAAGGCCATAATGAATAACTGGGAATAAGTGATAACATTTTGTTTTTGACCACAGTAGAATTGAATGGGATATGTGTGCAATAACAAGTTCAAGGGTAGGGTGAGACTAAGAGCAAAAGGAGAAGCAAATATAAATACATACCCATTATGATTCCTTGTGCTCCTCTGTAGTAAGAACTAGTTAAAGTTCTAAATCTCTCCTGTCCAGCTGCATACAAATTATAGATTTATATTTCATTCGAAACCAAAAACAGGAAAAGCTACAACTAACAGCTAAACCATATTAAACTAATAAAATCTCATTGAGGAGGAAAAAAAATCAAAATAAAATAAAAAAGAATAAACTGACATGTATATGTATAGACCTACTTAAGTGTATGTGTGTATGTATTGTTCATGTTTTCAAATGCAATCTTTAATTATGAAAACATAGTTTTCGAGTCTAAAGTCACATTTGTTAATCATGAAAGACATTCTACATAAATTAGATCAAGTATGTAACAAGTCACAAGAATTGGTATTCATTACCCTTTGGTTCACCAATTAGGAAGAAAGTGTATCATATATTATAAATCAGACGGAACAGAAAGACGGGCATGGAAAAATAATGAATTGACAGCATCGTCTTACCAGTGTCCCAAATAGCAAGTTTCAGCTTTTTCCCACCAATGGTAACATGCTTTATCTTGAAGTCCACACCTACAAAGTGAGAGTAGTAAGTAATTATTACCTAACATGCTGTCCATCAAAAAAAGCATCACTGGTTGATGATCAGAAATAGAATCATTGAGTGAAGTTAAAATGCTACAAACTCTTTTAAAATTTCAGATCGAGAGACATGCTAAATTGACACAAAATCAAGACAATGGAACACAGGAAGTATAAATGAATTTCACAGGGTAGTGAGTATGCCATTTGGCAAAGCAATTTGGTGCATATCCTTTCATCCAAGGAGGTCTAGATCATCTCTCTAATTTAATCTTTCCTCCAATAAAAACAATTTACATTCTCCCCAACCAAGTGGGAAAATGGTAAACTCTGTGGTCAGATGAAACCATTTAATAAACAGGTTGAAGATATGTTTACGTTAAGACAAAAATACGACACTCCTTAAAGTAATTAACTTCCATCGAATGACGCGGACCACCCAAATATTAAACACCATCAAGAAAGCTAATCATTCAAAAAAAGAACTGTGACTCTAAACCGTGTTCACATTTTTCCTCGATCGGTTGAAGTTGAAACAAAAAAGAAATCTAGCCAACTTCATCAGATCCCGAGTAAGGGAACAAAAAACATGTCAGAAACGGTGATCGTATAGCTCACCGATGGTGGGAGAGAGATCCTCGAACTTTTCGGAAGTAAAACTCAACAGGAGAGTACTCTTGCCAACACCAGAGTCTCCAATCATCAGCAACTTGAACAAGTAGTCAAACTCCTGTTGGCTCGACGAAGCTTCCATTGTTATGATGTCTAATTATACTCTTAAGAAATCCCAAATCAAATACCTCCTCCTAACACAACAAATGAACAGCCTCAAATAAAATAACAGCAAGGTCTAATACACTATGCCAAACATTACACAGAACTAAGTTCGAGCGAGAGAGTGTTGATACCTAGGAATAGTTGAAACAGGTAGAGATAGATTTCACAGCAGATTTGAAGCATCTATAGAGAGACATGAAACCTAAAAGTGGAGTGGCGTGGCTACAGAGAGGGAAAGAAAGCTCTAAAGTCTTCTTCCTTCCACCTGCCAGTGCTCTCTTTATGTTTCTTTTGTTTAAATAATAAAATTTATAAAGTTGGTAATATATTTGTGTTACTTTCGCTTTGACGATGATTCTAAACTGAGGATAAGAATTGGGTATTACGATGTACAGGCTCTTAGGTTGTTGCACACTTGAAAGCCGTTCGATCTTGCCCACTTGGAAGCGATATGATTCACACAGCTGGATGATTGATCGATCTATCGTCCACGGAGCATGTTAAGGGTTAAAGAGGACTTATATGGATGGTGAAATTGGGCTGGACCACTTCGAATCACATTGCGTGAGATTCCAACTGAGGGTGGGTCGGGTCGTTTGGTCTAAATGCAATCGAATTTAAAATTGAATTATCGCAAAGAGAACAATTTAGTACAAAGATAAATAATAAAATAATATTTACTTTTAAGAATATTAAATTATATTATTTTTGTAAATAGTTTAATCTAGAAGGGAAGCACATGTTTTTTAAAATCATTTTATACTAATC
>JANIHY010000002.1:13690172-13700512 GCA_027479065.1 Erythroxylum brevipes
TTAGAGTAAAATTAATTTAAGTTTAATCATACATCACATGATATAAAGAGACTCACATGTATAATAAAAATAAAAATAATATTTGTCACATAAGTGACAAACATTTCGTTAAAATTTTCATCCATTCAAAATTTAAATTGCATGTTTGCAAGTGAAAAAATTCATTATGAAAAGCTTCAAATTATGATAGTCTAACTTTGACAAAATAACAAGATTAAATTTATTCTTTTTGCCAATTAAAAATCTAACCAAGTCCTTTGAAACTTTGCAATATTTGGATGTAAATTAATACCGTAAGCTAATCAAACCTAATAATCGCTGAACTTTTCTTTTTTTTTTCCTGCACTACTCATAATAAAGAGTTATTGCTAAGGATTATATAAAATCTATATTAATACAAGTCTTTAAGTCGTCATATTTCAAAATTTTCAGCGTAAATGCTAGTTTACATAACATCTTGAAACTATGTATATATTGAATCTTAAGCTTAATTGTAGAGGGATCAGAGTTCGAAACTACGATTTATAACTAAAGTAGTATATTGCAGCAATATATTGTTGCGACCATTTTTTTCCACAAATTATGCAGTCATGTAACAACTTTCGCATCCTCTCCCTCTTCTATGAATTATTAACGATCGACCACATGTTAATGGCGCGATGCGGCGGTGCAACCTTTGGTTATCATATCAAAAGCTCTTTTTTCCCTTTCTCTCCATATTGATGACGGTATGTAATGAAGCATCAAAGCAATCTTATAAAAGTAATTGAAAGAAGAGTTTCATTTCTGCAGTTGTTTTTGTGTCCACTGCAACTGGTCCTCATTCTTGTCTAGAAATGCTAATCTATAAAAGGACCGAAATTATAGAGTATAGAGAACATTCGAAGAACCAAAGATTTGATAGGCCTATCTACAGCAGATAACCTGTTGAGGACTGCAAGCCAAGCAACAAAATTGTGTCATTCCCACAAAAATTTCCACCAACCATTCTTTGATTCCTGATTCTGAGTAAAGTATAGGTGTCTTTAATGAAAAGCAGTCCATTAGAGCTCATGGTTAGCTTCAATTACTGTAAAATCAAGCACATGAAACAAAAGCTTAAACAGCTTGTGGGACGTGTACGTACACGTTAAACATGTAATTTTCGGGTTAGTTTCTTAACAAAAGTGTCCCATTTCCCACTGCCATTTGTCAGCGTTCCGCGAAATTATACAGATGACCAAGTGAAGTAAAGCTTCAGACTTATTTGGTTGATCAAACCTCACGTTCCCTTTTCATATATATATATACATGCATCCTTTTCGCTAATACTATGTGCTACATTGTATAACTAACCCTTAAAAATCCTCTGAAGAAATTGTGACTACCAACTGTTCATACACGAAAAATAACTAATTTTTTCGTGCACTTTGATACCTAGAATATTGATTGAATAAGACGAGGAAGCAGAAACAAAATATGTTAAATGCTTGATATGGACAAACCAATTGATCAGAATACTTCTGCACAGTAGGAACTCAAGACAACGTATTGCAACTGCACTTAACTCGTATATTTGACAGCCAAATTACCGCTGGTACACTAGCATACCATCAGCTTTCTTTCTCACAAAATGATGACTTGAAGCTTGAGCTATTATTTTCATATGCGAATCAGTAATTGTAGAACTTGAGGGACAAAGCAAACTTTTCCGGTGATCAAGCTGAAAAGGAATTTGCACATGATCATTAAAATGGTGACGCTAAAACTACTATATCTATATTATATATATGTAGGAGATCAAGTAACATAAGAGGTCTTTTAACCATCAAGAAGATATGCCCACACCAAGAAAATCTATGAAAGGAACGTCCTTGTTTCTAATAGAATCATCTCCTTCTTGCTTTTTAGTCTGTCTCGTAGTCGCCAATGCGGTTAAATTATCACCGCAGAAACTTGTCAAATCCTTCTTGATCAATCCATTGTTCTCGTAATTATCTCCAAGTTTGAGGCACCCTATTAAAGGACTTGGAACAACCCTTTTGTAGTTTGGAAGCTCAAAAACACTTGAACTCCGGTAATTGCCATGATTGTTGGAAGAACTTGGACAGTGCCTATAAGTAGAATGGCTGAAGACTTTGGAGCTCTCTGAAGTATATAAATTAGAGTTGAAGATATGATCTCTTTCTTCTCTTCTGAATATATCCAGAGAAGATGAACTATGTGATGTTGTTATATTGGATGTGGCGAACGTCCAAGAAGAAGGTGAAGAACCAGGAGGAGAGAAAGAAAAAACCCTTTCTTTGATTGGGTTTTGAAATTCAAAGAGTAATCTACTATTGTCAAATCCAATTCTTGAACTAATAAGAAATTCTTGAGGCCTTGATTTGGCTGCTGCATAGAAACTACTAGTAGACGTGTTGGTGTCACTTAATTGTCCATCCTGACAACTTCTTTTACCACATAGCCTGGATTTCTCTCTTTGCCTTCTTGCCATGATTACATGCCAGTGATTCTTCACAGCATTATCAGTTCTACCTGGGAATAGTCTGGCTATTAGAGCCCACTTGTTTCCATGAATGCGGTGAGCCGCCAGTAGTCTCTCTTCTTCATCCTCTGTGAAGGGTTTCCTGTTTATCCTAGGATCAAGTTGATTAAACCACCTCAATCTGCAACTCTTCCCTGCAAAAGAAGAATTTAAATCAGGATTCATAAGATCACAAAACTTGAAACAAACTTTTTTTATTGTATTTGTGTGCGAGGTCGAATTCATTAGTGAGAGTGAAAGAGAGAGATTGAGAGATTCATTTTATGGTTGCAGGAAAATTCTCCTCTAAGTCTATGTCATAACACTTATTAGGAGGTTCCATATATTTGTCTTTCTTAACTATGTACTCAAAACTTGGCAGGACAAAATAGTTATGATTTATGAGCTTATAAAATTACGTTACATCTGATCCTGAATCCTTACTCTTTTGCAGAGGGAGACCATTATCATCTATCGTATCAACAAAATGACAAATTATCATCCCATACTTTAGCAAAAATCGATTTAGATTGCTCTCAGTTTCTCCAATGTCAAAATCCCATTTCATGTACAAACTTTCCAGGTAGAAATATCCTATATATTGATCCTATATCGAACGCTACACACCTGATCTCCCTTGCAGCTTGTCTGCAATAGAATTCCAGTTCTGTGCACCGTATTGTTCAACAAGTTGCCTGAGTTTTTCATCTTCAGCGGGTCTCCAATGACCTCTTGGACAAGTAGTACTGCTCTTTCCCTCATCACTTGAATTACCTGCTCCAGATGATTCCTCCATCTATTGATCGCCAACAGCCTCTCGCTGGCTTTCGGTTCTTTATCACCAAAATGCACGAGTGAGAAGTCCAGAAGAAGTTATATAGGAGCATAAGAAACCAGAATATAAGATAGTGGGGTTTGGTTTAGGGTTGTGGATGGCAAGTCACTTTTGTTGGTTTTACACGACACATTTAGCCCTATCACTATATGTATGTGTACCTGTAGAACTAATGACCCTTTTTCTTTTCTTGCTATCCTATTGGCCCATGAAAATTCTGAGTCTTACCTATTCTTTCGGTTTCTTTTAGTTTTCGTCTTCCCTCTCTCTCCATCTCTGTCCCTGTCGCCCCCTATCTCACTATTTTAAGCCATGGTACGACGTTAAATCAAAAAACTTACTGATTTGGAAACCTTAAACTATTTATTTTGTCTACTAAATGAGACGTCTTGCCTTATCCCGGAGACTCCTTTCCTGATTGCTGTCACTGATAAGTTGCACCAATTAATAGTGCAAAATGTAGTAGAACCAATATTGTTATGTGATGACCTACTTCCGAGTTATGAGCATGGGACATTGCACGTAACGTCAAGGTCATTGATATCAGTAATTGAAGCTTTCTGTTTTTAACATATCATGCTTGTTGGAGTTAGAAGCAGCAATTGATACGGTAAATGAACAGGTAAATCCTGTTCCAAACTTCCAATTTTTGGTTTAGAACAAATTAAAACGAAGTAATTCAACATCTGCAGAATCACAATTGGCAAGCATTACATGTTTCAACTGTAGTTTGGCTAATTAATGGCTAGTGAAATTTGTTAGAGATGTCAGAGAATAGACATCCTGGCATTTGTTTCCAGGAGAAGAAGGATTTAAAGTTCCATATATATACTTACTTTTGTACGATGGTCTCTGCTAACCATTCCACATAATTTTTGTTTAAACAACAACACAAAAGAAAGCAACTGAAGAAAAGGACTTTCTTGTTGGATTAACAGTTCCTGTTATCTGTTTTACACTCATCCTTCTTTGTTAGAATTGGTAGCAAGGACATGAAAATGTTCAACATCAAAACTAAATGGCAATAGTTAAGCACAAATATGTATAATTTCAATAGTCTTGATGAAAATGGTAGAAAAACCTGGTAGTTGGAAAACAAGGGCACGGTGACAGTTCAGCTTAATCTTAATAAAGCATGTAAATAATGTTAAAATATATGTTTATGAGAAGAAATTAACTGAACTTCGATTCTTCAGGTTTGAGTGCTAGACTTAAGAGTTAATTATGGAATGCCGTGTAAGTACAGCATCAAGAAAAGTATAGGTAAACCGTCTGCCTTTTCCCATACTTCCATGCAGATGGCAAGTCAAATACAAACGTTGAAAGATTTTGTGTAATAATCATTATGTAATTGTTTCTTAACCGATTGAGATTTTATACCTCACGAAATCAAACACTTGAAATTTCAATCTAAACGTGCTTCCAAAACGGCCTGGCCCATCCATCCCCATTATCATCACCATCAACATACTTTATACCATTTACCGAGTTAATAATCAAGCATAAAAAAATTAGAACCCGTCTCTATTGGAATTGGTGGATGGTGCCAGTTTATTAGGTTCATTTTGTGTCAAACCTGTAACTTGTAATTTCAGCTTAACGGAATTTGTTGAAAAAAGTATGGTTTCTGATTTTGTCTACAATAATCTCTTACAGCAACTATTTGGGTTGCAGAATGATTTGTTTACTCGTTCCACCAATCCTGTTGTTAAGAACATGTATTACCTACAATTGTTGAGAAAGTAAAATTGAAGTTGCTTTGTTAAATTTCAACATTGACAAGTTAACTCTATTTGTTTTGCTAGCTAGTATGTACTTCAATTGAAAACTATGATAGTTTAAAATAATGTTGTTATTATGACTAATTCAGTAGAGAAAGACTTAGATCATCATCGTCTAGTCTGAAATTCCGCAATGAAGCAGGATCTGGAGAGGTCCGATAGTATACAGAATATGTAATAAATAACATATTTTATTAGATATGAAACGTTAAAACCTCCTTTAGTTATAGCATAAAGGATTTAGAATGTGTTCTACCGTGGATTCTATTTGTAATTAATCAAATTAACATGGAGATAAAAATTGCTAATCCATGAATATTGTTGAAAATCAGTTAGCCATATGACCTTTGAATTTTGCTAATCCAACTTCATAATTTTCATAAATAGAAATCATTCAAGCGTATAAAACCTCATACATGTATGTGTTTCTCTTTAGTTCCTTCGTCTCCATTAACAGCCTCTCCACCAAACACAGCTTCGACTCCTATCCTGACATTAAAACTGAAGAAAAAAAACAGCAGTATTGATTGTCAAAGCTGACTTCATATTGGCATGATGAAAAGGTGACAACTGACAATGGATCCAAGTCAAATTGGAGATAATTATTGCAATTGAGGATTATGATTTTCATTTTCTATAGTAATTAATTAAATATAAATATAGAGATAATACAAGAAGAAACTACAACCTACTGATGATGGATAACCTCTCCAACTAATTAATGACTTATTAGACCTAATTGCATGAGAATGAGGAACCTAAAACCGAGCCTTTAGTAAGTTGAATTAGACGTACGTGTTAATCAATGATAGATATAGTTTGTGAGGTCGAAGAAATAATGAAACCGTATCTTATTATCAAAAGTGACGAACAATATTTTGAATGTCTTTGCAAGTCAAGAGTTGTTTTTGACCCCTACATTTTTTTTTAGAAAAAAGAAAATGGAAATCTTGATATTTTGAGTTAATTATCATCTTTTATAAAGCGAGCTTACTATATAAGCATGCATATAAGAACATGTGCTCCAGTACATAGTTATTCAAGAACCTCCAAACATTGAAACACTGGATGGTACTATATGACTGCCATCAGAATTCAGAAACCTATACCTAATTAATAGATGGTGCTTCCAGGTGTCTAATGGTTAGTTGGTTACCGTTAAAGTCTCTCTTCATCTCTCTCTCCGTGTTATGGTGATGTGGATTTCTAATATAGAAACATAAATATATATAGAAGGGTTTGAGATACCTTTCCAAAAGTAAATGCAAAGCATTGCAGTTACTTGCACAGCCAAACATCCCTTTGTATTCAAAATGTCCTTGTAATGAAAACCATAATGCAACCTTTTCTATATCTCACCTTTCCAAGAAACCCATTGAAGCAACCCCACTTAGTTACTCCACACCTATTTTAATATCATAGATATGAAACCTTGAAAATCCTCAACAAACTACTTTGACTAAAAAAAAAAAGAAGAAGAAGAAGAAGAAGAATTCCCTTATAAACCCATATTTCAGTTTTTGTTCTTCAACGGAAATCCTATGCTTCCTGTTGGTTCTCCTCCTTTTGTTATTCTCAATAAATGCATCTTGTTGCATGGTGGTTGATAGTGATCTAGCTTCATTTAATACAACTTAAAAACCCTTCTCGATCCAACAAGTTGATGGAGAGATGGAATTTCCACAAAAATAGGTTTAACATGAACCGGTCGACTTGGAAGAAATTATATATATTGTTTCTATGTTCATTGCATATGTATGCACCCGTAAGAAATGTACTGTATATAACACGCATCGTCTTATCTATAAAATCAGATAACAGCCCATATATGGCAGACAAGTCTCACATTCTATCCACCCCAGTGTTCCTACAATATATTATTACGATGACGTGTTATCCAACACACCAAGTTGAAGTGAAGTAACCCAAAAGAATTTGATTGTTAGACTAAGACTTTTCTTGTAATGTTAAAACTAACACTTAAAAATAAATTTAGTTTTTCTCATATGCTGGTCAAGTATGTTTAAATATGAAAATATTAAAAGATTAATAAACGATAATTATTCAAATGATTAGTTTTAGTTATTTTGACAATAGTTGACTCAAGTTCAATTCTAACAGAGTATCAGAGCCGATAGTTATCTGTCTGAATATTCAGTCCCAACAACCTGATTCAATTATTACTGCGTTTATTTCAAGTAATAACCGGATATTTAACTTAGTTGCACTTAAAGGAAAATGTTATTAACAAACCATGAAAATGTAAAAAAAATTATAAGTGACAACAATAAACTATCCAAATAATTTTAATAAAGTACACCGAGGTTTCATTTCAGAGAATAACGACGTTTTGATTCTCCATTATGACGTTCAAGTCTTGTAGTGCTCCATGATTTTGACAGTTCAGCTAACCTTTATGCTTTGTTCTTCTTCAGCTTAGTTAGAGCCTTGCCTAATACTTGTACAGTAATTGTTATTTGATCTTAGTATTAATGCAACGATCATGCAACCTATATATATATATATATATATAGCTGGAAAAGATAAAGAGTTTATCTGGAATTGACAGGTTAAATATAAATGAACTATACAGTTGGCATGAACATGCAAGCATTACTTCTTGATTTAAGCCATTATCCAAATTTGGAGCAAATAGTAGGCCATGAATATATATACATATAATGCATGGCTATATTTTGAAAGCTTGCATATAAATATCTATTACTATATCCGTAGGAGATGAATTTGCTTAGAATTTAATGCATCTATTGAAACTCAAATCAAAACTTGATCTTTGCAGTTAAATAGGAGTTCATCAAATATTACAACACCCTTTCTAAGTAGAAGATCATGAATCGTTCTGATAGAAAGGCATTACCATACGCAGACTGGTTGCTCAGTAGGATATATAAACCCGCCTTGCATCAACGTATAAACGAGGCAAAAACACATGTAAATATGAAAAATGATGAACAACTAAATCCTCGAAGAGCGTAAATATAATGGAAATTTTTACATTCTCTCTAACTATATTTTTTATATTAAATAATCAATTAATTAATTTGGAGTGGCTGTGACTATATATAACATACATATCTCCTCATCATGTGGTTAGACAATTTGGGTGTAATCTATAATCCAATGATGGCTAATCTAAGCATTCCAAATCAAAGTAGGTGAATGTTGCACTATTAGCCGCCTAACTGTTGAACCAATGCTGACATGACGAATAATAGTTTTGTTTACAAGTATGTAATGAATTGCTTCCCAGATATAGCTTATGTTACTTGATTAAATTAAGTTACTTCCAATTTTTATACACAAGGAAGGTATGGCAGTTATCATATTCTGCAACCGTGACCTACCACCTAATCTTCTTTCATAAATGGGAATATTAAGATTGTATAATTAAATAGCATCAGTTTAAACATCATTGACAGTTCAAAACTAATTAGGCTGTGATAGTACGGTGAAAAATTCAAAACCTAGCTCCTTCAACCCATTTGCAAGTTTCTTGTTTCCTTTGATATTAAAATTAGGTGGGAAAGGGATAGTTTATCACTCTGCATGCTATATAAATAGTAAATTGCATATGGGAATTCATAAAGAAGGATTTGAATGATTTCGTTGAAGCATTGATTCATCTAAATTAGGTTGTTATCATATAGATTTGGTATTGTTAATTAGAGCTCAGAACTGGCAACAGGATCATGCATGTATTCTTCCAAATTTGCTTTTCAACTGCTTTTGTATGATGCGAAAAGCAGGTCTTCCTGCTAATTTGTTATTTTAAGACTAGGGGTTACAAAGACTGGCGAACAGAACATGACAAATTAATATTCCTACTCTGGAATTAAATCATTAAACATCAGGTTGATGGATGTGGGTTTCAATGGGTCTTGATGTATTCGATTTGCTTTAATAGGCTTAAAACAAGCCCATTTTCTAAACTCTTTGCGGTGTCCCTCAAATGTTTCCATTTCAAGATGAATTCATATTCTGAGTGCCCTAATTACATGCCTAGCTTGCAAGTAAATTAGGAATCGGGCCCAACTAAAATGTGTACTGCTTCAGCTTGTAAAAACTAAAAATCTCAACAAATGACTTGAGGAACTGATCACATTAACCAGAAGCACCACTAGAGCTAGAACCTCAATGATGAGTTTAAAAGTCTCTTTCTTTAGTGGAATTTCGAAGACCATAAAAAGAGGAAAAGACTGTACCTGGAATCTTAAATATGGGTGTTAGCAACATCGCTGTTCTTCTTCTAACAAAGCTCAAATTTCGAGCTTATTTAGATTTCAGTCTCTTCTTCATCAGTTTAATTAAAAATCTGCGTCTAGCGCACTAAACATGTCAAATACTAGGATTTATCATCTGTGGTCGGCCTACGGTTTTATTATCTTCAAGGTTGACCCGCTAACATTGTCTGGGTCATAGCCTCCAATCAAACGATAACAAAAGAAACTCAACATAAGTTTAAAAGTCCTTTTAAGAAACTAACTGAATAACAATTCTTTGTCTTTCTCTTCAGCTGGAAGAGGAGTACTAATGTAATGCTTGAATCTCAAGGCGAGGATGAGTTAGTAAAGGATTCTCCTAATTTAAGTGAGGTTTTCGGTTTAAACCGTCTTTCTGTATGTAGCCGTTTAAAATTTAAGGTCAGAGCTTTGCCTTCCTCAAGGGACCTACTCGGCTCGAGCAGGGATTAGTTTGAAAATGTATAGCTTAAAGATATCTTTCTATAATTGAGACCTTCTTAAGACATTTCGTAGGTAACAAAAAAAAAATAATGCTTGACTAAAAGTTTTGGATAACCAATTTTGTGGATATGAACAATTTATAAGCACGTTAAATCTACCCCAATTTATGTTTCTTTCTTCCATTATAAATTGAATTATTTACAAGATCTTCTTCACCCTAAAATCTACCTGAATTTAATTGACGCCAAATGAGATTATTTCTTCTTTTATATATATATATAACTTAAATACAATTAAATGCAAAATAATTTTATGTATTGTAAATTATTAATTATATGAGTATCCATTTAAATAATGTGGCATGGGTGTGCCCACTTTCCCACGTCCGTCCAAAAACAGACACTATCACGTCGTCAAGACCAATCGTGTGGACCCAATGTTGAGTCAACTCGCTGTAACCCCTAATCACTAATCACGGCTGATACCAAAGATGGAGGAGGTGGATTAAGTCGAAC
>JANIHY010000002.1:13718936-13737817 GCA_027479065.1 Erythroxylum brevipes
TAAAAAATCATTAGCTTTTAAATTACCGATATTTTATCTTCATATTATAAATGTATAAATATATTTATCCCGATTTTACAGACCTTAATTTTGTATTAATGTATATAGATTATATGTAATAAATTAATAGAATTTGACATCAAGTTTTCAGTGGGATGGGTTGACAAAGTAATGAGGAATAGATGAGGTAAGTAAGAGAAGTGGTCACCCTCTATACAGTACATACATATAGTGAGTCCAACTCTAGTTCTAGAATGGAAGGAGACAACAATACTGGATTATGTTACAAGGTTTGATTTCTCAAGCGATAAATTGGGAAAAGAAAAATCACCTTTTAATTAGTTTTCTACTCTCCCCAATTAAACAATGTGGAAATATATATGGCATCCATAGGAGGATAGAGTCTACACCTCCACGCACGATCTCTCTCAAGCACTCAGTCTGGATAAGCGAAAAGGACTGAAATGTTAACAACTAATGACCTTTGGTTGCCTTATTGATCCACTAGTGACTTAACATTTAGCTTAAATGATTGATCCCATCCATCTTAGATTCATTTCACACCTTAACTGAAGCGGTAAAACTTTTGCAAAGTAAAAGGTGCAACGGGGCTAGATCTTCTACCCTTCTTACCCTGACTCTATTCTGACCCTTCCTATCTGAACCATCTATTCAAGTGAGATCTATCTGAGTGGATGACTCAAATAAGAGGAAGTCAGAATAGGACCAGAGCAAGGGCCAGAGGACCCCCTCTCAAGGTGTAACCAAACCACTGACTGGGAATTTCTTGTTCATTACGACTCCTTCCACGTATCCAGATGGAAATGGGGGACCAGGACGACCCTTCACTTCTTTTTGACCATAAAAATATCATTTGTACGGTGAAGATTAGCAGTGTCAATATTCAAAATGTTCCTGTCCCGTTTGTTTAATTTCATTACCGTGTGAATTCCACTATATAAGCCATCCAATCCCCACTTACATACTTGTACAACTATAGCTACCTTTTTCAGCGTGTTGGGTAGGACGCAAACGCGACTTTGAAAATGAGAAAACTAAACGGATTGGACGGAGGAGGCGTGCTTGTGCGTGTCCATAAACAATTGAGTCCAAATCTTCTATCTAATATTATGATGTTTTATTGTGTTTAATAAATTTTAACCATTTATTTATGTAGATCTTACATAGGTCCTGTATGAACCTTGCATAAGTCTCATAAAATAAATAATTAAAATTTTATGAGACAGAATAATATTAGACAAAAGATCTTGATTCTAATTAATTAACATCGCATGATTAGAAAAAAAAACGTAGGAAAGAACCTTTGACCTTGTCAAGGAGCTTTTTTTTATTTATTTATCACGCTTGGCTTTGTTTCAATCCAACAAATACGTCACAATCCATTTTCAACCGTCACCTCACCGCACCAATTATCTCCACCACGTATCATTTCTCACCACTTTCTTTTTCTATTTAACACTTCTAATGACAAGAAACTATTAGTTAATTTGACAGAAGTTTGATATTAACACTTACAAATGACAACAAACTATTAGTTAATTTGATAGAAGTTTGATATTATAATTGTAGAAGAGAAAGATAGATTATAAAATAATGTAAATGTTAATTATATTTAATCCATTTACTTATAAATATAACACAATAATCTTAAAATAATACTCGTGCAGAATACATAGCATAACAATACTAAATATTAATTTGATCTAGATTTGAACCTTTAAATCTGGATGGAATGGATGTTTGATAATTAATTCCAATATGGTAAATGAACAACGCTCGAAAATGAATAAAGAAAAAGTTTCAACACCCTTGCAAATGGGGAAACAACGTATCCGAATTTAGAATTAAAATTCAGAAATTTACAATTTTGTTAATTTTAATCCGAACATGAATTTCAGTTTTGATCTCAAACGTAAACGTTAGTTGACTTCGACCTTTATTCACGACTAGTTTATAGAAGGCTTTATTTTATGTTGAGGAAATGAATGGTCAGGATTGTAGGATATGGTGGAGAGACAGGACTTGGGGTGTTTTGACAGTACCACGTAAGCATGACAACATGGTCAGACAGGTTAGTATAAAGTAAATGGGAAGTCACAGTTTAGACCATGGGATAAAATCAGAGAAACTGTATGCAGATTGGAAAGAGGTCGTACATAGATAGGCAGAGGGAACAAACAATAGTGAATACACAGGAGTTTGTGTCTCATAAAAAGAAAATGTTGGTCAGTTTCTAACTCTTTTTTCTTACACAAGTTCTTAGATTTCAGAAGAATGGATTTTCTTGGGATGGTGGTTTAATACTTAAGATATCCTATGAAACCCTGTTCAAGTTAATATTATTTGCCTTGTAACTTCTTGTTTACTTTTACCTAATTCTTTGTTGTCTGTTCAATCATTTGTTTAGAATTTCTTCAAGTCTATTCTTGTGAAAGCCTTTTGGTTTGTTGCGCGTCAACCTACCTAACTTCGCAATGCATTGAGTTTTTTAAAGGAACGAAAAAGGGGTCATATTCACTTTTGTCTCACGCGTAATTACCATATTTTTGGTCAAATTTGTGTTTTTCTTCTCTCAAACCCAACTTTGAGGTTTATGTTCATATGGGTGTCTGCTAAATTGCAGATTTTGCTACTGTAACGATCTTCGTTGCTTCGCCTTGAGGTCTCTGTCTCACTTCATCAGGTGCTTTTCTCGAGTTCTGTTTTCTTCTTCTTTTAAGGTCAACCGAAGGCTTTATGCTTTTCACTTGTTCGTTCATTCATCGTTAACTATGGTTTGGTTTTATTTTACTTTTATAGATCTCTCCTTGTATAGGTTTTGTTGTATGTCCGATTTTGATCAGTGAAGCCTCTGCAGTTTGATTCCATTTTTTCTGGTTGGTTTACCTTGTCATATAGTTCTTCAAATAGGCAGGAATTTTACTGAAATTTTTTCTTGGATATTACTTGTATAGCAGAGAAAGCAGGAGAGAGATTATTAATTTGCTGTAGATCCTTCCGCTTTGGTGAAAGTTGTCCTAAACTTCCAAGTGCATAAGATTAAAAAACCTGATGTAGCTTCCGGCTATATGCTAGATAATATTGTTAATTTGCAAGATGTTACTGTGTTTATGTGCTTGTGTGCATATGGATATGAAGGGCAACCCTCAAATCTAACGATACTATGCTAGACAATTTTCCCTTCTGTGCCCTATATCAAATGGAGAAAAGTTTGGATGGACAGAAGATCTCTCCTTTAAAGCTCATGCTTGTTGCAGACTTGATTTCTTCACTGTGTATACATTAACATCTTCCCTCCTCCACCCACCACTCCCTCATACTCCCAACCACCCCCACCTACTTCCCCATGAATTATGGTTTTGGCAGCTGCTCGACTGACCTGTGATTCTTTGCTATTTATTTGTGGCTGAATGCAGGTATTACAAAACAACTTCTGCAGAAGTTTCAGCTTTGCGTAGCTAACACAAGGTGGTTATTTACTTTTACTTGAAGAGAAACACTATAATATTGTTGTTTGAAATTAGTTTTGCCCAATAGTAGTGACGACTTCTGTAACAAATTTACGTGACTTGCACAGGCCTTCCCTACTTATGCTACAATTGCCTTTCTTCAAAAGCTGAGCCATTTTAGAGAAAGCCATGTCTTTAGTTAGACCTGCAGAGTTTTCAGGCACGTCATGCAGAAATCATAAACTCTACTCACTTAAAGGCACTAATGAGAACTCTGGCTTGCTTACAAAGGGGTGCAGCCCTGTTAAACATAAGGTCCCATATATGATAGATTCTTACTCCAGTGAGAGTTATGAAAAGTACTTTGTCGACTCTCCTAGCGACGAACTAATTGAATCGCCAAGTTCAGGAATTTCAGGAGATACATTGCAGGCACAAGGCATATCATCCTGCCAGCTAAGAACAAGTTCAGGTTCCTCCATGATAAGACAACGTGATGCCTATCAATTCAATTCTAATTCTGATTACTTGGATGTTCAAAGCCCAGATCCTGAAGGCTATGGTGAAGACACAATGAGATTAAAACTACAAGAATTAGAAAGAGCTTTGCTAGAAGATGAAGATGACATGTTTGAAAATTGTCAAAGCATGGATATTGATGCGGAGTGGTCTGATCCTATTCATAATGTGATGCTCCATGATTCACCTAAGGAGTCTTCATCTTCAGATTCTAACCTGAGTAGCGTTAGCACTAACAAAGAAATATCACAAGTACCTGCTCGAACTCCTAAACGATTACTTTTAGATAGTGCTAATGCTCTTTCAGAAGGAAACACTGATGAAGCTTCAGCTTTAATAAATGATCTCAGACAGATGGTTTCAGTCCAAGGAGATCCTCCTCAGAGGATTGCAGCCTACATGGTGGAAGGTCTTGCAGCACGCATGGCCTTCTCAGGAAAATATCTCTACAAAGCTCTGAAATGCAAGGAGCCCCCTTCTTCTGATAGGCTTGCAGCCATGCAGATTTTATTTGAGGTTTGCCCTTGTTTCAAATTTGGATTTATGTCAGCAAATGGTGCCATTCTTGAGGCATTTAAAGGTGAAAAGAGAGTTCATATTATAGATTTTGACATAAACCAAGGAAGTCAATACATAACACTGATACAAACACTTGCTAAGCATCCTGGTAAGCTACCTTATTTGAGGTTAACTGGGGTTGATGACCCCGAGTCAGTTCAACGTTATGTGGGGGGCCTAAAGATCATAGGTCAAAGGCTTGAGAAACTAGCAGAAGCTCTGAAGGTGCCATTTGAGTTTCATCCAGTGGCCTCAAAGACTTCACTTGTCAGCCCATCAATGCTGGAATGCAAGCCCGGGGAGGCAATCATAGTAAATTTTGCTTTCCAACTTCATCACATGCCTGATGAGAGTGTTTCAATGATAAATGAGCGAGACCAGCTCCTCCGAATGGTTAAGAGTCTGAATCCAAAACTTGTTACTGTTGTTGAACAAGATGTTAACACAAACACCACTCCGTTTCTCCCAAGGTTTATTGAAGCTTACAATTATTATTCTGCTGTATTTGAGTCCCTTGATGCAACCCTCCCTAGAGAGAGTCAGGATAGGATCAATGTTGAAAGGCAATGCTTGGCACGAGACATAGTAAACATTGTAGCCTGTGAGGGGGAAGAAAGGATAGAGCGTTATGAAGTTGCAGGCAAATGGAGAGCAAGGATGATGATGGCAGGCTTTACATCATGTTCCATGGGTCCTAATGTGATTGATATGATTAGAAAACTCATAAGAGAGTACTGTAACCGATACACTTTGAAGGAAGAAAAGGATGCACTTCTTTTTGGGTGGGAAGACAAGAGTTTGATTGTTGCTTCAGCATGGAGATAAAGAGGTAACCTTTTGGCTAGTGGCATTTCTAGTGTTTTGGGTAACTTAAACGTTGTTTAGTTGCTTTGCCTATTTCATTTGGTATATGTATATGTAGTTTCTATTAGTTAAGAATAATGACTTCCTAGTGTTATACATAAGTTTGCATGAGCTATTAACTGCCTGACATTGTTAAATTACAGTTTTTTTTTTCAGTTCTTTGTTTCATCTGTGGTATGAACATTGTAAAATTTGAAGTAACATGGCAAAAGACTTGCATCAATCTTCCGTTATCAATGGCCCTTGTAGCCCAATGGGATAGAATGTTTAACGAAGTCTTGCTCTACCAAGTTCAAACGAAACGGAAAAAATAAAATAAAATCCCTATCAGATTGAGTTGCTTGGAATAGTGGTCATGGAAATCCAACTGAATAAATGTTTAGGGAATTTAGCTAGCCTCGAGCCATGCTTTGCAAGTGTACCCAGATTACGTTAAGCAGATTCCCTAAGATCCCATATCCTTATTCACATTTTCTCTCATCAGAAATCGCAAATTGCTGCTTAAGAGCTGTACCGGGAAGTTTGTGCAATGCCATCCATTTTGGATCCTATAAAGAAAGGGAAAACTGACCTCAGAGTTGATATGGAGATAGAATTATCGTGTAAAAATCAACATTCAAAGAACATTTTGATCCTTGGCCCATAGCAAAAAAAGAAGAAGAAGAACGTTGACTTCTTTCTTCTATTATGAAACAATATGCCGAGTCACAATACTCTTACATGGTATCAAACTGCAAAAACAGAGCAGAGGAGTTTAATGCTTTAACAATTCTACTGAAACTAATCAAACTAACAGTAGACGTCATTGAAGCTCAAGAAAGATCCTACTGTTCCTTTCTCCAAAGAACTGGTTGTACAACTAAACACTTAACTGTCACTTGATCTACAGTGCAATTTACAATGATTAAAAAACGAACATTTTCCACCAATTAGATAAATAGCAAAACTAAATCAGTCTGGAACATCTTACGGGGTCAAGAAAAGAGCCGCAAGTTTGTATAATGTCCACTCAGTTCTTTACACCTACAAAACATAAAGCTACTTCGGCCTGGGCCTGGAGCTCTTCCAAGACCTTTACAATATGCTCACGGCACATCGCAACTTCTTTCTGCTCTGCTAGCAGTTTCCTCAATCTTCAGCCATGTACATAGACGAAAAAGTTATGGATGTTAAAACATTTCAAGACAAAACCTTAAACATGAGTACATGACAAATACTACAACATGCACTCCAATCAGAATTTGATAATAATTAGGCATTTGACTTCCTTTTATTAATTGATTGGTTTTCAATTTAATGTCTTCAAACTATAGGGCATAAAATGGATACTCGTGAGTTAAAACAGATTCGCACCTATGAACAATTGCTGTATCTCCATGTCCAGTGCAAATTATGAGCATGGTGTTACTTGGTAATGCAGAGTGAAGACGACGGACCCTATCATCCAAGCGTGTTAATATATTCTTTAGCTCAGATGTAACGATGCACTTCATGAGTTCTCTATTCATGGACTTCTTTTGGCATGTAACCAACGATATCATCTCTGCAAGTTTTTGATTGAATTTCTGCTCCTCCTCTGCTTGTTTCTTGAAGTAGATATTCAACTCTGAGAAGTGTGTCCAGATAAAATGTACCCGACCATTCTTCACCTAGAGTGATAAAAAAACATAAGGATTTAGTCAAAGTAAGATGAACCAACAGCGTCATCTACTGGAAAATGTTTGGAGTACCTCTTTCATAGCCTTTAAAAGTGCTTCATCATCCGAAGAGATGGGAAATACATGGGATGACTCAGAAGAGTACCTCTTTATAATGGATATATCATCAATGAAAGAGGAGGTTTTACCACACTCACTCAACACTGTAAGGAGTTTTCTCCGTACAAATGATGGAGGGGAACCAAAATCTGGTCCTGAAACAAGAGCAAGATACATGGAGGAATTAAGAGCATAATCATACATCAGACATAATTCAAAATTCAAAGTACGCAACTTGTTAAAAAGATTCACTTGCCATTTCTGATCTTTAAAAGTGCCAGCTCCATGGTAGCTCTTGCATCTTCAACACTGTCATGTCCAACCCCTGACTGTTGTATCTCTCTAGAAAGAAATCTTTTAGCAAGAACCCGAAGAGCAGTTTTATAAGATCCAGCCAGCGGATGCTTGTACAACACCGCAGTATCAATCACTAACATATGAGAGATCTTTAGAGCTAACAAGTCGTTCTCTAAGGAATGGCCAACCAGAATGGTCTCTTTGTAAACAAGTTTAAGGAAATCTTCCTAGATAAAAAGTGTGAGCATGAAATGTTAGAAATAATATCTTATGACAAAAAAATAAAAATAAAAATAAAAGTAATGCTGAATGTCTGATGCAGACATGATAACCAAAAACGTAGAAATTGAAAGAAAAAATCTGTTCCACATCTTGGTGGGTGACTATATGAAGCACAAGATGAAAAGCAGTGAACCTGAACATCTTTAAGACTTGTTGTTACCCCTTCCAGCATCCCACATGTTATGCCACTAAACCTGCAACAGTAGTTTTTGATAAATCAGAATATTTTGTGAGAGAGAGAGAGAGAGATCCTAGTGGGGATATTATGTTGACCGAACAATGATAGCTCACTCTACACTTGCCGTTGAAGCAAAGAAGAAGAAAAAGGTAGATATAAGCACACAGAGTTAAACAATCAAGTTTGTCACACAGCGTTATAGATCCTTTCTTTGTCCATCAATCACATAAGCACAGGATATCACTTTGAATCGATAGAATCTTCCCAATGGTATTAGTTAATAATTAAGAATCTTCAGTATTTAATCTCTGAAAGAAAAGAAATATCCAGCATTAATCCAGTGTTTAATGCTGTTAAAGAGACGATCCAAACGAGCTTTAAGCTTTAAGCATTGAGAAACATTTATAGCAAAGCCTACCTCGTATTATAATCAACAATCTTGTTTGATGGTTTCACCAATTTATCCAGCAGTACCTGCAAGTCAGCTCAGTGTTAAATATATTATGCATATTTCACAGGTATACGTGACCTTCACAGGTATTGGCCCCGCAACAATGACCGGGGAAAAGAAGGTAAAAAAAGGGAAGACTAGCAAAGAACTGTGAGGGCTCCACATTTAACAGGCTTAACCCCAATATGATAACAATAAATAAAACATCACATGATATAAAATTATGTAAATTAAATTGCCAAGTGTAGATATTTGAAGAACCAAATTCAGGACACAGCAAAAATTCATGAAATCAATCTCTCTCTCTCTCTCTGTTACCACCCTGGAACCACTCCTCCCTATAGAGGAGAAAAGGAAAAGAAAAAAAAAACTAAAGGAAATACCATTTACCCATGATGATTAAAAATCCGTAGCATTTTACCTCATAAAACTACCAACCCTATCTGAATAAAAGTTGTCACTTGTCTTTATAAACTGCAGATCACAGCTTTGTGTGTGTTAAAAAATTTAATGGTAGAATTTCATATGGTTTCACCGAGACATGGAAGACACTGAACAGCACTAAATAAAGGACTCGGGGTAAGTTTTACTGCAAAAATCCAGATATTAGGATTAAAAATTTGAACATCAGAAATTCAGTAGAATATACCTGTCCTTTAATATCAACGATGGTTATTCTTGTTAGCTCGAACCCATCACTTGTGATACACTGAATCACAAAGATAAAGCAAATGCAACAAACCCACTCAGTGATGCATTAACATTTTCCAAGAACTAAATGATGTAGGATAAATAGAAGAAATATCAACTAATTGCTAAAAATCACAGAAACTAGGAAATATGGATTGCTGAGTGTTGTTAGGCTGCCAAAATATGAGATTTTAAGACTCAATCCCAATTTCAATTGTGGATTAGCTGGAATTTTAGCATTGATTGATAGAAAATTTGGCTAGAATTTTAGAGTTCTATATTGCTGGAATTTAGAGTTTTGGTTGCTGAAAATTCAAGTTAAAATTGTTGGAGTATAGTGAGTAACACAAACAATAGAGAGTAGGAAACTAGGAATCACTCCTAGAGTGTCATAATCACTCTTGAAAGAAAGAATCACACCTTTTAATTGAAAAATCAAATTTACAAAAACAATTCAGGATATTTTATTCTTGAAGGGTTAATTATACACATATTTATAGAAACTCTTAAAATCCTTATTCAGGTAAGAAAATATTCTTAATTAAAATATCAAAATTCCTATTCTAATAAGGATTATTTTTAAATAAACTTAAGTCTTAAACAACGATATATCTAACTTATTATTATTCCCTATCTAATAAGGAAAATTTGCATAAAGTAATATTCAGCCATTTTTCAGCCTTTATTGCTTTGATGCCACTTCAATTCTCATTCTTCGTTCTACCAAATTAATGTCTGTGGTTAACTAATTTCTCCTGTTTTATTTTATTATAAACTCTAAACTTTTTTGCATCAATTATGCCCAACTTGTCTAAAGTCGTCATCAACGTAGAATGTGACAAATACTGCTCATATAAGTTTGAATTTAACCTCTGAAATTCAGCTTTAAAATTGATGTGCTATGAGAAATTATTCTTCCTTTCCACTTGACAAAAAAAGGCAATACCCAACAGTTCTTGTGGCTACAACTTGTTCATCAAGAACATCCTTTATCTCCTCTTTAAGATGAGGAATCATTGGATTTCTCATAGGAATCATTGGATTTCTCATAGCTATAATAGGAGATGACGTATCATCATGTCCATGATAAATATTAAAGATAGGACTAATTTCCATATCAATCAGTAATTTCAAAACATAAACATTAACACTTACCTTCTTGAGGATCTTATAAGGTCTAATAGTTTTTGAATGAAGTTTCTTTTCTATTTTTTTGGGAAAAATGCTATATACGAATTCTTACTATCACCATATCCCTTTCATTGAATTCCACCAAGGGACGATATTGATTAGCATGTTCTTTGTAAGTCAAGTTGTTGGTTGTCATCTTTTTTCTGTACCTCATCAAAGATATCCCTCATGTGTTGTGCAAAACCTTCAACTTTAACACTAACTCATGTTGTTTGTGGTAAAGGAACCAGATTAATAGGCTTCCTTAGTTAAACTCCCGAAACTATCTCAAAAGAACACTTCCAAGTTGACTTTTTTAGAGAATTGTTGTATAGAAATTATATCATAAGAAGAATTAGGTCCCAATTATTCACATTGTCTCCAACCAAACATCTTAACATGTCCCCAAAGCTTCTATTCACCACCTCAATTTGTCAATCAATTTTGTGATGAAAAGAAATTGAATAATTGAAGCTTAGTGTTTAATGTTTTCTATAGGGTTTATTAGAATTTTTAATATGGATAGAGTGCAGAGTCCACAAATTGGGCTTGGTTCAACCATACTAGAACTAGTCATTTGAATAGTTGGCCCTTAATACTTATAAACCCTTTAACATTTTCATATTTAATCAATATGAGATACTCTAACACTCTACCTCAAGAGCAACTGAGAATGGATATCTAGTTGTCACTTGAAATAAACAGTGGTAATCGGACCGGGTCGCTAAGACTGGACATCCAGATGGACAACCGAGAAATTAATAATCTGGACCAAACTTGCTCTGATACCATATTGGAATTTTTAATATGGACAAAGTGTAGAATCCACTAATAAGAATTAAGCTTGGGTTAACCATTGTTAAAATGATTAGACCTAGTCATTTGGATAGTTGACTCTTACTACTTATAAACCTTTTAACATTTTCATGTTTAGTCAATATGGGATACTCTAACAGAATTCTCCAAAACTAACTGATAAGCTTCATGTCACGATTAGAAATGACTGTTAAAGGTAATTAATGAAAACATATAACCTTTTTTAAGAAGAGTTTAGCAACACGAGCAACATCATAAGTCTCAGAACTTGGAATAAAATGACTAACCTTTGAAAACCTATCCACCACCACAAAATGAAATCATAATCTCTTGTAGATTTAGGAAATCCCAAGACAAAATCCTTACTTATATCCTCCTATAATTCACGAGGCACGAGCAACTGTGTATATAACCCACAATTTTGTTTTCTTTCCTTTAGCTAATTGAAATATTCGACATTATCATATGATGTTAGACACGTCTAGCCTTAAAGAAGAGTTTTGTCTCTTTCAAAGTGACATGTTGCTCCTCTAACCAATTTCCAAATTACATACACCCTTATAGAAGTATTGGATAGGCACAATTGATTTCATCTAAAAAGGTAGTCATCATGGATCACAAAAGGAAAGTGGTCGTCCCTTTGTCTGGTTACAATTTTTGAATAAATTATTCTAAAATCTCGATGTAAAACATATTCTCTTTTTAGTTTTACAAAGCCCACAACTTTTACTACCAACGTGTTAAGAAAATAATTCTTTCTACTCAAAGCATTTGATGCCTTCTTATTATCTCCAGCCTGATGTTTAATAACAAAGTTAAATTGCTCCAAAAATTAACTCCATAATGTGTGCCTTTTTTTCAAGTTCTTCTTGGACTTCAAATGTTTAAGAGATTCATGATCCGAATAGAATGAACTCCTTGTACAAGAGATAATGACGTCAATTGTAGACAGAACATACCAATGCATAAAATTCATTATCATAGATTGAATATCGTTGTTTCTCTTCACTTGACTTCTCACAAAAGTAAGCATTTGGGTGTCATTGGCTAAGTATGCCATCAATTCCCGCATGAGATACGTCAACAACAACTTCAAATACCTTAAAAAAATTGGAAAGCTGTAAAACAAGAAATTATGTCATCTTTTTCTTGGCTTCTTCAAAGGCTAGAGCTACCAACTTTGACCAATTAAACTGCCCTTTCTTCATACAATCCGTAATGGGTGCAATTATGATGCTGAAATTATGAATGAACAGCCTGTAGAATATTGCTAGGTCATGGAAACTCTTATGTCTCATGATCTTTTGAAATAGGTTAATCAAGGATCACTTTAATCTTCTGAAGATCCATGTCTACTCCTCAGTAAGATACAATAAAACCCAAAAATACAACATTTGGTTGCATGAAAGAATAATTCTTCAAATTGATACAAAGTTTCTCTTACTTCAAAACTCTTAAGATTTGTTGTAGATGTAATAGGTAATCTTCTTTAGTCTTGCTATATATTAATATATCATCAAAATAACCTCCAAAAATCTCTCCATAAGTGGTCGAACACTTGATTCATCACTCTCATAAAGATGCTAGGTGCATTTGTGAGTCCAAATCGCATCAACAACCATTCATTAAGGTCCCTCTTCAACCTTGAAAGTTGTTTTCCATTCATCTCCAAGTCTGATTCTAATTTGGATTTGTTGATACCCACTTCATAAGTCTATTTGGTAAACATAGTAGCTCAAGTCAACATCACTAAAATGTCATTAAGGCGAGGATATTGGAACCGTAACCTCATTGTGATCCTGTTTATCACCCCACATTTGCCAACTTCCATCTTTTTAAGGAGTCAATAATGCAAGAACTACATACGGACTAAGACTTTCTTAAATAAATTTTTTTTTTTAACAACTCTACTTGTCTCTTCAACTCTTCATTCTCAATAGAATCTAAGCAACAGGCTAGAAGATTTGATAAAGCAGGTCTAGGAGCCAAGTTGATAGTATATTGAATATTTTGCAAATGAGGTAATCACCTTATAAATCATTCAGTGTAAGGTCTAAAAAATCAACCAACGATTCACCCACTTCTTTTAGTAATGTAAGAGGTGCTTCATGTATTGTTTCTATTATTCCAACATTACCATTGCAAAAATAATTCCTTTCTCTTTATTAACAACTTCAAATTCTCTCTCCTTAAGGAAATTAAGAGGCTTTTGCTTGGCATTTATGATTGCCTAATTACCCTTTTTTTTGTCCACCTTGTCTACCTTCATAGGATTCAAAATTATCTTCTTTCCATGAAACATAAACTAATAGGTATTAGCTTTTCTAAAATACTACATATCACAATCATAAAGTCAAAGTCTGCCGAGTAAAATGTGATAGATTTTCATAGGAATAACACCATATAAAATAGTCTTCTCCTAATTTGAAAGAGACCAAACACCTTCGAGCAACCGGTATAGTGCTATCATCCACCTAAGCAACTCTATAGGGATGTTGATGTTTTTCTAAAAGGAATTTAATTGCTTCACCATGTTCTATAATACCATATTTATACTCCTCCATCAATGATAAACTTATGTACTTTATCTTCACATTTAAATTGAGTAAAGAAAATATCAGTACAAAGCCATTCTTCTTGTTTTTTCGCCTTAGGGGTCATAAATATGCATATCCCAACATTAAGATTTGTAGGACCAACTTGTTCACCATTAGAGTCTCCTTCCAACTCCTCTCCAGTTTCATGTTCATGCACATATTCATCATATTCTTCATCTTTTCTTCCTCCATCATGTGCAAACCTCCATTAGTGCATTAATAAGCAAAATGGTCTCTCCCATTACATCAAAAATCATTTCTTGCCACTATTGTCTCCTTTTTTCCCAGTCTTAGCCATACCTTTGCCTTTAGGTTCAACTTCTTAAGAAGTTTTGTAGTTGTTCTGTGACGTAAATTTTGATACATCAGGTGTTGGCCTAGAATTTGGAACCATTGTAGTTCTCTTAATATCGAACTCCTAGCTTCTTTTAACTTTTATAGTTACTTCTTGTCCTAAGTATCGTTTCGCTTTTAAAACCAAGTGATATGAATCTTCACGACTGTAAATCCTTTATATTGTCATCTCCTTATGAGTTTCTGCCCTTAAGTCGTTTTTGTAGTGAGATATAAGTTATCGTTCAGAATTCATTCCTTCATATTAAAGTTCATCAAATATTTCTGTGTCCTCTGTTATGGACATAACCCCTTGTCTGAGTATTGTGAGTTGATCTTGGACATCTTCTTGATAATCAAACAGTAAACATTTTTCCAATAACTTTAGCTTCATCTTTTCCTAATCTACAATTGGTGGCTGGTTGATTTTTTGAAGTCTATCCTCTGTCAATCTCCGTCAGATTTTAGCATGCCAAAGTAGCTTCATCTTTGCAAATCAGACTTTTGATCTTATGACATGTTGTATTAGTCAAAGAAGTCCTCTATAGTTGTTGTCCAATCCAAGATCACGTATGGATTCATCTTTCCTTCAAAATCGAGAGCAGCAAGAGGAACTTTCTTGGTAATATCCTCAAGTACATTATGTGGTTCAACTTTATCATAGCCTATAAAGTCTCCATGTGCTCTCTAATTCTTAGGCACCTCGTGATTAAGGGTCATTAAGGTCCCTTTAAATAATTCTCAAAAATATTTCATCTCACTATTAGTCGTTCAGTATTCTTCTATACACTCTTCCACTCTGTCTTGCCATTGGGAACCAAAGCTTTGATACTAAATTGATATAGAAAAAATATATGAAATATCAACTAATAGCTAAAATTCACAAAAATTAGGGCATATGAGTTGTTGAGTGTTGTTAGGCGGCTGGAATTTCAGATTTCAAGAATGAATTTCAGCATAGGTTATTGGAGTTTCAAAATTTTAGGGTTGATGATGTAAATTTAGGCTAGAATTTTAGGTTTAATATAGCAGAAATTTAGGGTTTTAGTTATTGAAAATTCAAGTTAAAATTGATAGAAATTGGTGATTAATACAAACAATGGAGGGTAGAAAACTAGAAAACACTCTTAGGGTCTAAGAATCACTCTTAGGGTCTAAAAAATAAAGCATCATACCTTGTATTTGAAAACTCAAGTTTATAGGAAAAAAATTTCAGGATATCTTATTCTTGAAGAGTTGATTATACTCGTATTTGTAGAAGTTCTTAGAATCCTTATTATAGTAGGAAAAGATTCCTAACTAAAATATTAAAATTTGTATCCTATTCTAATAAGGATTCATTATTCTTAAATAAGTTTAAGTCCTGGACAAATTAAGCCAATATACCTGACTTATTATTATTCCCTATCTAATAAGGAAAACTTAGCATAAAGTAATTATTGAGCCATTTTTGAGCCCTCATTGCCCTTGCTGTCACTCCAATTCTCATTTTTCTTTCCACAAAACTAAAACTTGTAGTTGACTAATTTCTCTCTTTTATTTCGTTTATAAATTTTAAGCTATTTTGCATCAATAAAGCTTTCTAATGTTAATCATTTGTTTTTAAAAAAAGTAATTAGCTAATAATAGATTTAGTATTCTCTCAACTTTCATACTAGCAAAAGTTACTTCCTAGTATCAACAAAAGCATCTTATTAGCTTCTCAACTTTAGCAAACATTCACACCCATAACGAGATAACATTCATCAACTGAATAACTTTACTTTTTAGATTTGATTTACCATCACTCCATGCCATATTCAAATCATATGTGCTTTCTGGAAGGAAAAAAAAGGGTGAAATTCCCCTTCCTCATTTCATAGATTGTGCACTTAATAATAATAACTTCCTTTTTCTTTAGCTCTTTCCTTTCTTTTATTACTTGATTTAGTACAAACAAAGTGTCAATTGTAATCTGTCTCTTCTTATAATTATATGCATATGTGATTTAGCTCAAGAACTTGTAGAGGATTTTGGTGCATTTAAAACAGACATTTGAACAAGCGATAACCTAATTGTGTGTAAGTGCCAATGACTAGAAATTAGATGTCTAGTAAGTGAGGAAAGGCAAGTTATTCAAAATCCAGGAGAAATGATCAACAAATGGATGATAATGCTAAAACATAAAATCATCTTGCAGCTTTATATGAACTGAGAGAGATCAGAAAAGCAACAAAGAATCAGTAAATTATTATGCCTGCAAAAGCTGTAGAGCAAATTTTCATTCTTCAGCTTTCAAAGAAGTTTAGAATCTTACAACCCGTTAATGATTATTTTAGTAAGAAGAAAGGTTTCTAATTTTCAAACCACACAGGCAACTTACCATCTCACAATCAAGCGCCAGTATTTCATATGGAGGGGAACCTGAAGGTGCAGGAAGAGTGGAACAAAAACCTGCATCACATCAATTAAAGAGTTGGGCTACTGCCAACAAAAAACCTATAGATAATTTGCTGAGCAACCAAACTAATAAAGCAGAGACATAATCAATCCATATCACCTGGATGGTTGATATAATATCCATTGTCTTCCAACTGTTTAGCTGTAAGTGTGTAATACATAAGAGGAAAAGGTAGGTTTTTCAATTCTACTGGCAAAGAATCTCCAGCACCAGAAATCTTCCCTGCATAAAAATGCACAGCTTTGTTACTTTGACACAAATTGTAACTGGCTATTTTAAAAAAGAAATTCTTCAGATGCATTGTCTAAACAGGTAAAAAACCTCCTTCAGATGGCTGGATTTGGTGCCCTAATACTGAATCAACTTGATTTCTCTTTCTTTTCACTTTGCACGTTAAGAGTGTGTCTAATATCTGCATTCCATCTGATGCACAGCTAGCATAGTACAAGCACTAAGAGCTATCAGCTTATCCTTTGCTATCCATGATACAAAACCATGAAGGGACAGTAAAAGAAGGAAGAGTCATACCAACCTCAGAGCTAACAGCCCCTTGGGATTACCACAGCATTCTTTAAAGCTAGAAAGTAACCTAGTCTGTGATAAGTATAAGGCTGCATCCAGACCAGGCACATATAACATAACCACTTTCGGAATCAGAGGCTTGTTCTGTAAAATGCAAATGTTCAGCAAGTATGTGAGACCATTAAATTGAACTCATTTATTCATTTTGATAGGTGCAAAAGCAAGATTAGACAACATTTTTGTTGAGGACAACATTTTTGCTGAGGATGGAACCATAAAGAGATTCAAATAAACAAAATTGAGTTCCTAAAATCCTATCCTCAAGAAAAGACAGTAACAATTCAAGAATGAAACCCTAAACAGATTCACATACAAAATTTTCTGGTATGATAATTTCCAGGATATCCATTGTTCTGAAGAAAGAACATATGAGGGCATTTCAAACTTCTCACATAAGCAGGCTTATCACCAGTTTTAAATCAAGTACTCAAGTAATTAGCATCACGCATGGCTAAAATACATACGAAAGAGATACAATTTTGTTTGATACTAATGTGCCAATGCAGATACTAATGTGCCAATGCATATAATACACAATCTTATTAAAAACTCCCTTGAAAGTTATTCTAAAATGCATTTGCACAGGTATGCAAAACAAAGGTTGAAAGTAGTCAAACAGATTCCTGCTTACCTTCACAAATACCCATGGTGGGCTAAATCCTTCAGCAAGCACCCATGTTACAAGGCCTTGAATGTCCTGTTTTATGATAAATTTTCCAGTTTTAATGTTTACACTTGTCCAAAACTTAAGAGAAAATAACACAAAGAAAAGATAATAAATTAATACCTACCTGAATATTCAAAGTTGAGCCAGTTTCTGGCGTCCTGAATATAACTTCCGCCTTTGCCTACAAAGTTACAAAATAAAATCATATTTACCACAAGCAGTGCAACTTATTTCCAAACTCAAGAAAACCAACATAGTTGGCAGACGTAAAAACGCGTAACTCTTGCTTGTGTAGAGATTTCTGCACAACTAAATATTTCATTCATATCAAATTATCAGTGATACACTGCTACTTAAATCACATAAGCTTAACACATTTTGAAGCCAAAGTTAAAGCCATTAACCAGTACAAAGAAGCAGTATATTCAACTGTATTGCAATTAACAAATAGGTATTCATATTCACGATTTAGCTTCCTGGAATCTCTAAACCACATGCAGCTGTGGATATCTTCAACAACGTTACAAATGTGAATAGAGCTACACCCCGTTCAGAAACAAAATTTGCACTAATCTAACACGACCAACGACATGAATTATTCTCTAACTAGCAGACAGCTAAAATATCAAAGAAAACACGTGATTAACTAGAACTTACCGGCATCGCCATGGCATTTCTTCTTGAACAACCACAAGCAATTAACATTAGGATTAGAAATGAAGAAAAAAAGGAGAAAAATATATTATTCCAATGGAAACACATGCCTAATCACTTGCAGGGAAAGAAACTGAAATACAGATTCCATAATATAATAGCAAGAAGAAGGAAGAGAGAAGGTACCTGAGGGCCGTATATATCATAGTAATCGTTGGCTCTGTTACTAGTGTTGCTAGCTTCCCCGTCCTTCGACGCCATTGTTTCGCCATAGGGTTCTAAAGATTCCATCTTTACGAGACCAACAAAGACAAGACGCAGAACAAAGAGAGGCAAATTGCGCAAGATTAAGAGCAGTTGCTACTTGCAAGTAAACAATCACAAAGCTCAAAGCACGAGTATATTTAGGCTTCGTTTGCTATAAGAAATTGGAGTGAGAATGGAATAAGAATTATTATTATTTAAATAATTATGAATATGGAAGGTTGATGCGCGGCTTATCGTTCAATTAAAGAATTGATCCTCGGAAACCGGTCAAATAAAATTTATACCAAGG
>JANIHY010000002.1:13747247-13759823 GCA_027479065.1 Erythroxylum brevipes
GGAAGTCTCAGCAATGCCCGTGGAATATCGATCCATCGGAGTCTCTATAATAGTCAAATAATTTTCATTACAAAATGAACAGTCAAAATAATTCGATGATGCACAAGCCTTGAATAAAAGATGTACTTTGCCTATTCATGACTTTCCCGGTACTATTTCTCCTTTTTTTTCCACTTTCTTTTGTCAAATTCTAACTTTCCAGCAATTGATCAATAATAATTCACTTCCAAATCGAAACATATGATGGGACTCCATCAATTCCATTTCTAATATTCAGTCAATTTATCAAGTCATTCTCGCTAGGGTATTACCTCAGAATCAATATCACTATTCTTTGTATCAAATTTATCCTTTATGCTCAGTTCTAAATTCCCAGTAACATTTAATTTATTTTCAAAATCTCACATTATACCCCAATTATCAAGAACAATCCTAGGATTGCAATTCAGTCACATTTTTAACTTTCTTTCTATAATTGAGATCTCAAAAACCTGAATTCAAACTCTCATTTATTTCCTCAATTGTAGACCTCTTTCTCTAGGTCATAACGAATCAAACATCACCTCAATTGGAGGTCTACACCATTAGTTATGCCCCAAAAACCAAATTGAATCACTTCAGAAAATTTTCCCCTCACCGCAGCGTTTGAAGGCGCTCGCCGCAACGTGTGATTTCGCTCACCGCGGTGAACGTTTCTTTTCTTGGGGCTCGCCACGACGCATGAAAGGAGACTCGTCGCAGCGTAGAAAACATGCGCTCGCCGCGGCGTCCAACCTTTTTTGAGCTTGCCACGACGTCTATCTTCCCGCTCGCCGTGACGAATTAAATGTTAATTCGCTGCGGTGAGGCTTCACGCACGCCGCGACGTGCGAGTCTCAGGTCGTCTTCTCCGTCGTCATTTCTCACTTTAAAAACTTCCATAACTCACCCATAACTACCTCAATCACTCACAATCAAACCCATGAATGCATTGAACACAATAAATAACAACATTAAACTAAAACACTTACCAAATCAACCTCAAATCTGCAAATCTTCCTAAGTTTCTCCAACTCTTTCCCCTTTCTCTAACACCCACGATGAGCTTCATAACTCTCAAAAACCTTCACTCTCTCAACGATTCTAATCATTCATCAACCTCAAAGAAGGGCAAGCAAGGATCTCAAAGAGAGATCGAAAATCTCTAAGGAAGAAGAGAAACCATCGTGCCCTAGGAGAAGAGAAGAGGATTTCTTTTCTTTTCAAACTTTAAAACCTATGCTATTTAAAGGATAATCACTTAAGCCTCTTGCCTCTTTCCTCACAATACATTTAAATCTCTATCTCTTTTCAATTCATTTCCAGTCCAATTTGTCTCCAATTTCAATGATTCGACATATTAAATTCCTAAAATCATATTTCTAAATTTTCATAGCCATTGGACAATTATTTCGGTACTATACAGTCAATCGATCCGCCATTCGGAAAAATTTCAGTCCGGACATTTTCTCCCAAATTTTCAAAAAATTTCCGAAGAGTCACTACCAATTAGCAATTAGTCTAAAACATTTCCTATTCAATTTTCAATCCCAATTATTCCACAACTCTCCATAATTCAAACTTAAACCTAATTATTCACAATCTCACAATTCATAACCGTATCACAATTAAATGTCGGGAAAAAGTCATGAATGCATGTACCTATCGGAGCACGTGCCAAATGACTCGATCCTCTACAATTAGAGGCCAAATGAATGTTCAGTCGATATTATGCGGTAAAATCCTATCCCGTCCCAATTTACCAATATAACCTTCCCATCAGTGACGGAATGTTACATTATGGGACTATTTCCTCCTTCACTTGGTAATTTATACATTTTAGTAGCAGTTGACTATGTTTCTAAGTGGGTTGAGGCTACACCTACATGCAATAATGACACTAAAGTTGTGTTAAAATTTATACCAAAATACATTTTCACTAGATTTGGCACACCTAAAACAATTAGTGATAAAAGGTCATTTCATAAACAAACAATTTTCAATATTGCTTCAAAAATATGGGGTGCATCACAAAAATAGTACATCATATCATCCCCAAACAAGGAGATAGGTAGAAGTGTCAAATACAGAGCTAAAAGAAATTTTATAAATGACTGTGAATAGTGTTAGAAAAGATTGGACTATTAAATTGGATGATGCATTACGGGCTTATTGAACTGCATTTAAAACTTCTATAGGCATGTCACCTTATAGGTTAGTTTTTGGTAAAAACATGTTACCTTCTTGTTGAGATAGAGCATCGTGCATATTGGGCAACTAAAATTTTGAATTTTGGTTTAAAGTCTAAAGAAAGATGTTTGTTGCAACTTGATGAGTTAGATGAATTTAGTAAGAATGCTTATTAGAATGCTGAAATGTATAAAGAAAATATTAAGAAGTGGCATGATAAGCACATAAAAGACAAAGATTTTCAACAGGGTTAACAAGTCTTGCTCTACAATAATCGTCTGCTACTTTTTCTAGGCAAATTGAAGTCTAGGTGGTATGATCCTTATCAAGGAGTCAACACTTCACCTTTTGGTGCAATTGAAATTTTGAATCAAAAGAACAATGAAAGATTCATGGTTAACAGATAACTGCTTAAGCATTATGTGGTGAGCGATTGTCTGCAGCAACCGCCTTCCAGACACTTGGAAGAACCATGAAAAGAGGGAGAAATTCAACCTAATGACTATAACTTAGAACTAAATTTTTGGACTCTTTTTTCTTTTGAATTCAATTATTTAGTTAAATTTATCATTTTCTTTCAGGATTCCTCAACCACCCAAAACATAATTGGCACCTCATGGAAGTTTCCTTACTCCATCTTTATGCATTATTTCTCTAACATTAGGGACAATATTATCTTTTAAGTTTAACGGTGGGAAATTTCCTTGAAATTTTAGTTGTTAGTCTAAAACTCAAGTTTATTGAAAATCTTTGAAACATAAAACATGTCCTCAAGCTTAATTTTTTGTGATAAACTTCAATGCTCTAGGGTGAAATATGATTGCTAAAGAATATAACTTAGGGAAAATGCTTTATATTACTTCAATTTTATACATAAGCTGAAATTGTGTTTTTTTTAGTCCAAATTTGTTAGTGATATATGCTTGATATTACTTTGGGATTATTGGAAACTTGTTTTGTGAATTTTTCTTGAGCAAAGTATTGTATTTGACTAACTCCTAGAACTTGCTTGAGGACCACTTAAGGCAAAATAACTAATTTAGGACCTTGTTAAAGAAGTGATTTAGGCCATGTTTGGTCGTTTAAGCCTTTCTAGCCTACTCGATATTAAATATCATCACTAGTATCCCCATTGAGCCTTTATTGATAGGTATGAGCTCTTTTGATATTCTTTCATAACCTATAATTATCCTAACCTTGAACCTTAATATTTATAACTTTATCCATGAGAGAACTAATTCGGTCATGTAAAAGTATTTAGAGCTATGAGAGGGAGCATAAGGGTGGAGGTAGTTTGAGGGGGTTAGGTAAGTGAGGAGAGTATGGCATTTTTCTAACCCAAAATATCAATATAAAGCCTAAGTTTGGGGCCAAAAAATGCAATTATAACCACATTTTAAGGAGGTTGAGTTACTCACTATGCATTCTTTATGGAAGTTGTTGTCTTTACTGAAATTTAAAAAAAAGGTAAAATTAAAAAAAGGAAAAGATTGAAAAAGAAGAAAAAGATTAAAAAGGAAAATGGAAAAGATTGAAAAAAATAAAAACAACCGAGTTCTAAGTAAAAATCTTAAGCAACTTTTGAGTGAATGTTAAGTAAAAAAAAAGTCAAACATGGATCAAAATTTGAGTCTAAGAGGAGAAATAAGGATGGAATCATAAAAAGTGGTATGGTTGACAAGGGAAATGGCGAGGGAGTCATTATTAAGCGTAGGAAAGAAAGCTTTGGTGTAGTAAAGTGACCAAAAATGTGTTTTCTCACTTTGAATACTCCATTCCTTCCTTTGTTTCAACCATTTACTTGAGATAGTCTTGAATCAACATTAGTGGACATTGTTGCAAAAAGTAAGCCTATGGGAATTAGATTGGCAATTCGCTTTGCATATAGCTAGTTTGCATAACACTATCCAAGAAATTGAGTAATGGCTTGATTGGTTACGTTGATTAGGAGGATGAGAAGAAGGCATGGTTTTTGTTTATACAAAAACTTGCAATATCTCATAGAGTCTTTAGGTTATATTACTAAAGCAATTTCTGAGAATTTGGAAGAATTTTATCCATTTTGTAATGCTTTTGTTTGCTCAAGGATGAACAAACTCTAAGTTTGGGGGTAGTTTAATGCCTAAAAATTATGTAGGAATATTTAGTATGTTTTCTCTATGCTAGCATAAATTTATGTCCTATTTTGTTAATTTAGCCTTCCAATTTGTTGCTTAATTAGTTTTATTTTTATTTTACAAAAGTCTTGCTAAAATTTATGAATTTTGGAGCTAAATTAGGAATGATTGAAGGGATACGGTCGAATACTAATTTTATAAGCAAAAGGACTCCAAATTAGGCATATAACAATCTTCTAAATTAAGAAAAAACCTTCCTAATTAGCATAGGAAAAAGAGGCTTAACATTTTGGAAGTACAAAAAGGGGCTACCATATATCATTAAAAGAAACTATGCATAACTCTGCAATAGCTTGCACAACCTGCACTCAATAGAGAAGGCTAGGAGGAGGGGATTATTCTAGTGACGGACTTTTTTTTGTATTATTTCCCTCATGTTTTGTCTTAATTTATTACCAGTTGTGTTTTTGTTTATAAACATATTAGCTTAATTTATTTTTAGTGCCAAAGGGAGGCTGAACTGAACCCTATTTTTCCATGAGTTGATTGTTTAATCATTACCTTTCAATATATAAATTTATGCTTTATTTTGTTTTTAATGCTTCTTTGATTTTTATGCATGTTGTTCATCAAAGCAACCTGAAACATGGACTTTTCATCAATACATGTATGGGATTCTAAGATGAATTGATTATTAGATCTTGATAAAGCATAGCTAGAATTACTAAGACAACCTGAAATATTGGACTCTTAGATAATTTTGGTGGTGATATTACATTAGTTTTATTGATTTTTAATGCATCTCGATAGTTTTTGATTGATTACATGACCTAAAAAATTGGGTGTTTGATGTCAGAAATTGCTCTAGATAGTTAGTTAGAACTTGAAATATGGTTGACTTTATTGGAGAAAACTACATAAATTCATGTAGAGAAAGTATGTTTAGAGTTTTTCATGGTAGGGGATAAGCGAAAGCTGAACTTTGGTACACTTTTAGTGAATTAATTATCTCTTTTAAGTATTTTTGTATAGTTATTAATTTTTAGTCAATAACTTCATAATCGATAGCTTGAATAGTAGTTAAAGGTATGAGTTTAAGTATTTGTGATCAATCCTCGTGGAAACGATATTTATACTGCTATACTATAATTTTAGTGCACTTGTTAGGTAAAGGTTTAACTCTTATCAAAAGACATAAATAATATCTAATTCCTTTGCATCCTAAAAAGGGCAACCACAACACTATTTTCTTTACCTTTTTTATATTGAATTTCATAATCAAATCATTAATTTGGCTAGTCCCTACCTTTTGCAAAGTTGTAGTGATATGTTGTTTTAGTAAGTGTTTAAGACTCTTTTGTTATGCTTTGATTATGAAATGCCTTCCTACCAAATATTGTTCCATTTCTTAAAAACAAAAAGTAAAGTAACGAATTCTCTCTCATATATAGAATAAGCTTTATGTCTAAAGCTGAGTGTTTTACTTATATAGTCTATAGGATGATGGTCTTGCATAAAA
This sequence comes from Erythroxylum brevipes, assembly GCA_027479065.1. NCBI lineage: Eukaryota > Viridiplantae > Streptophyta > Magnoliopsida > Malpighiales > Erythroxylaceae > Erythroxylum > Erythroxylum brevipes. The sequence goes on from JANIHY010000002.1 coordinate 13,753,092, forward strand.
ACTACTATAGTACCTATACCTAAAGCATTAGCCTATATAGTGAAATTCTTGTTTAAGTTATGTAAAGTTAACTTTAGAGCTAAAAAAAAGAGTCTGTTTGAGTCTTTCAAAAGCCTCAATAGCTTAGGAGCTCCAGTGAAAATTGTCGTTCTTGGTGAAGTCTGTAAGTTGTCTAGTAATAACCCTATACCCCTTCACAAATCATCTATAATAACCGACCAAATCTAGGAAAGACCTTAACTATTTCAATGTGCTGAGGAGCGGCCATTGAGCTACTATTTTAATCTTTAAAGGATCAGTTGAAACCCTTTAGGAGTGATTATATGCCCTAAATATTCCACTCATTGAGATGCAAATGCACATTTGGTCTAATTGAGGAAAAAGGTATTAGCTCTCAAAATGTCAAACACTAACTTCAGATGATGCATTATTGTCACAGATTATAACTGAAAACTAAAATATCGTTAAAAATACTACTATATACTTTCTTAGCTACTACTTGAAAATGGCATTCATAAGGTGTTAAAAAGAGGAGGGAGCATTAGTTAGGCCAAAGGGCATAACAAACAAGGTGTGTTATAAAAGCAATTTTATTGATATCATCTTAGGGCATTATTAAATGATAATACCCAACTTTTAAATCTTGTTTTGAAAAGACATTAGCTTTACTGAGATCATTCAAAAAATCTTCCACGGTTAGAATAAGAAACTGATTGTTCGTTATCTGCTTGTCAAGATCTCTGTAATCCACACCTAATCTCTATATGCCATCTTTTTTTTACTAACTAATAACACTGGAGTAGTATAAGGATTGATAGTAGATTGAATATCCCTTTATCTAGCATCTCTTACACCTATATATATATACATACTATACCCCTTTACAAAGAGAATTTGGTGATCAAATCTACTCCTCATAAGGGTGCAGAAATATAAGCTAAACATATCTATATTATTATTCCCTTAATAGTTAATATATAGGTACAAGTATATATAAGAATAGAAGGAGCTATTTTAAGAGACTAACAACTGTACATAATGTTCTAATTGATCTAATTTAGCTAACTTTTATGAGTGATTAACACCTAGGAAATATTCACCTAGATATTTCCTAACACTCCCCCTCAAGCTGGCTTGTAAATGTCATCCATAGCCAGCTCAGTAACCAAAACTCTAAACTGCCTCTCGTGTAACCCCTTTGTAATAATATCAACTACCAATTGTGAGGTTGGTATATAGGGAACACAAATTAATCTTTTTTTAGTCTTCTCCTTAATGAAGTGCTTGTCAACCTCAACATATTTTGTTCTATCATGAAGGATCGGATTGTGGGCAATTGAAATTGTAGGCTTGTTATCACAATACACTTTTATAGGAACTGAAATAGGAATTTGCAGTTCCTCTAATACCCTTTTAATCCATAAAACTTAACAAATTCCATGTTTCATTGATCAGAACTCAGCTTTGGCATTGCTCCTTGCAACAACATTTTGTTTTTTACTCCTCTAAGTTACCACCAACAAATGTGCAATAGCTTGAAATTGATCTTCTATCAGTAGCACTTCCTGCCCAATCAGCATCGATATAAACTTCAACTTGAAGATTGTTCCTCTTATGAAACATTAAACCTTGCTCGAGAATTCCTTTTAGATACCATAGTATCCTGTACACAACATCCAAATGTTTTCTACCTGGAGAGTGCATAAATTGACTCACTAAGCTCACGACAAAAGCCACATCAAGTCTGGTGAGAGACAAATACATTAGTCTCCTAACTAGTCGTTGGTGTCTCTCCTGATAAATGATATTTTTAGGTTGAGCTAGGCTAATATCCATAACTGTTTCAATAGGTGTATCAACGACCTTGTAGCCTAGTAATCTAGTCTCTTTCAATAGATCTAGTATATATTTCCTTTAATTCACAAATATACCTTCTTTTGATTTAGCAAACTCTATCCCAAGGAAGTCTTTGAGGGAAATTCTTTGGCTAATCTTTTCTTCAACTCTACTATTTCAGATACATCATCTCTAGTTAATAAACAATAAGGATAGATAGTTTACCTGCCTTGGACAAGTAGAGTAATGTATGATCCGCTTGACTCTGACAATAGCCATAACTCTTCACTGCCTTTCCAAATCTATCAAACTATGCTCTAGGGGACTGTTTTAGGCCATATAACGACTTCTTTAGCTTGCAAACCTTATTCGTACCATAGGTATTCTCAAATCCTAGAAGTATGCTCATGAAGACTTTTTCGTCTAAGTCTACGTTAAAAAATGTATTTCTTTTACACATAGTTGATGTAAAGTCCACTCAAAATTTACAACCAAGGATAACAACACCTGAATAGTATTTACTTTTGCAACAGGAGTAAATGTCTCTTGGTAGTTAATACCATGGGTATGAGTGAAGCCCTTAGCAACCAGCCTTACCTTAAACCTTTCCACATGACCATCAGCTTTGAATTTAATGGTGAATAGCCACTTATACCCAACCAACTTTTTATCTCTAAGGGAATTAACAAGTTCCAAGTTCCATTCTTCTCAAGTACATTTACCTCTTCCATAATAGTTAATCTCTAATTAGAGTGAAGTATACCAACGTGTGTGTGAAATTGAGTTTTAATCATGGTAAAGTTTTAAAAGATTTAAGCAACTTCAGATTTTTCACACATCAAATAGATATAACATAATTGAGTATGATCATCGATAAAAGTTACAAACCATGTTTTCCATAAAGGGTTTTATCATGGGATATACCCTAAACATCACTATGAATTAAGTTAAACAGTTTAGAGAGTTGACATGTTTTTGTAAGGTAAATAGTCTTATGACTTTTGGATAAAATGCAATGCTCACAATAAAATTTTGAACAATCCACAAACTTAAACAAATGTGGTAATAGTCTTTTGACATATGAGAAACTAGGATGTCCTAATCTATTATGCCAAAGTAAAATATGTTTTTTAGCAGGGTAGAACAAATACTACTTAGGCCATAAGCTTCTTTATTCTTCAAACAGTCATCAACGGAGAAGTAAAGATCAACTATCAACTTAGCACTGTTAATCATCCTCTTTGAAGTATGTTACTGAAAAACACAATATGAATTAAAAAAACATAATGGTACAATTAGAGTCACGGGTTAGTTTGCTCACAGATAGCAAATTACAAGCTAGTTTAGGAATATGAAGGACAAACTTAAGGCAGATATTATAAGATAGAGTCATCGAATCTTTTCCAGCTATAGTAAAAAATGATCCATTTGTTATATGAATTTTTTCATAGCCAGAATATGGGTTATAAGTATGAAATAAACCAGAAGAACTGGTCATATAGTCAAATGCTCCTAAATCAATGATTGAAGGAGTGGAATTGTATGGAAAGGAACATGACAAGGCATTAAAATCACTACTTGTTTGCGCAAAAAATATATTTAGAGCACTTAAGGACTCGATTTGGGTTTCATCAGCTTTAGGATGTGGTTAATCTACACCCGAGTGAATTGTCCAGAATTTACCTCATGGGCTGATGGAGTTTTATTAAATTTTCCTTCAAAAGATCCCTTCTAATTTATTTCAAAATTATAACGAGTTTTATTTTAGGAGTCACACCAAACCCGTGCCTTTATTTCTCGAGAATTCTCCTCAGTCTTTTTAGCATGACCAACAACATTCCCAACAACCAAGGCTAAGTTTTCAATAGTAAGTGTAGGATTTCATTTGCCAAGCAGCACAAGCCATCTACTCTCTTCACATCGGACTTTTACAAAGACTTCCTCAATGGATGGGAGTGGTTCCCAATAATCTTGCCTATAACCTCATCAAACTCAACATTAAGACCAATTAAGAACTTGAAAATTCGATTATCCGCTACTGTTTTTCGATAATGGTTACAATCATTAGGGGATTGCCATTCATAGTCATTAAACAAATTTAAGTCTTGCCATAAACGTTTCAGAGAATTAAAGTACTTAGTAACACTATCCTCACCTTGGTGGATCTCGCCCAATTTCAAAGTCAATTCATACACCTGGGACTGGTTTCCCAAATCAAAATATATCTGATTCACATTATCCCATAGCTCCTTACTATATAGTAACACATGTAATTGGAGCTGATATCCTCTTCCATAGAATTCACTAGCCATGTCATAACCATAGAGTTTTCAGCATCCCATATTTCATGTGTAGGATCATTAGCTGCTGGTTCCTTCTTATCACTAGTCAAATATCCAATCTTGTCTCTACCACGAATGTACATTCTAACTGATTGAGACAACGAAGAAAATTCTCTCCATTCAGTCATATAAAAGTGAACTGAATGGAATGAAAATCTAAGGTAGGATTGTAAGGTAAAGGTGTTTGAATATATGGGTTAGAGGATACAAAGATGTCAGACATGGTTGATATAGATGGGTAGGATGAGAGAAAGTAAATGGCAGCTAGGGTTTAGGTATCTTCAGGTATGCTCTGATAACATTCAGAAATATAAGCTAAACATATTTATATTATAATTCCTTTAATAGTCAATATATAGGTACAAGTATATATAGGAATATGAGGAGCTATTTTAGGAAACTAACAACTGTGCATGTTATTCTAATTGATCTAATTTAACTAACTTTTAAGATTCATTAACCCCTAGGAAATATCCTCATAGATATTTCCCAAAAAGGGGAAGTTGTCGAGGTTCTTCAAAAAAAATCTGATTACTAATATAACAAGGTCTGAATCACATAAGGAAGCTAGTTGTGGCATATTGATCAATGCTTTGTTGAGATTCTTGCCTTTCATAGTCTTAGCAATCTAGCTTGTTCCTCCTCTTAACATATGCCTATTTCTTGCATGATGAAATTCTATGGAAAGTTGTTTAAAGTCCCATATCATCTTCCCTAATGACAGTAACCATTAAATACTCAACACCATATCACAAAAACCCAAGGGTAAAACCTTGAAATCCCCTTCAAAAATGGCATTATGCAATTGCCATTTAACTCCTTCACATTCAACTCTAGTTATAAATACATTTTTATCACCCACAAAAATTGCTAAAGGCTTAGTAGGTTCCAGCTTGTAACTAACTCTCTTAATTGCATACCCATAAAGTTATGGGTACTCCTGCTATCAATGAGAATATGAATGGATCTCCTACACATATCCCTGTTACCCATACATTCATTATCACCACCTATGAGGAACAATTGAGCCTTCTTATGTTTGAGATTATTCCTGGGTGTGTATGGCTCACCATAAATATAACATAATCATTAAGTACTCCTTTCATGTATATTAGCAAGGCTTACCTCCTTTAAATGATGGTTTAGCAACCCTTTTGTGAACTATTGCTAAGATAAGACATTGAAGAGTTAAGAGTCAAAGGGTTTATTAGGTAGGCTTTTTGAGGAGCTAGGTTGAGACGGTATAGATTTATTAGGTGTTTAGAATTGCAGACCAAGGTTACGAGGGTGTTTAGTAGGGCTTTTTGCAAGGCTTCATGCAATTTGGCTAAATAAGTTGCTTGGGCAATGGACTTAAGTGAAAATATTCTAACATACTAAAAAAGAAACTAAGGGCTTGTTCTTTGGGTAACACAAATTTAAATTCACAACATATTTTTGCACAATCCCCTTTTATTATAGGTTAACTAACTCAAACATAGGATCATCATATAAATTCCCAAATCTCATAGTCAAATCAACCATATATTCATATCAGGTTGGCAAATTCTAAAACCTCTTATTCATATAATTCCTCTGCCAATCTAATACAACTCGTCTAAATGATCACAGGCTAACATCACACTTAAAATCGTAGAAAGTGCCATCCAAAAAGAAAAACTCGTTACATTTAAAAACTCTATTTTAGAGAGCCTAGTTGACAGCCTTATGTTCGTATTTTCATGCCCATCACCCTTAGGCTTATCTTCTTCATCAACCTTCTTAATCAAGGCGGTTTTTGGGTTTTCTGGATTACCTGATGAACTAGGTTTCTCGTGTCTTTACCTTTGGCCATGAATTTTTTTAATGCTTCCATAAACCACTCTTTCATCTCCTAATTATTTGCTGCCATTTTTGCAGTGAACTGATCATTTGACTCTTGGGACTTCTTATTCATCATTTTTCTCCACTTCCTGCAGAAGATTGCTACAACAGCAAGAAATCAACAACAGAGAGTTACGCAAAAATTGAGGAATTGCAGTGAACAATTGACATAGATTCGAAGACAAATGCTATATATGATACAAATGCAATAGGGAATTCAATTCAGGAATTTAACAAAATAAATTTGAGAATTAAAGGAAGGAATCAATGCAGAGCTTAAGGCAAGTAGATTTAAGCTGAACCAATGATTGATTATCACTTAATCAAGACATATTACAATGAATATTCAAAGAGGATGGGAGGCCGAAGAAGGAATTTTACATGGATTTTCTGAAATATAAATATAATATTATACAAATATAAGTGTAAATAAATAAATAGAATTTGTATTTTATACATGTAAAAATATATATTAATTTTTAAGATTCAACCTATTATATTTATATTTCAAAATTAAATTAAAAATTTTAAAGTTGAGTTTGCCTTTTTAGAATTATGGATTTTATAAAATAATTAATTTAAAATTTAAAAAGTTACTATAATAAATAAATATTTTAAAAATAGAAAACTTCTATAATATATAAAGTTCATATTTTACAATTATAGAGATAAAAATTAAAAAATATCAAAA
>JANIHY010000002.1:13768604-13779945 GCA_027479065.1 Erythroxylum brevipes
AGTCCTTAAGAGGAACTCCACGGCCACTAGCGGGCAGGCGGGAGAAGCCTATAATAGACAGGTGCACCTGACTCAAAAGGGACCACCACAAATCCAAAGATAACACATATTTCACACAATTTGAAAGTATTAGTCGTAACTGGCCTTTACAAATCTATTTTCACATAATTGGCCATAATGGCAAATCTTTTTCCGAAATCATAAATTCTCTGAAATCAATATTCAATCATTTCAACATAAATGCACAATTAAAGAATTACATCTACAAGTTAAACGTATCACAGAAAGTGCATTATTTGCAAAAATAAGGTCATTGGAAAGCATCGATTATAAAATGTTCAATAAACTTATTACTCCATTATTAAAGAATCACCCACCTTAATTCTTTTAACTTTGAGATTGATCCAAAGGCCTTGTTTCTTCCTTCCAATGCCTCAATTCACCTTCATAGAACATAATTATCCCATTAGCAATAGCAATAGCAAAATTCATAATCCTTAGGAAAGGACAACATGAAAGTAACTCCAAATAACCTTACCCATTCCTTATCTAGACTATTAACATCAAAACCTATCTAGAAACTCCATAAATTTCCAAATTCTCTTACCTTAAGGAAACCCACGATTTTTCTCTTTTTGTTCTAATGGAAATTTAAACTCCTCCTTTCCACTCTCTTCTTGCCTAAATCTCTTAAACCTTTCTTTTCCAACACATGAAAACCTAAGCTTCACTTCTCTTCTTCTTCTTCTTCTTCTTCTTCAACCGAAAGTCTCCACTCTTTTCTCTCTAATTTTCGAAAGTCTCTCTTCTCTTGAGAGTTTCGTATGTTTTCTAGAAAGGCTTAGGGATAAAAGTTCTAACTTATAACCTAAAGCAAAAACTACGTAATTTTAGTAATAATCTCCCTTTCTTTTGCAATTTCGTAAGTCTCCTTCAAGTCATACGGCTACTTCATTCCTTCAATGCCTTCTTTATTCCTTTAATGCTTTTCTTATTCATTTAAGTCATTTAAAGACAATTAAAAGGGCTAAAAGCCCATCTTCAAAGCCTTAAGCCTTAAAACCATATACAAACTTCCAAATTGGTCCTACACCATCTTATTCTCTTTTAATTCTAACAACTTATTAAAACTCTAATTTTAACTAAATTCCACCAATTAATTTCTATTAACTAAGTACTAAAACTCCCAAATTATTCTAATTAAAAACAATTAATCAATCTAAATCCCAAAATAACGAAAGCATGTTTAAAGCGAATCGGGGCCCAACATCTTACCACTGATGACAGATGTCACTATTGTGGTAATCTTGAATCTTGTATGCATGCTATTAAAGATTGTCCTAGAGTGCGCCAATTTTGGACCCAATTTTCCATAAACATGGACCTTCAACATTTCTTTAATCTTACCACTTCGGAGTGGTTATTTTTGAATCTCTATAATCAAATCAAGGTTAATGGATTAAGATGGTCGATTATTTGGAGGGTTTCTTGTTGATTCCTGTGACTATGGAGGAATAAAATTTTATTTGAAAATGACTTCTCCTGGTCAGTCGCTAGTAAGGTTATAGTTCTAGACTATGTGAATCAGATTGCACACACAAGTATAGTTATCTCTCGAGCTGCAGTTGGTTATGCCACTAGTAGCATTAGGCATATAGGGTGGGCCAAATCGAGCGAGGGATGGATCCGGTTGAACACGAATGGGGTGAAGTGAATGTCAAGTCGGAATGCTTCTGCCGGTGGTCTCCTTCATGACAGTTGTGGTGCATGACTAGGAGGTTTCGTTCATCTTGTTGGGCTTTGCCACCACTGGATGTTGAGTTATGGGGGGTTTATTCGGGATTGAACATGGCTTAGGATATAGGCTATTGGAGAATTGAACTCGAAGTAGATTTCTTGGAAATCATTAATATTCTTTCCTCCTCAGATTCGAGGGTCTCCTATAATACTTCTTTGATACAATACTATCAAGACTCTGTTAACTAAATCCTGGGCGGTTCACATTCGCCATGTGTTTCGTAAGGATAATCGATGCGTTGATTGGTTAGTTGTTAATTCGGAATCTTTTGATTTCAGAATTACTTATTTATAGTCTCTTCCTTCAGGATATCTTCATATCCTCATTGAGGATATGTGCAAGGTTATAACCCCAAGGGTCACTGTTTAGACCTTATTTTTTTCTCCATTATATATATATATGTACAAAGAAGTAAAGGACATGAGATTGTTAACTATGAGAATTGTGGTTGAATTTGAGACTCATAGTTTGATTTAGGGATTTCAGTCCTAATACAATATAGTTTAGTTAAGTTTAATATGTTGTTTTAATTAAATAACGTAGTTTATTTAAGCATAATTAGTTATTTTAATTAAATATGACGTGCATAAGTGTTTATGGTTTTTTCAAACATGTGGTAAAAATATGCCAGCAAACTTAACGGATATACTAAAGTGAGGTTATAATTGAAAAAATAAAAAATTTAAGTATTTAATTGTAAAATTAGGGCTATAATTATAAATTTAAACCAAGTTTAAGATTTATTTTTAATTACCCCAATTTAATCAGACGGATCCGACCCGTTTCACGTTCAGGTCTATTTTACATCCGTACAGTTAGCTCTGCTTATTTTTAATTTATGATGAGATAGCCACAAAGAGGTCTAGAGAGACGGCAGTTTGCGAATTGCGACTGAGAGAAAGAACAAGAAGAGGAAGAAGTTGAAAGAAACAGGGCTTGCAGGTAAGCACAAAACAATACTTGGAGAGCGATGTCCAAGAAATTATTGCAGCCAATTGGCCAAAAGAGGCTTACTAACGTTGCGGTGGTTCGCTTGAAAAAGCACGGCATTCGCTTCGAAATCGCTTGCTACAAGAACAAGGTCCTTTCTTGGCGCTCCGGCGTGTAAGTTTCATTTTCTTTAATCCTTTTGTAATTTTATTATCATTAGAAAGTTTACCCATAACCCAATCACTTGTTATTCTTAAACAGCGAGAAAGATTTGGATGAAGTGTTGCAGTCACAAACGGTTTATTCCAATGTTTCTAAAGGTGTTCTTGCCAAGTCCAAGGATTTGACGTTGGCTTTTGGGACTGATGATCAGTCCAAAATATGCCTGGAGGTGCCCATCATAAACCCATTTCGTTTTTCACCCTGAAAATGTGTGATATTGATTGATTAATGAGTGAATTGATTTCTGTGACTTAGATATTGGAGAAAGGGGAGCTTCAAGTTGCTGGAAAGGAGAGGGAATCTCAGTTGTCCAGTCAGTTTCGGGACATTGCCACCATTGTTATGCAGAAAACCATCAATCCTGAAACCCAACGCCCTTACACTATTAGCATGATCGAGCGTCTCATGCATGAAATTCATTTCGCTGTTGACCCCCATAGCAGCTCCAAGAAGCAGGTCATTCTATGCTGCGTCGTGTCCTTTCTTTTTCTTGACGTCTATCTAGTCTTCGGGTTGGCTTTGTTTTGGAATTGTTCAAATTTATGACCGCATATTCCTAAGTTCTAATGTTAGTTCCGTGTATTTTGTGTAGGCCCTTGAACTCATTCGTGAGCTTCAGAAACAGTTCCCAATCAAACGGTCTCCAATGAAACTCCGGATCACCGTGCCCGAGGCAAATTGTGGTTCTTTTCTTGAGAAAATGAATGCTTGGAATGCTAAAAATGTTTCAAAGGATGAATCTGGAAATCAAATATCTGTAGTAAGTTTTCTTTAATAATTGCTGATCTGTTTCTATGTACAATTATTTACTATCATTTTAGTACATAATGCATTACTATGAGGATTTGCCTGTGTGCTTTATCTCTCTAATGTCAGATTTTGAGGTTTATGCTTTTGAGTAAAGTAACTGGAGTTGGAAATTTTGTTTGCCACGAATGTAAATGGCAAGAGGACGGATTGTTGTTGGTAATTTTATTTTCTTTGTTTGTAAACAAGAGTAAAGTAACTAACAGTTAATCCGTATAGGAATAACAATCCTATAGTTTACTGTTTATGAGGGATTGTTGTCATCGGTCACAAAAAGAAAAAACTGACAGCCTCATTGAACAGTTTTTAGTTACACCCAACTATCCAGTTACCACATATCATTTGTTCTTAATATATTTGAGTTATTATATTTTCCCATTTTCTGTCACCAGTCCCATCTAGTAGTCCTTCACAATCTGTGAATCTGACATAAATGGGGTAAAGTGATTTAGAGCCAAACTTTGGATAGTTAAAGAGACAAATTCCCAGTAATATGATTCCAACAGTCATTCTGGAACCATCTTGCCAGTGTAATAGCCATTCCTCAAAGGTAACTTTGGCTCTGGTCAGAGAATGCTACTTGTACCAGGTTTAATGTGCACCTTGCCTGATCAAGCCCCACGATGTTGATGTGTAATATACTATAATACCAAGCATAGCGTATATAATCCCTTCTTGAACTGCATATTCTGACCATTTTAGCTACAACTTCAAGAGAATCAGTGATGTATGTTTCAGAGATTTCCACTTGTTGTGTCTGGCTTTAATGGACTGAGGCCTAAGTAAGATAGATCATATGATGGCCCATGTGGAAGTAGTTAGTATCCTGATATTAGAGTATGCAGTAAGAACAAACATACAAAAGATTAGAAAGAAGAGGTGACTCCATGGACTGTCAAAGAATGTGACAGTTTAGCAAATTTATTCGAATTTTGCTGCAATATATCTATCATAGCTAAAGGGTTGAGAGTTCCATGGTTCACTTAGATGATCAAACTTTTTACATGAGTTGTACCAATTTGTCGAACATTACTTATCAAATCTTGAGCCATTTGTCCCCTGTATACATAACCCGCTATATATATATGGAAGCACTTAAAACACAAACTTGTCATGTACCAACAATTTTGTGTATATATGTTGTACTTCTTTGTGCATCTCTGATCTTGCTTCACAACTATGGGGATTTATTACATAAATTGGCTTTTTTGTGGCAAAATGAACTGGCTTCTGCAGTGTTAATCCAAAATTTGACTTTCGTTCTCTTTATGTTCTATAAGGTTTTTTGTTAGATTGAGTATGTTTCTGCATTGACTTTTAACCTTGTGCTTCCTTAAGATACCTCCTACAATCTGCATTTCTTTTGGGCCATACAGAATACTGTTTTAGTGTTTGATTTTGTCCACAGTCATGAATTTGCTCTTCTTATGGAATCTTCCTTTTTCTTTTGGTTTTTGCAGATATGTGAAATGGATCCAGGTTTCTTTCGTGATTGTGATGCTTTAGTCAGGAATATGCAGGGCCGGTTGGAAATTCTTGCTATGTCTGTGCATTTTGAAGGAGACTCCCATGTGGATGATTATGAGGATTATGAAGATGTCACATCAAACCAACCTAAGGAATCTGTTGATTCTGTTGTCCAAATGGCTGAAAAGCTTAAACAGCAAAACATTTCAATTGAGAAGAGTAGGGACACAGAGGTTAACGATCAGAAAAAGAATGTTGAGGCAGAGATAAAGCAGTACATGTGTAGTACTTGTAATGCATTGGTTGGGGATGCTAAACAATACAGGGATCATTTTAAGAGTGATTGGCACAAACATAATTTGAAGCGCAAGACTCGGCAACTTCCACCTCTTACAGCAGAAGAGTGCTTGGCTGATGTTGACCTGAATGACACAAAAGAAGACTTGAAAGATTACTCCTTTTGAGCTGCATCTTTCAAAACCTCCTTGCACGTTTACACTATCAATTTGTACAATACGGGGTTGTCTTTAATGATACCTGCGTGGTTTTACAGAGGTTACCAATGGGAATCTTGTCCGTCCACAAAAATCTGAAAGTGCAACATGATCTCAATTACTGTGTTTGAAATATGTCTCTTGCATCTTTCTTATGTGTTTGAAATTTGGTGTGGAAGGTAAGGAAAAAGCTGAAAGATCAGACTTTCATTGCCTACAAGCTGCTTACATCTTTATAGTTACGAAATTTAATAGCGTTTGCTAGTGTTGTTCTTTTAAATTGAGTAACCCTGCTAGTCATGTGTTTGTTCGACTTATATTTCTTGGAGTGGTGAGTGATGCAATGCAACTCTTTAAATCCAGCCATGATGCAGCATTTCTGATGGTGAGATGTGATAAATGCAAAAAGTAAATGCAACAAGCCCTTGTGCTTCCATGCACCAGACTAACGGAAAAAGCAAAGCAAAAGAAGACTGGAAGTGATTTTTTGTTGTGTAGGAAGTCACTCGTCTCGTAGAGTTCATGTATACTGAGGTCGTGTAATTGTCTTACGGGCGTAAATTTTATAGTGAAGGTATAAACTTTTGATTGGAGGCAAAACATTTTATATCACACACAGTTCCATATGTTGCCCCCAAATGAGCCTAGCTAGTTGTTTCAAATTGCAACTGAGTGAACAATGTGATCAATATTATGTTCAATGACAGGGAAAAAAAAGAATAAAAAACATAGTCAGGTTATTGGCTTTCCAAGTTTCCTGGAAGTATTATGATCTACATCCACCAGATGAGCTTTACCGTTAACAAATGAAAGGTCATTGTAGCATGGAAAGTAGCTCAGTTGGACCTTTAAAAATTTTACAGTTGAAAGTCTCACTTTCCTAAAATGAATGTCATCCACATGAGCTCCAGCATATCCAACACCTCATAATCTTACAGCCATATCCACTTTCCTGATATTCCATAAACCAAACAAATAACACAAAGATAAAAATCTTGCAAACGCTCTTGTCCAAGACACCGTGACCACACTTAAATTGTAGGGTAGTAGTGGTATATACACTCCAACCAGCGACAAGCAAAGACTGAGAGTAGAAAATGGCTATGAAGAACTGTTTCCAAATGACTACAGTCTGCAATACAACTAGAGCCGGTGTTTATCATCCATTTGGAACTTTGGAAAAACCTCAATTTCCAATTCCACCAAATAAAGGAAAACTTCACACACCCATTCTATCCCTCTCTTCTTCCTCCTCATTCTTTGGTCCTTTCAGAGGCAGATACCAGAAATCTCGCATAGTTTGCAAAGCCCGTGAAGCTTTAGACCAAGGTTTATTTCTAACTTTCCTAGTCTCCCTTTCTCATCTTTTCTTTCGTCTTAGACTATTCTTAGAACTATACTATATCTGCAGTGCAAGTGGTAACAGAGTCAGGCTGGGACGAGCTTGTGATAAAAAGCGAAAACCCTGTACTGGTGGAGTTTTGGGCACCATGGTGTGGGCCATGTCGAATGATAGCTCCTGTGATTGAGGAGTTGGCAAAAGAGTACGCTGGGAAGATCTCATGTTACAAGGTAAATACAGATGATTGTCCGAACATAGCCACTAAGTATTCTATTAGGAGCATACCAACTGTGCTTTTCTTCAATCAAGGTGAAAGGAAAGAAAGTGTCATTGGTGCTGTGCCCAAGTCCACCTTGTCTGGTGCCATAGACAAATATGTATAGGCTTGAGCTTGAGTTGAGAAGTAGCTAATTATTCCTGTACTTTCCCTCACAAATAAATATTTTATAAGTTTGATGTATATTAATGTTGTGATTACTCCCAAGTCCCAAGTAGTTTTTCATTATTAGGTTAAATTTCTCTGCTACTAACATACAAAAAAATGCAATCAATGTTATTTTTAGAAAATTCCAATTACAAGTGAGTTGTAAGAAAGATTTGAACCATATCAAATTAACAAGTCTGTTAAGTTAACAAAAAGGTGATAGTCTCCAAATTAAGGGAATATTTGGAATTTTATTAAAAAATTTAAGATGATATTTTGAATTTTATAAAAGAATTTGTGAAAAGGCAAGATAACTCACAATTGAGTAAGCTATTGACTTAAAAGATATAGAAAGTCACATACCATACATACGTTAAGTACAGGGGTTTCCTTTAAATTTATGGAATTAATCAATACTTTTAATCTAATTTTACTATTACTACTAATTAAACCTAAATGACAAAACTCCAACACATATACATATCAAGAATTTGCTTGGCGTCTGTCATATAAAGGGTAAGCTCTTTCAACCATCGTCTTTCGGCAATGACCATGAATAATCATCACTCCGTGTGCAAAAAGATGACAACAGACGTACCAAGCAGACATCAAATCATCGCATGACTCAGGAAGTACCCATTTTAAAACCCAAATACGAACAGATCCCCCATGTAACGGTGACGCTGGATGTTTGTTGTTTGTTGGGGAAGCTGATGTGCTGGTTCGTTTATGAAAGAAACAAGCAGCACGGAATGAAGCAACTCATAAAAGCCAATCAACATATAATTGATAAAAAATAAAAACAAAAAAAAAGGAAGAAACGCTATGCTTTTATGGTTACTCTTCTTCTTTTTTTCCCTCTCGAATTAGTACAGAAACTGGGGGAGGAGCCCCGAAAACTATATTTCAATCTCTGTGAGACCTTAAGGAATAGATAGGACCACAGGATAATTTCCTCCCCCGGAACGCTGCAAAAGCAGCTACACTCAGACAGCCCAAAACATTCACTCGTGTCAACAATAGCCTTCAAGGTGATGGTTTCCAATCAAATTGTAGATTGCTATATCCATTAGCAGGTCCTAAACCACTAAGCACCTGGTTCCCCATATCCTGTTGTTGGTGACTCATACTTTGTTCTCGAACCACTGATGCCATACCCATTCGTCCATTCATTAGAGAGTTATTAGCCATTGCAGCTCTAATACCATTCACCATCGCCGACTGGCCTAGTCCACCGCCCATTGTGCCAAATCCACCATTCCCCATGCCGGCATTGACAGTTCCATTCCCACCATTGAGAACTGCGTGAGTATTTGTTGGTATAACGCCATTGACATTTTTAACATCATTCCCCAAGGAACTAACTCCTGCAATACTTCCCGTTCCATTAAGCTGGTTGGACATAATCATTTCCTGTATCAATTTCTGAACAGGGCTATGCGAATCACCGAGGTCTGTTTCACCAGAAAGAGCTGTCTGTTGCAAGGGAATATTGGCTGGTGAATTTGCTGAATTTATGTGATTGGCTGCTGTTAACGTGGTATGAGATGTTTGCGGGGGGTTGTTAGATGAGGAGAGAGTTGGTGATTGGAAAGGAGAAGCATTAGACTGCGCCTGTGGGATGGTACTTGAGGCACCTGGGGATGAAATCTGAACACAATTTCCACCATATGGGCTGTTTGCGTTATTTATAGAAGTTTGTTGCCTAGAATTCATTGAATTTTGATGGAGAAGCCCAACAATAGTGCTGGCAGAGGTTGATGCAGACGCAGGATTGAGGGAGTTACTTGCACTTGATGCACCATTGCTAGCAGCAATTTGCATAGCTGGGTCACTGCTTGAGTTCTGGGGCATTATTTGTTGTTGGTGTCGTTGCTGCTGTTCCTCAGCCTGTTGCGCTTGACTAAGAAATCCAGAAGAAGTAGCTGTCCTCCGAGGAAATTTGGCTAAACTCTCTGAAAATAATGAAACACATAGAGACCATGATTAAGAACTTATCATAATGGAAATACATAAATCAAGTATTAGTTCTTTCTCCATATTTCTAACTTGTTTCTTTTTCGTTAAAGGAATCCACCAGCATTAGACCCTCATGGAGGAGATGCTTTTGATATCCTTAACCAATGCAGCAGAACGCCCAACAGTCATATTAATATCAAATAAAAAGCAATGTAAAACCCTTAACTAAACATTCTAACTGGGCTATGCTTCAATAGGATGGTAATCTCATAGTTGCACTAATGACTTATCATACAAAAAGGACCACAAACAGTTGAATACATCAAGCACAAAATTTTATCAACCAAAGGAAAGGATAGCATTTAACCATGTTAATAAACAGACATAACACAGCCGCAAAAGCAGTTTTATTTGAATAATATGAAAAGAAATTGTATAAAAGATAAGAAATTACAAGTATACTTTCCTTTTGGTTACAACTAAATGGGTTCATGTCAGTGAGCAACTTGATAACCTAAGAACAATAATAGCAACTAAAAACATTAACAACTTACCCATCGGACCAGTCCTTGTTTCCCGGCTGTAATCAATCAGGTCTTTCATACTGTTTACAACTTCAGATATCTGTAATATTGATCATGTTGTAAGAAGTTATTGAAAAATTAAGCAATACATCAATTAGAGAACACAATAAACACCATTATGGTGCTCAAAACAAATCTTTTCCAAAATCAAAAGTACAACTAAAAGATTTAAAACAATATTGCAAACGGTTTTGTAAGGAAATATGGATTTCAAACATCGTAAGCGTAAAAGTTATATTCTGGAGAATACATGACTGAATAGGACTTGAAGTAGGTAGGCAAGCCGAACCAAATATCGAGTGAAGTTTTAGAAAATGTGAAATGAGATAAAAGATATTAGTGTATAACGATCAGCAAAATTGACTATTGTTTCATCTCCAAAGAACTTTTCTACACGGTATAAGCTTATTGTTCAAAATTCATAACAAGTTGCACAAATAAGTAATGTCTAGAGAACATTCAGATATATATGGCAATGAATTGACAAAACAGGCCCCTGCAGCCAAATTATGACCTGCCTACCACTCTTATATATAGATATCTAGAGGAATGGGATATTGGGAACTACGTAACAAGAAGTTTCCCAAGCAAGAAACCAAATCAATCAAGATTTAGCTCCGTATTTCCCCAAAGAACACATGGCAAACAATATTTTCCATAATCAACATTAATTTAAAATCAAATAAGAAGATTGATTGGAATAGGATTGGTCATCTCTCATCAAGAGAAGTCAAAAAAAGAAAAAAACTGGGCCAAAACCAAACAATTAAGCAGAGATCTGAAAAGTAAAATAAAAAATGCCCAAATGTATATACTGTCACCAAGCTTGAAATAAAATAAGTATCAGCAACTACTTGACATGTAAGAAACACAATAAACCCATGAAGCCGAGTTAGCCTGAAAAGGAAGTACAAATTCACCTGAAGGCACCGGATATATCTCTTTGTATATCCCAAATCGTTTACCAATGGAATTTCCAAGGCTTTAGCCAGTTGGCGAGCTGATACAACAAACCTACAGAAGAATAACACTTCAATAAAGGACAAAAATCCAGCTCTTCTCAGAACGTCCAAAAATGTAAAACAGCCAGTGCACTAATGTTTGGAATATTAGATTAAGCAGCAGATATATACGAGGTAAAATCCAGAAAATCATCAAAATATGTCATCTCTCCTTCCTCTCTTCCAGGCCAAAACCACAGACAGAAAATAAGCAATTGAGTGACAAGATCCAAACGGTTGCAAGTACATTCTTTCTCAAGATATATAACCCATATCCATAAGTTGATTGATAAAAAATTCTCTCTAATCAAAA
>JANIHY010000002.1:13816128-13834183 GCA_027479065.1 Erythroxylum brevipes
TCACACTTAGCCTCTGCAGGCTATCTGTACTACTTTCTTACAAAAGTATTCGAAACCTGTTACAGTAAAATTAGCTCATGGCTAATTTGCATAAATGTCTCAAGGACAAGCTTTTCAGTACGTAAATCAATTTGCTTGACTTAGCTATTTTCTCTATTTGCTTTTTCTAACTTTGCAATCTTCGACTTCGACTTATATTTATCGTCTTTGTCTGTAACTACTTCTTGATTTTTCCTTCTTGAATCTTGTTTCTTGAATCTTTAAAAGAAACGGTTAATGAGTTGAGTTCTGTAACTAACTCGAACTATCTCTTGCGTCGGCTTTGAATTCTTCCTCTCCTTTTCTCCATCTGTCTTTTTGCGTCTGTATTTCTTCGTTTGAGTCTATTTTTATTCTGCGTCTGCGTCTGCTTTATTTTGCGTCTGCGTCTACGTCTATTTCTGTTTTTGTTTTGCGTCTGCGTCTACTTTTGCTTCTGCCTCTGTGTCTTCTTTTGCTTCTGCGTCTGCTATTTAATTTCTTCGTCTGCATCTGTATTTGGGTCTGTGTCTTATTCTCTGTCTGTCTGTTTTCTCTTTGCTTATGTTTTGTATTACTTTTTTGTTATTCATCAAAATCATAGTTACGTAAATTCATTTTGACTTAACAACTAGAACCTGCAGAACTAGCTCTATTCCTTCCTTTGCTTGTCTATCCTACTCTACTCATTCTGCTCTACTAAATAGTCGCTTTGATTATCAATCCTCCTCTCACTAGGACATTCTCTAATTTTATGCTCAAAAGAGCCACAATGCAGATAAGCTCCCAATATCTTCCAGCATATCCTACCATGAATTTCCCACAATGAGGAGAAGAGGAAGAGAGCATCTAACCAAAAAAATGAAAGATGGTGGTCTTCCAAGTGTGAAAATCGTGGGTGTAGGTGTATAATGGAGAAGGTGGACACATGTTATGCCACTTGTTAAATGGAGAGCCATATTATGTGTCTTCCTCTTGCATTACCAATTGTCGTTCCATAACTAGTCCACTTGTCAATTAATCACTAGGCCATATGTCATGCAACTATGCCACCATTTGTCACTCTTTTAATAATGCCATGTTTCACTATTTCATAGGTCTAGTCAACCTAAATTTCCATGTATCAATTTTTCTTACTATTCATCATTTTTCCTATACTAGATGCACATATCACTTCATTAATCACCTAATTGTGACAATAAATTCCAATTCACTAATTTTAGTCCATCAAACTATAATTCAATACATGATCAATTCACAATCATGCAATCACAACATAAACATTTAAAATCTTTCATTCCCTGGAATAAATCAATTGAGTGCATAAAATATCTTTGCAATGTGTACTAAATCATAATTTATGTATATATGTGAATATGATGCATGTAAATGAAATGCACCTCATGTATTCTAATATGATATAGCAAATAAATTCCTAAGTGTAGGAATTGGTTGTTACAGTTAATCATTAAGTTTTATGGAATAAATGTATAATCAATTAAACACATATCAATTTCCACTACACTTAGCTTTTGGTAGTGCTCAAGCAAGACATCAAAGTCAAAATCACAAACACAAAAACTTACTAATTTCCCATATTTTCCAAGAATAGATAATCATAAGTAAAGAGGAATAACTTTCAAAAACCATAGTGAGAACTCAACATTCAATGCTTTTACTCATGATCAATATACTCGCTTTAGTTCATATGTGGTATTAGGTACAATTCGAAGTGATTGAGCTAAAGTGAGTCGAAAGCACTATATTTAGGTCATTTTTCAAAGATTCATATCCACTTGTCTCCATAGAGCAAGGATGAAGAAGATGAGAACAATTAAAGAAAGAAGAAGACAAAAAATTCCCAAGAAAGATGAAGAATGAAGAGTATAAAGATCACTCACAGTTTGCTAGAATGTTATCACAACCGCGAGTGAATTATAGTAGCCATAGATTACAAGATGAAGACACCTCATGTTACCAAAGGAGTTAGTTGTCCCATGCATTTTAACCTAGCTTTGGAATATAGAGAAGATAGAACAAAAAGCCTACGACGGCTTGTGTAGCCTTGAATTATACCTTAGTTAAAATGTTACACGCTCATGAAAGTACATGCATTATAGGTGTTAAAATTGTGCTATGATTTGAATCTGAATTTTATATTTTTAGAATTTTGGTCTAATGGATTATATTTATTGATTTCTAATAAATTGATACCATTAGAGAATTGAGGTAATAAGTTGTACATTTGAACTAGAAAAATTGTCAAGTGGCAAGTAAAGTTGGTACATGGAAAATTAAGTAAGAAATGGAATAGATAATAAATTGACAAGTGGCAGTAATAAATAAGTGACAAATGGCCCAACTTATTGTCGACATTTGGCAGCTCATGTATAGGACAAATGAAGAACATTCATAGTGATATATGCAATTACAATTTGGTGACACCTAGCATTGCATGAGTCAAGTTTCTACTAGAGTAGTTTCTATTTTGGTTCATTCTTCACCATCTTCATCTCTCACCATCGAAATTCTCACTCTCTCACAACTCCTAAAATTTTTGCCTTAATTTACATCATTATCACTAGGAATCTTTGCAAGATGTTGCATCAAAGAAGCTAGATCTTGCTATCTCCTATGTTGTTTTCTTGGTGCTAAGATGTGCAACTTGATCTTAGATGTGTGCTGGTTACTTGGTAGGGCTGGAATAACTAGTTCTTTATAGTTAAAATTTGAAGTTAAGAAGTTAACGGAATGCTAAAATTGATTACATGCTGTAATATGAAGTATATGATGCTTGAGTTGGATAGAATATGTTTTGAATTGACAATGAATTGAGGTCTAGAACATGAAACTTGTTTGATAATTTTTGTTTTGGATGTTGATACCTGAAAGATCATAGATTGTGAGATGCTTAATGAATGATTTTTGAATTGGTTTGGAAACGAATTTGATGAGGTAGTGAAGCATGAATAAGGTAGAATTGATGTGAAGTTGATAGAATTTTGTGAAGGTGTTTTGAATGAAAGTGAAGAAGTTAAGTTTTGGAAACAAACTGAAGGTTATGGGTGAGTGAACCTTTAGTTCACTCATCCCATGATCGTGGGATTTATAAGGCACATTCCCACGATTGTGGCAAATGGTTAGGAAGGTGACAAACCTGGTTTTGTGCAATTATTGAACTGTATAAGCTTAGGTCATTTTATTTGGTACATTGAGACTTAATTGGACTTGTTTAAGGTGTGAAATGAACTTAAATTGAGGTTTGATAAATTGAGTAAAATTTAATTTACTTATAGATTGTTAATTGAGGTGTGGTTAGTAAATAATGTGTCTAATGTTGAAATGTATGGTGTGTTCAAGGATGAATGTGTCCTTATGAACACAAATATGTTTCAAAGGATTTATGTGATGTGAATTGAATATGATTGTTTGTAAATTGGAAATTTGTGTAATTATATGTAATGTGTAAATATATAATGCATTTATTGGCACATTATTGCAAATGTTTATGCTCATGAGGTATGTTAAGTTGGATATGAAAGATTATATTAAATTTGAAAAAAATGAAATAAAGACATATATTATGCACTACATCTTTTGCATGTAATTTTGAAATCGAAAATGTTTTGTTTTAAAACTGTCAAGTCTTAGTTGTGGGTAAATAGGCATGCCTAGGAGGTTCTGCAGCTACTTCTGTAACCAGGTATTAAGGTTTCTTTAGTCACTAGACACTTCGATGTCTTCTGTACCAGAAACTCTGATGTCTTCTGATTTTAAACACTTCTTTGTCTTCTGTTTCAGATACCAAAAATGAATATCTTCTGTTCTGATCCCGTTATCCACTTCTATAAAAAGGATTAGCAAGCTAACTTGGTTTGTATTCTGTTATATACTCAGTTCTGATAAAATCAAGTTCTGTTCTGAAATAACTAAGTCCTATTCTGATATAATCAGATACTGTTTTGATATAGTTAAGTTCTGTTGTGATATAATCAGATAATGTTTTGATATAGTCAAGTTCTGTTATGGTACTTTAAAGTTCTGTTATGATAGAATCAGATAATGTTTTGATATAGTCAAGTTCTATTCTGGTACTTTAAAGTTCTGTTATGATATTATGGTATTATGTTCTGATACTTGTAAGTTTGACTTTGAAGCCAATATATCCTGCTTTGATATTTTATATTCTGTTATGAGATACATATT
This sequence comes from Erythroxylum brevipes, assembly GCA_027479065.1. NCBI lineage: Eukaryota > Viridiplantae > Streptophyta > Magnoliopsida > Malpighiales > Erythroxylaceae > Erythroxylum > Erythroxylum brevipes. The sequence goes on from JANIHY010000002.1 coordinate 13,820,353, forward strand.
GTTTGAATTGAGTTTTTGTATGAATAATTAAAGATTGCATGAGATGTGATCTGATTCTGTATATATGAATATTAGATGACTGTCAGAAACAACAACCAATTTATATCTTGTTTAGTTATTTTCCCCACTAAGCTTTATGCTTAACACGGTGGTTTTGCCTTCGTGTAGGTTTTGATAAAAAAGTTTTAAAGACTGTGATAAAGACAACCACAGTAGCCAAGGAGATTGTATTTTGTTTTGAAAATATTCAGTTTGTTTTTGAGTTGTATTTAATGTAATAAGACATATTAAAATTTGCATTTTGTTTGATGGTTTGTAATAACTTTATTTCAGGTTGGATTTGGATTCAAGACTTGTATGTGATAAGTACCATGTGTATGTTATATTTTGAATATGACCCAACTTATGAAATGCAATGTATGTTTGGATATGCTTTAGCATGTTTTAGATTATTTCAGTACTGTTTTGTGTGCATTTGCATATCCTCCTGAAGATATGTGGGTGTTATAGATAAATTGCAAGTGAAGAAGAAAATAAAGTATAAAAACTACAAAGTATGATATATGCGAAATGAAGGAGAGAACATTTACTGAATAAACTTAAATTGAATTGAAATTATACTTAAAATTGTAGACAAATAGCATATACAATCAAATAGACAAATTTCAATTTTTTCGGATAAGTTGTAATTGAAATAAGAAATGAAAGAAAGATAAAATTATAGTCAAAATATAATATGAGTTTCAATTCAAAAGTAGAAAATTCAACTGAGATTAAAATTTATTATACTAATAATTAAATTGCAAATTTTTACTCAATCTTCAAATCAAAAGAGTTATTGAAAAAATCTAAAATTTAAAGCAAGAAAATAAAAAAGACTTTAGAGAATAAATGAGATGCGTTTCCTACCTAGATTAGAATGATGTTGATGGAGGCAATGCTAAGGCAAAAATTTTGACTTCAAGGCCTTCTCTTACCGAATTTCAATTTTTAAAAAAGTAAACACTAACATTTAGTTAGACTAATTTTATTTTAAAATGTTTGCTTCCACTATTGTTTTACTTCTCATAAAGAAATTTTTGAATGTATGATGACAAACCAAACTATTTTTTCAAAACCCAATTGAGATTGATATTTGCAATCTAAATAATTTCTTTTAAAATTTTGAAAATGAACAACTCTTTTCATGCCCATTTTGCTTAAGTGAAAAACTCTTGTATTGTAAAATAGCTTGTGATTAGTAGGCTCTCAATAAATATGGGCTCTAAGCGAGGACTCTTCTTGCTCTTGCTTAGGGCCGGCCTATGCATAATTTATGCAGCAAAATCTCCCAAAAAAAAGAAAAAACAATGCCTCTAAATCAGATAGAAAGAAGGCATGTTGTCTTGATATGAGTTATTATTTGGTAGATATATCCTACAACATTAAAAAGTGGAAAGTCTTCAAACTATAAACGAGGGTACTTTTTCTCGAGAATGAACTTAATCATAAACAGTCTTTACAAGAACTGTTTTGCACTGTGAAAAAAAAAGAATAAAAGTCAATCTGAACCTATGTTTGATAAGGATACACATATTACTATCATCTCTCTTAAAGCCTATAGGGTGTAATCTTCATTTCATCATGGTAACTTTGCTTTATGTATAGGTACTCGGTAAATACAAAAGTACTTTGTCAGCGTATTATTCCTAACAAATTTAAATTTGCCGAATGTAGTTAATACTGTAGGCCCAATAAATATACATTCAGTTATAATTAGATTATCCACGGTAAAGTGAAAGTACTAATGCTGTGGGACAATCGCATGTAATTATCCGAGTAAAGCTAAACATGTTTATTGACTAGAGTTGCATCCCCTGAAATGAACATGCATTGTGCTCATGATTTTGCCATTTATAAGCAATCAGTCATGGTTGCCGCTTCTGAGAAACCAAAAGGAACCGTGCATGGGTTATCAGGTTTCTGGTTACATCACTACTTTTGGGAATGAGGAGACTGTACCCATCGACAGCAAGTATACATTATGCATTCACGTCAGCTTAGGAACTGCTTATTAGGAAAGGATCTGCATTGATGTATTGTAATTATCTTTGCCTATTTTAGGTTATTTCCTTTCTATGTAATTAGCTAGAATTATGCCATAGATAGTGTAGTTAGTAGCAGTTGTATATGTATAAATTAGACTCTCTCGTTAATGGAAGATTCATTCTGGCCATTCTATTCTATCATTATCTCACATTTATCTTCCTCTTAACGATTTTAAGATTGCTTTCCTTTTTCTCTTGGTTGTGTGTGCAAGCAACAAATTTGAGGACTAAGTCATTTAACACAATAAATTGAAGATGGGAAAAACGAAACAAAATCGAGATCAAAGGATACCCATAAATGCGAACTTATTTAATAATTTCTGAGTTTAAATAATGAACGTGCAGTTGCTACTTGATGAAAGAGCGACAAGATCCACCGAAACACTCCACATTTTTTGTTTCGTTGCAAATTCTCTTCATCTGACTTGGCAGAACGGACCAAAAATACAACGGAAACATTTAAAGAACATAATTTTTGGAACGAAAATAATGGGGAATTTGACAACTCATAAGCACTGCTCGGGATAATGAATGAGGTCGGAGATAGGTTTCAGCCTTGAGTCTAAAATAAGACAGAGTAATATTGGACAGATGATCTTTTTTTCTTAAACCTTTTCATCGATATATCAATTAGCGAACACATCTTCTTTTCGGCCAGAGTTGTTAATAATACATTCCACCAAGCAGTAGGGGTTTACAGAATAGAAGTCAGACTAATTTATTGCATTACAGACTCGTCTGATCTCTCCTTTTGAGTCTGTTTTAACGCCAACATTCCCTAGATTCACCATCGCTCTAGCAAAGTCTGCTTTGAAGGAAGGTCCAGTTTTGGAGGCCACATAAGTATCCAGTACTTGCGTCGTATTAGCATCATCGTTAAGCCTGGCGTCGGATGATGCTACAGCGAACCCATTACGGATGTTACGTAGGATTTGATCGTCAAATGTTGTCTCGGATGACCAATCAAGTGGTAATCGGACGTTAACATCCCCACCTCTTGGGCACTTGGTTTTGAGTTGAGGTAGTAACTCAGGATTAATTCCCGGATCAGAGTCACCTCTTCCAGTGAAGTTATAGAGTCTCTTTGTCATGAAGAAGCAAGCAGTAGTCCCAATTGTATGCCCGCCTGAAATTTTGCAAAAAGAGTTTTGTGTATACTGAATATTGAAGTCCTAAGACCAATGAATTGATTATTTACATCAATTATTTTTTGTCTTTTAGCTGCAGAATTGACAGAACACTGTCATTATGCCTTCTACATTATTCTCACTTCATGCTCAAATGTTAGACACTTCAATTTGGCATACCAGCACTAAGAAGAACAAGTTCCTCATCTGAAAGGCCTTTGCTTCTGAACTTGGACTTCAAAAGTTCAATCGAATCATCAACTTCCGGCATGTTTCTGGTGGCAAGTGAAGACTCCGAAATCCGACCGTCTCTTCTTCCAGTTGGAACCTCATAGCTTGGACCACCAGTCTGCAAAAAATCCCTTGGCATCAATCCTTGGCCGAAGAGCTAGCTTTCTCCTCATATGTAATAATTAATCGTTTCCAATTTTATATTGTTCTTTCTTCCTTCAGAAGTAGTTAAGATGTAGCGGTAACACACACACACACACATATATATACAAATATAAATTTATACAAATTTTTAGTGTTTGAATTATCACTTCCAAATAAGAAATTAATGCTACTATATTAGATTGTGACACATTGATAATATATAATTTCTTTAAAAGTTGATGACACTAATAATATATGGTTTCTAATTTTATGGTAGTAACTTTAAAAATAATTGAGAAATGTTTTACAAGATATAGAGCTAAATTATCTAATTTCATCAATTACCAAGACAACTGCATCACGGGCAGCCAAAGCCACAATGTCTGCACAAGAAACCACACCAGGGCAAGCCGCTTCCAATTGTTTTTTAGCTTCGTCTATCACGTCAAAACCTCCAAGGCCTAGGTTTGCTGTTGCATGTTTCTCGGCACTGTCAGAATCGAGCAAAATCGACCCATCACATCCCTGATACAAGAACCACCATCAAGGCAACTCATTACTTCAAATTAAGAACTGCATACACAATGAGATAATCCAGCTGTGTTCGTGTGTGAGAGACATAAGGCAAAGACCTCAACAAGGCAGTCGTGGAAAAACAGCCTAAGCAATCTGGGAGCTTGTTGCGGATCTCTTGAAATCTCAGTTTGAACAATGCGGTGGACAATAGATTCAGTAATGGGGCATGTTCCCAAGTAGAAGCCAACTCGCAGTTGCCCATTTGAAACACCAAAGATAGTAGTGCACATTATAAAGAGAGAAAAAATGAAGATTTTCACTTGGTAATGGATGATCATTTTGATGAGCAGCAGATAAGAATATGCCGCTAAGAAACAAAGAGTGCAAGGGCGGGGCAAAGAATGCCTGGTGATGTGGGGGTCTTTAAAGTAGATGTATATCCCTGCAATGTGTCCGCATTTGCATGATTTTGGGCTCTAGCTATTTGCCACCTTTCCTTTGTCATTTATCTTCGATACTATTTTGTAAATGATTGTTTTCTTCTTTTTACTTCGTTACTAATTAGCAGATTACATTGGGAGTTCTCACCATTACCGACAAACATTCTATTATTTCGCTCTTTTTTGACAATTGTAAGATGCTCTGCTCGAAGATGTAAACTTATTTACGTATTTAAGGATGATGAATCGTTACAATTACAGCACCATTTTATACTTTTGAAAACACAACGAAGTGGCCAAATCCAACCGCTTTTCTAATTTACACGGCGAAAATTCCATCCACTTTTTCTGAATCATGTATATTTAGAGTAACGTTGAGTTTTGAAACTTAAATATTAGACACACGGTTGTGTGAGAAATTATGTACAATTTAAAAATCTTATTTTCTGAGTTTTTGAAAGTTTTAAAAAAGACAGAAGTTACATGAGACAAAAATACATGCCGATATAAGAGCTTTAAGCATTGTTCAATCCGAAATTTTTTAAAGCTTTAGAGAAAGTTAAAATAGCTAGTTTAGTTCTAGTTATTTTGTAAGATACTCTTAGCTCGAAACCTTAATGCTTGTATCCTATTATTTTTGATTTAATGGACTTATTGTTAGTTTGTCTCATGATTTTTCATGTCAAAATCGTGTATCCAATTTATCTTTCAATCATCTATATCATTTGAGTAGTTTGTTAATGGTAGACTGATTTCGTTGATCTTGTGAGTGTTATTGCTTAGAGTCTAACAACTGGTATTAGAGCTTTATGTATGGAGAATGATAATAACTCTATAGTGAAGTTGACGTCGACCGACTACTCAATATGGAGACTTATGATGGAAGATCTCCAGTATTGCAAGGATCTCCATGATCCATTTGATGTGGGAAAAAAGTATAAAAGACGATGTCTCATCTAAGAAGAAGAAGATGATAGATAAAGAGTGGGAAAAGATGAAGTAAAAAACCTTGAGAACTATTAGATAGAGATTGATATCAGTATATTTAACCATTTATCCTAAGAAACAAATCATTTCGAGTTGTGGAAGAAATTAAAGGGTCTTATGACAGGAAGATTGCTCACAATAAAACCTCCTTGATTAAAATGTTTGTGAATCTAAAGCTGAAGGTTGGGAAATAAATGTTGCAGCATCTAAATGATTTTCAAGATATCATTAAAAAGCTGACCACCATGAAAATGATCATTGATAATGAATTACAAGCCTTATTTCTATTGAGTTCCTTGCCAAATAGTTGAGAAAGTTTAGTTATGACTATTAATAATTCTACTCATAGATGGTATGATTTAGTTAAATGTGATCAAAGAGAGCATGTTCAATGAAGAGATTAGGAGGAAGGAGATTGGGGTTGACAATGTGTAGACTTTTGTGGTAGAAAACATAGGAAAAAACAAAAGTAGAAGTCCCAAAGGGCAAGGCAAGTCTAAAAACAGACTCATATCTAAAGATGGCAAAGAGGCTAGGACATGTCACTACTACACCAAACCTAGTCACATAAAGAAGTTCTGCTACAAGTGGAAGAGAGTCCAAAACAACAAGTAATTAGAAAGATGGAGATGATAATAACACTAAGACAACAACCTCAAGCATAGATGACGAGGTGTCATTGATTTGTGTGACTAACGAGCATTTCTATATTAGTCACTTAAATTTTGATGTGTTACAAAGAGGAATATTTTATTTGTTTAAAAAGCGGTAATTTTAAAACTGTGAAAATAGGAAATTAGAGCTCTGCTAGTACTGCCAATATAGGTGAAATCTGAGTTTAGATCGATGTTAGGTATTGACCTTATCCAAACTTGCACCTCAGTTTTTGTGTACAAATATGCTTGACCAAGCAGTATACCAACACACTTTTAAAGATGACAAGTATAAGCTATCTAAAGGAGAAATAACACTTGCTGGTGGTGGATTGTGCTGCACTCTATGCAAGACACACTTGAAGAAGTGTGTTGAAAAACCAAATATTGTTGAGGAGAATACGTCTCTAGATTTATGACATTAGAGATGAGGACGCGTTAACAAGAGGGAGATTAAATTGCCAGCTGACAAATCACTTATCCTTGTAAAAACTATTATTCTCTCATTTCATGTCATTATTGCATAGTTGGAAAAGAACATTGAGTGTCTTCTATAAAAGGTCTACCAAAAGGAAGACTAAGTTAGATTTGGTGCATTATGACATGTATGGTCCCTTCGGGATAGATTCCTTAGGTGGAAACTGATAATAAGTATTTTGTTACTTTTATTAAAGATGCTACTCGCAAGACTTGGATCTATATGTTGAAAACAAAAAGCCAGGTGCTTAAGTCCTTCCAGAATTTTTATACCATGATGGAAAAGGAGATAGAGAGAAATTTGAAGTGTTTGAACTGACAATAGAGGTGAGCACACCTTTAACGAGTTTAAGGAGTATTATGGGAGATATGACATAGGAATGAGAAGATAGAACTTGATATCCCATTGCATAATGGTGTTGCCAAGTGGATGAATTGAACCATTATGGAGAAGTTTGTTGCATACTCCAAATGTCATAATTACCAAAGTCCTTTTGGGATGAGGTAATCTGAACTACAATATATGTTATGAACAGAACTCCTTAGTCCTTATGGATCTTGACAATCCAAGAGAGTGTGGAAGGGAAACGATCCAATTTATTTATATATGAGGGTGCTCGACTACAAAGCTTTCAAACATGTGCCAAAGGAGCAAAGATCAAAGTTTGATTCGAAGACTACTCTCTATGTGTTGGTTGGATATGGTGATGAGGAGTTTTTCTATGGGTTCTATAACCTAAAAAAGTGGAAGGTTTTCAGAAGTAAAGACATAATCTTTTACGAGCAAGAGATGGGTACATATATTATTAAAGAAGACAAGACTACTTCCATCAAATTTGTCTTACAATATTACAGATTTTATACCTGTTTGTACTACTATTAATCAACCTACAAGAGAAGGAGGCAAAGGACATAAGCTGATATAGGATGGCAATGATCAAGTGTAATCTTATAGAGGTGAGTTGCACAAGCCCAATCTTCCAGAAGATGTAGAAGAGATCTGTGAGCATTATGAATAGAGGGAGAAACATGCTCAAATGTTAGAAGATGTCTAATTTTAAAGGTCAACTAGAGTGAATAAGCCTTCGACTAGATACTTAAGTTCAAAATATCTCCTGGTCACTATTGAGAAGGAGTTAGAAAATTTTCAAAAAGTGTAATCACTTAAAGATAAAGACTTTTAGCTTAAGGCACTATAAGAGGTGATGGATTCCTTGAAGAAAAATGAGACCTATAAGTTATTTAAACTTTTAAAAAATAAGAGGGGTTAAGAATAAATGAGTGTTTAAGATTAAAAAAGATGGCGACAAGTTGATGAAACGTAGGCAAGAATAGTGGTTAAGGGATATAATCAGAAAAAGGATATCAACTTTGATGAGATGTTTTCATAAGATGACATTTATATAGACCGTTTTGAGTCTAGTTGGGAGTATGGATCTAGAAATTGAACAGTTTAATATGAAGGTTGCCTTCTTACACGGTGACTTAAATGAGGAGATAAACATGGAGCAACTAGAAGGGTTAAAATTCAAAAGGAAAGAGGAATTAATGTGCAAGTTGAAGAAGAGTCTTTATAAGATCAAACAGGTACTGAGGCAGTGGTACAAGAAGTTAGATTTTTTTATGATTAGCAACGACTATAAGCAAAATTTTGTTAATCCTTGCGTGTACTTCAAAAAATCTCTTAGCAGTAACTTCATCGTCCTTCTCTTATATGTGGAAGATATGTTGACAGTGGGACAAGATACTGACATGATTTAGAGATTGAAGGAGGACTTTTCCATATCCTTTGACATTTTAGGTCTTACAAAATTATTTGTGCAAGAAGGCCAGAGAGATGTGGCTATTACAAGAAAAGTATATTGAATAGGCTCTTAAGAGGTTCAATATGAAGCATTCCAAGCCAGTTAGTTCACCAATAATAATTTAATTTAAGTTAGCAGGTGATCTTGTCCTACCGCCTAAAAGGAGAAAAATTGTATATCCTCGTTCCATATTCCTTTGCTGTTGGCTCCTTGATGTATATCATGGTGTGCATTAGACTAGAAATTACACGTGCTGTTAAGATGGTGAGTAGATTTTTATTCAATTTAGGGAAGGTGCACTAGACCAGACTTTAAACATCTTTGATGTATGAAATGTTGTGCACTAGACCAAACTTTTATAATTATGCATGAGTTAAAAGGTTTGAGGGTAGACAATCCCATATAGAGTTAGACACGATCATGTAAGTTGAAAAAATGATCATGTCTACTTACATGATCATGTCTGTCGACCATATAAGTTACTAGGATCGTGTATCAGAGTGACGTTGATTTTTGAAGCTTAAATGTGAGACACGTTCACCACACATGACCTTGTGGGAGGCCATGTACAGTTTAAAAATTAGATTTTGAAAGTTTGATAATAGACAGAATTTACATGGGATAGAAACATATGATGATAGAAGAGTTTAGAGTCTAATTAATATTGTTCAATCACAATTTTATTAAAGTTTTATTTCTAAGATTAGATAGGAGTAGTATCTGAGTATATATATTGTTAACATTGGTCAAACCATAATATTAACCTAATTTGTAATGATGTAATTTGATTGTAATTAGCTTGATTTAGCCTAATTTATTGCTAGACTTCCTTACTTATACCTATGACTCCTATATAAATATCTTACTCCTGTACACTTTACAGACATATCTTAATATACAATACACTTCTTTCTCCCTGTTGACTATGTTCTCAATCCTTCTTGTTGAATTTATAACATGGTGTCAAGAGCATAGGTTTACATTTTTGTCTTTTTTTTCCTTGTCCTAGATCATATGTTCTCTGGGTTTACTGCCCTTATCCTATCTTTCTTTTTTTTGAACTTGTTTTCAGCCTTTGTCTTCGCCAAAATTCTTCTCCTTTAAAGGTCTTAGTTTCCTCTAGGTTATGGTTCTTCAGGTCAACCTGATTCCATTACACCATCAGCACTAATCTACTCGTCAATCTTTATTCTGTCAATTGGCAAGTTTTCAGCCATGTTCGTCGCTCCACATGTCACCACGCATTGCCTTAACTAGATCTCCCTTCTATTGCTCGAGTGTCTAGTCAGCGTCCATGTATATTGCCACGAGTCCTGCAACATTATTGTTGACCTGCAACGTGTTCTGTCACTTCCTCCTTTAACAATTGACAGTTGACCATTGATCATTGTTGGATAAATTTTTACTGTAAACACCTTGCCTACCTAATTTTGACCTTTTAAATATGATTTTGCCCTCTATTTTGCCTACTTTTGGCTTGCAAAAGGAGAAATTGGATATTTCTTGGCCTATCTCATCCATTTTAGATGGTAGCAACTGTGATTTATGGGTCTAGGTGAAGTTTGGATTTTCATACCATACTAGACAATAAACGGTACAAAAATTACTATTATGGTAATGACCTATTTCAGTTGGTACCAGTCAGTATCGAAAATTTTAAAAATTTAGGGGTATTTTTGCAAATTTTTTTATTAAACCCTCTTTTTATTGGAATAAAATTGCTGGAAATTATTGGAAATAAAAATTATTTATGTATGTTTTTGTAATTGTTGAATTGAAATTGTTGGAAATAAATTTGTAATGGTTGAAGCTGTTGGTCGTTGGAAATATAATTGTTTGTTGTTGGAAAGAAATTGTTGGGAATTTGAAAATAGAAAATGTTTATACAAGTTTTTTAATGTTTGAAATTTTGAATTAAAATTGCTCAAAATTGTTAGAAATGGAATTGATGAAAATTATTAGGAATAGAAAGTGTTGGAAATGAAAATTGTTTATGTATGTTTTTGTAATGATTGAATTGAAATTGTTGGAAAATGTTATAAATGAAATTGTTGGAAATTGTTGAAATTAAAAAATAAAAATTGTTAGAAATTGTTTATATATATTTTGTATTTTGTGAATTATGAATTTGTGATGGTTGAAATTGTTGGTTGTTGGAAATGAAAATGTTGGTTGTTAGAAATGAAATTGTTGGAAATTTGGAAATGTTGTTCAAAATTGTAGGAATGGAATTGTTTAAAATTATTGGGAATGGAAAATGTTGGAAATGAAAATTGTTTATGTATGTTTTGTAATGGTTGAATTGAAATTTTTGGAAAATGTTATAAATGAAAATGTTAGAAATTGTTGAAATTTAGAAATGAAAATTGTTAGAAATTGTTGAAAATTGAGATTGTTCATGTATATATTTCATTATTTTGTGAATTGTGAATTTGTGATGGTTGAAATTATTAGTTACTGGAAATGAAATTGTTGGTTGTTAAAAATGAAATTGTTGAAAATTTGGAAATAGAAATTGTTTATATATGTTTTGTGATGTTTGAAACTTTGAATTGAAATTGTTCAAAATTGTTGGAAATGGAATTGTTGAAAATTATTGGGAATGGAAAATGTTGGAAATGGAAATTGTTTATATATGTTTTGTAATGGTTGAGTTGAAATTGTTGGAAAATATTAGAAATTGTTTATGTATGTTTTGTGATTGTTGGAAATGAAAATTATTTATGTATGTTTTATATAATTATGTTTATTCAATAATTGAATTGTTAGTGTTTGACTTATAATGAAATGTTTTCGATGAAATTGAATTGCGTATGATGTATGAGTTAAATTATATAAGATGGACATGAATATTAGTGTAATTAAATTTTGTATTCTTTATTTTGATATATGCATTCATTTATTTTTACAGATAAATGGAAGGAAATTCAAGTACTCCTGATCAAAACACTTAGAGAAGATACAATGATCTAGCTTGGGTTCATGCTACATTAGTTCCCGGTATGAGGAACCATACTATTTGCTTGTTTTGTAACAAACATTTGAAAGGTGGAGGAATAACCCGATTAAAGAAGCATTTAGCTGGGCTTAAAGGGGATGTGAGTCCATGTAAAAAAAAGTCATGATGTGAAGTGGTAAATGAAAACTTTGTTTGAAGAATACCAACATGAAAAAAATGAAAGGGAAATGTTGAATTTTGAAATTGGTAGTGGAACTTCATTTGTTAGTTTTTGTGATGAATGTGGAAATGTTGAAGATGGTAGTGGTAGTGGTAGTCTTCCATCCCAGGCCCAATAAGAAGATCCAGTTACACCTGCATCTGATGCTACGAAAAGAAGAAAACAGGCAACTAGTTTTTTGAATCACAAACAATTCCTAAAGCCCAACCTTCAATTCATAGTACAATGCCATCAAGATAAGTGGCTCATAATGTCGATATGGTAATAGCTAGATGGTGGTATGATATAGGTTCATCATTCAATGTTTCACAGTCTTACTATTATCAACCTATGGTGGATCTAATAACCTCTTATGATCCAGGATATAAAACTTCTTCGATTGATGACTTAAGAGGTAAATTTTTGAGTTGTTTTGTTTTTGAAATTATAAGTTATTTAGCAGAAAGAAAAGTGAATTAGGCTACTTATAGATGTTCAATCATCTATGATGGTTGGAAAAATAGGAGGCAAGAGTCTATTATTAATTTTTTGTTTATTCTACAAATTGCTCTATGTTTTTGAAATTTATTGAGACATTTGGCCTTATTAGGAATATTGAGATTTTGTTTGCGATATTTGATGAAGTTGTGAATGAAGTATGGCTAGAAAATATTGTTTAGTTAATTACTGATAATGATTTCATTTATATAGCGGTAAGAAGAAGGTTACAAAATATATATAATTCTTTTTTTTGGATTCCTTGTGCTACACATTACATTGACCTAATGCTAGAGAATATAATAGATCCTAGGTATTTTTCTATTATTGATGAGACTACGCAGAAAGCAAAAAAGTGACCAAGTTTATCTATAATCATGCATAGGTTTTGAATTTGATGAGAAAGGAATTTATCAATGGTAAGAATTTGTGTCATTCTGGTGTGACAAGATTTACAACAAATTTCTTATCACTTTAGTCTTTTGTTTCGACGAAGAAAGAATTAAAACAAATGTTTACAAGTGATAAGTGAGTTGCATCTCAACATGCTAGGTCTAATGCTGGATTGGAGATTTCTAGCATTATACTGGAAGAGAGAGAATTTTAGTCTCAATGCCAATTTTTTATCCAAGTTTGTGAACCTTTGGTGGGGATGCTTCGATTAGTTGATAGTGAAGAAAAGCCAACAATGACTTATTTTTTGGATGCCATGGAAATAGTAAAAGAAGCAATCAAGGTCAATCTAAAACATAGGTCTTCTTTGTATACATCGTATCTTTCAATCATCAATGAGAGATAGGAAAGAAAACTTTATTCTCCTTTGTTTGTAGTTGGGGCATTTTTAAATCCTAGTGTATATTTTATACCAGATTTTACAAAGAGAGCTAAAGTTAGTAGAGAAATGCTATTCACTATTACAACAATTATTGGCCATTAGGTGATGCAAGATTTTTTTAAGCTGACAAGTAGAGCTTTATAAATTGTTTTCTAGAAATTTTGGATTGTCGATTGTTATTCAAGAAAAAACAAAACTTTTTCCAGGTATTAGCTGTTTCTTTTTTCTTATTTGTTGGAAATTAATTATCACTTCATTTTGTTTGTAACATTACTTTTGTTATCTTATGTTTTACAGTTTCTTAATGGGATCAATTCGAAAGTGGTGTTCCAGAATTGCAAAGGTTTGAAATTCAAATTTTAAGTCAATGTGTGAGTGCAATGGGTTGTGAACGGAATTGGAGCTTCATCCATTCCAAGAAAAGGGATAGATTAGAGCACAAGAGATTGAATGACTTGGGATTCGTTCGTTACAATTTAAAACTTTAAGAAACGTGTGTTATTATCATTATTAATTTTGATATAATTTCTTATAATTTTTTAATAATTAAAATTTATTATTTACTAGGAGTCTTAATAGCACAAGTAGTTCAACAGATCCAATATCTATTGATACTATCGATCTTTTTGTTGAATGGGTTTATGAGAAATCGGATTTGATAGATGTTAATGACTTGGAAAATAATCTTGTTTGAGAAAGCATTGATATGTTATTTGGTGCATTGAATTTGAATGATAATGATGATGAGGTTTCTCTTAATGATGAGAATTTTGTACTAAATATTAACTGAAGTTAGTGTAGTTATAGCGGATATCCTCCTGTATACGATTAAATGAAATTTTAGGTTTTTTTCTCTTCTTTTAATTTTACTTA